>WOVY01016030.1:0-197500 GCA_013436015.1 Rhipicephalus annulatus | reverse complement strand
GACGGACAGACAGACAGAGCAAAATTTTGCGTCGAAGTACCCCAAGAAAGACTATCGTCTTTAAAATTCCTTAAGCATGAATACAATGACAGAATATTTCCGTTTCCTTTCGTTTGCAGTTGTCGAGTGCGCCAGCCTTTTTGGAAAGTTAATGGAGAACCATAAAGTATATTAAAACACGTGCCTGCTGGAAACAGTTTAGAAACACATTAGTACAAGTGTCGACGTTAAAGGAAGCTTCAACCAGACCGCGCTTGAAAAACAAGCTGCCAAATTATTTCTAAAAGTGAGAACAATTCATTAGTGCTTGATGTAAAATTGTATTGCTTTGACTACACGCACCACCATTCAAAAAAAATCTGACAGGGAAAATGACTAAGCTCTCCTGCGGAAAATTGGACACATGGTTTATATGCCTTACGGATATTTTCCATTGAAAAATAATAGAGTGTAAACAAAATCTAAATCATTTTCACGTCTAAATGGCGTCATCCAGACTTGAATAAAAGAAAGAATAATGCAGGAGCTTGCATTTTTTCGGCTCTCATCGCTTTAATATGATCGATAGGATTTATTAGCCTCAAAGGAGAGCAGAAAAAAATATCCCAGCATATCCAGGAAGTGAATGATGACGAGTGATCGAAGCTCATGCACGGGGATCATTAACCCCCGTGCATTGCCCACTCTATCATGCGAAGACGTCACAACAGGTTAGTACAGTACATACAAAGTTGTTTATTGATCACAACGTGCATATGGTGTTGAGATGTTCATATGAATATCCAAATGGGTAGTGATATGAATATCCATACATAATATTCATGTGGCTATCCATATGGATATTTACATGGTTATCTATACACGTGCGGATATCCATATTGATATGAATATCCATAGAGTGCCACGTTGACGGACATGGGACATTGCTCGGCCCTAAGGAACTTCCCCCGTAAAACGCGAGACAATATGCGAGTCCCTTGGAGACCCCGGCCACTATAACACTTCCCACATATCGGTTAGACCCGGCGCTGTATGAATCACCGAATAATGAACCACATAATGAATCCTTTAAAGGGAAACTTTCGTCTAATATCTGCCTACAACGTAAAGATTATAAATGTAATTCTTTGCCGAATGAAACGAAAGTGTTGTTTTGGCTCAAAGCTAGAACCGGAAATTCTATAGAGGCCCTCCACATTCGTAAGTCCGGGAACATGTATGGGGAAGGCCATCAGTGAACTTCGTAACGGGAGAACGACGATCCAACCGCCAATTTGTAATATCAAGCACGTGTCTTATATTTTTTATATAAATGTGTTTTTCGGACAATAAACTTTCAGTTGAGCCTGAGCAACCCTCAACTTTCGCTTCAGTTCTACGGGATGCCAACAGGCAGAAAAAAACGTGTTCCACACTCACCATCGTCGCAACTGGTGGCGTCTACTGACACTCCTTCTTATAAATGCACGTATATACCCCATAAAGTAGACGGGGTTGGAGGGTGGATACAGTTTCCGGGGTAGCTCAGTTGGTATAACATCGGACGCGTCATTCGGAGGTCACAGGTTCCGTCCCTGCTCATGGCAACTTATCTCATCGTCCACTTTTCTTTTCTTCACATTTACATTATATTTACCACAAACAACTTCAGCTACACTTTCCTTGACATTGTTGTGTCTTAGTTCTAATTAGGTTTTCATTTATTAGTCTGCGCTTGTCTCGTGATTTATACCCTTCACGTTCCTGTTTTTTTCCGCCAATGCCATTCAAAATGCAATACCAACTTGTCCAACGCTGTGTTCTTCAAAGATCTATAATAGGGGTTTACATCTTGCCCACGAAATACTTCGCGTTCGTGTTAAAATGGGCCGCTATAGGCGTAAAACCTAGAGGGTTTACCTCAGCGCTAACCCGGTTTACGTGAACAAAAATAACTCGGTTTAACGCATATTTGAGTGAGCTGAGGACGAAAAGTGACCATTTTGCACCCTCTGGCGATGTCCATGCTGACCGTATATAAAACTAAAACGGAAAAAAAAGTAAGGTAACAAAGAAGCTTCCTCTTCTCCCATCCCACAACCTACACCACATCTCCTCCCGCGTTCATCCTCATCTGCTGCGTTCGAGAGCCACCGTCTTGTGCACGCGTGGTACCACATTGCTCGCCGCGTCCGCTACACCGAAGCTGGAATCGGAAGGTTGCTCGAAGAAACCAACGGATCTGCCTCTTCCGCGGCGGAGTTCCGGGGTTAGGCCTCCTCCAAGTCCAGTCACGTTTCGAGTCGACGGCAACACCCGAGGCGGACGCCGATATGGGACTCGGCCGAGCGCCCACGCAAAGGCCCTTAGGGTCAGTCTTGCCAAAAACAAAACGACGTGAAAACAAGTCAAGAAAAATAAATGAAAGTATGTTTTCTCCAACGTGCTACAGCGGAGCCACATTTTGGCGGTTTCCCACTGCTCAGACCAGCACCGCTGTATTCCATTTATTTTAATTATTTTTTTTCCTTTCGCTCGTGTGCTACACTACTCCTATCATGTTCACACTTCCACTTGTTATCACTTTTCTGTTTTTTATATTCTTTCATTTGCCTCGTTTTGCTATCACTTTTTCTCAGTCCGCAGTGTCACCCGCTTCTGTATGACAGGTCGACCCAACTATATCAGCGTGCTTCTGCAAGCGCGAACACTGTTTTCCAGAGACTAGCACCCTTTACCCCCTCTTTTCTGTATTCTCTTTTTATCCTCTGGATACTTCTTTTTTTCTAGTAGTGGGGCACATGTCGCCGGCGGCTATATACGAGGCCAACACGGCTGTGCAGGCTTCGGCACGGACTCTGTGACGTCGAATGAGAGACTCGCGTCAACGCAAAGCCGCGTTGTGTGAACGTCCTTTTGCAGTTCAAAGCATGCGGAAGAGCCCACGCTCTTGCTTCAAAAAGAAAAAAAAGAAAAGCCCAGCGGCCGATTCTTTGTTTTAGGGTCGCAAAATTGTTTCTTTGTTTAAACAAGTTCCTGACATTTCTCGTTTTTTTTCTTCTTCTTTCACTTTTACCCCGTCGGACTAGAATTTGCGAGCAGGAGTCTTTCTGCGAAGCAATTTATTCAATGGCCTATATAAGACTGTACTGACGATTCTGCAGCTTCCACGGCGTAACAGTCAGAAATCATTTGTCAAAAGAGAGAGAGAGAGAGACGAGAAAAAAGGAAGGCAGGGAGGTTAACCAGATGCTAGTATCCGGTATGCTACCCTACATTGGGGTTAGGGAATAGTGGGTTGAAAGAAAAAGGGAGAGTTAAAAAAGCATTTGTCAAAAGAAAGTTGGAAATTAGAAAGGAGGAGGGGTTTGCAACTGCTCCGAAAACGTAATTGTTTTTTTTTATTTCAAGAAATTCTGGCAAAGCGTTCACTGCGATATAAACAGACTGTCTATTGAGGATGATCTTGATCCATCGTGCTGCCCGGGAGTCGCCCACATACCACAAAATTGATGTTTGATCGACGATTGTTTGTAATGTACCTTTACGAGTGTGACGTATTGAATCGCGGGAGACATCCGTTTGCTTGAATCTCAGCGTTACGAGCACTCTCACGAATAACAGTGTTAAGCCACTATCACTTTTAAAAGGCAATTCCGCTGTTCCCTCTAATTTTGTTCATGTCTGTACCTTCGGCCAGCACTAAACACTCACCACTCCCGTGGCCGCTATTTCAGCGAGTTGGTGTTGACTGTTGTCGGTTTCCTTCATGCAGTACGTTTGCAGAATGCTCCGAAAATGCACACACACACACACACACGCTCTCTCTCTCTCTCTCTCTCTCTCTCTATTGAACGCACTCGAGATCTCCTCGCGAGAAGCTTCCACACAGACACGTACCTTATATGCGAAACACGAAACGATTGTCCCTGTTTCCCCGATCTCCTCCACAGAGTCTACTCCATCCTCCTTCTGGGTGTTTTCTTTCCTATCATTGTTCCCGGACCACCTTTCTTTTCGAACTCAGCGCGGCTCACCAGCGACCCTAAACACAATATCTTTTCCCAATTTGCAGCAAAGCTCGCGCTGGTATCGAAGGAACAAAACGGTTCAGCGGGAAAATGGGGTCACACTGATCGAGAAAGAAGTATATATAAAACAAAACATTTTTTTAAGAAAGAGGAAAAACTGGGGATGACAGGAAAAACAACGACGACTACGCAAAAGGGAAGATTCCGAAAAAAAGGAGCTGGCGGGAAATAAGGAAAGCGATCGGAAACGCTCATCAGGGCAACTCAGACTGCGTTTATATACGCACCGGTGCTCTATACCACGCGCGAGATTCTCTTTCTATTTTTTATACCACTCCCGCTGTGTCCTTTATGTTTCAGGCTGACATTTATTACCACCGAATATTCTTGCGCCTCCTCTTCTTAGCTTTCCTCTCAACCCGTTTGTTTTCCCTATTTTCACCGCGTACTCTTTTCATTCGTTTGTTTCTTTGTTTTTCTCATGCGCTACCGGGACCCACTGGCTCTTCTGAACTCTCGGTTTTAACCTTCCCAGAGCGCTTTCCCATTTGTCGAGTCGAAGCCAACCCGCTTCGCCATTTCAACGCCATACTGTTGCGGAACAGAGACGGTATTATACGTCCTACACCTCGACCACTGGTTTCCCTATTGCTCTCCATACCAGCTCGCTCTCAATTAATTCATTTCATCCTTTGTTCCCCTTGTTTTAACTCCTATTTCCTGCCACGAGCCTGACTTCCCCTTTTTTGCTTCCCCATAACTTCGCCTGTTCACTACATCACTCCGATCTAACTACTCTTTGTCCAATTTCTGTTTTCTCAAGCTTCTGTTTCGGCCTTTGCTTCCTAGGTACCTCTCTTCGTGATTCGTTTCCGCTTGCGTCGCATCTACGATCCGCAGCCACAATTTTTCTTCCCTTTCCTCCTCATCTCAATACCGTAACTTCTTTCATGTCATTTTTCTACACCCGCGTTTTTACCAATTTGCGTAATACTTCCAGTAAGTTCCCCCTTTTCGCTACCAGTTTACCCACTTTCCAGAATTTTTGCCCCGCCGCGGTGGTCTAGTGGCTAAGGTACTCGGCTGCTGACCCGCAGGGCGTGGGTTCGAATCCCGGCTGCGGCGGCTGCATTTCCGATGGAGGCGGAAATGTTGTAGGCCCGTGTGCTCAGATTTGGGTGCACGTTAAAGAACCCCAGGTGGTCTAAATTTCCGGAGCCCTCCACTACGGCGTCTCTCATAATCATATAGTGGTTTTGGGACGTTAAACCCCACATATCAATCAATCAATCACTTTCCAGAATTTGTTCTTGCACCTGCCAAATATCCTGCCCACGACCAACATTCCCTCGTCCCTCCCTTCGTTCCCAATCCTCGTCGTTTACTCTCCCTCATTTTCTAAAAACAGACCCGTTTCCTCACTCCATTTTCCTTCTCCCAGTACATCCTCTTTCTCGCTTCCAACGCACCTGTTTTCCCAATTTAATTTCCCTGCATCCCGTATTTACTCTTACCAACCACCAATTTATATACTGCCCCTTTCCTTCGTTAACCTCAACTTTCTCTTACCCATTTCCTATCTACACCTCTGACTTCTCCAATGCGTCTTTTCTTTTCATCTTATCCATCAGGTTCGTTTTTTTTTTCTTCGACCGAGCGCACTCTTCGAGTCGAGCGGCGAACAAGCGAAGCGCGAAAACGATCCGCTCGCCTCGCTGATCTTGCGGGAACATCCCGAGCTACGAGCATACAGCGCCATCGCTTCCTTGCCCCCCCCCCCCCTTCAGCCCCCACCCCAAAGAAGAAAGAAAGGTAGTCCAGCCACGAAGCTGCCATCATCGAACCGACAGACAGAGAAACCGTACGGACGGATCGGTCGACCACGTGAATCGAACGGTTCCTGGCCAGCCCGGCCCAACCCACCAGCGAAAGGAATCGTTTCCAAACACAACCACGTATTTCAACACGCCGTACTTCGTGGCAGTACAGTGTTTACGGTTATCGACTGCTGTCCCGAAGGTCAAGGGTTCAACCGCAGCCACGGCGGTCGTGCTTCGACGGCGGCATTATGTCAGAGACTCATGTGCTTTGAGATGTCACGGTACGTTATCGAACACGAGATGCGCTAAATTTCCGGAGCCCTTCCCAATGGGGTGCCTTACAATCACACCGTAGTTTTGACACATCAACTTCCAGATATTACTAATATTAGTAGTATTTCAACACACGGACACCGCCGCAAAGTTTCGAACGCCAGCAAGAGGGCGCGGGCAAACAGCACAAACGTTTCGTTCTGACAATCGCACGTACCAACACACCAGCGTCTTGGCGCGCAATCACACGTGTAAAGAAAACGGCTCATATACGTTAAATAAAGAAAAATCACAGCATATCCATGGAGTGAATGACGATGAGTGGGGCGAAGCGTCCGTCAGTCCGTCCATTCGTTCTTGCTTGCCTCCGTCCGTTCACGCGACTACCCATGCGTCCGTCCGTCTGTCCATGCGTCCGTCCATGAGCTCGTCCATCCGTCTGTCCGTCCGTTCGTGCGTCCATCCATCCGTATGTCCGTATGCCCATCTTCTAGTCTGTCTGTCCGCCCATCCATGCATCCGTCCGTGCGTGTGTCCATCTAGTGAACACTCCAAGTACCGCCATCTCCCGTCTCGCAACCCCTGTGGCCCATACCCGCTTTAGAGCGAGTATGTGCCACCGGTGGCTACGTACTACACTATACATACAAGGCATGGACAGACCCACGCTTTAGAGAGCTCCGTTCCTAAAAGCTGTTCAGAATTGCGGCACATTCGCACAAGCTATTTGGTTCGCTATGTCTTCGACACCCCTTAAAACACACAACACGTGGTTTGGTTCACTACGGAAGCAGTTTTAACACTTTATCTGCCACCTTTAGCATAGACTCATTTGGAAATGCAAGCTCGTGGAGAATATGCACATGCTATACAAGTGATCTCTCTTTCCCTCTCTCTCTCTCTCTTTCGTTGCATTTTATTTAACGTTCTCTGTTTCTTTCGGTTTGAGCCAAAACTTACGAGAACGAAGCTTTGAGGAAAACGTCTCTAATTTCTGTCCTGTTCTCTTCTTTTCCTGTTTTCGTTAAAGACACGGAAATAAACGAAAGTAAACAAATTAGCACGAGGGAATAATATGACCGGATTGCACGCTACTCAGCAGCTGCGCCACCCAAGCGTTCTTCAGTTCCTTCTGCCAGTACATCGACTAAGTCGTTTTCTCTTCTTTTTTTAACTATCTCAGATCCCTCTCTCTTCATCTTCCATGTGCCACCCACCCACACACACACACACACACACACACACACACACACACACACACACACACACACACACACACTACGTCGACCTTCTTGTTGACCCGCTTAGCCGTATTCTCAACTATCACTGCAGTGCTGCAACTATCCCCCCCTTTTTTTCCTCTTTTCTTAATCTTTTCCCGTCTGTTCATCAAGCGAAATGTGTTTCCTCGGTTTATTTATCTATCCTTCTTTTATATTCATCACCATCGAAGCTGAAACTACCCACCCACTTTTCGCCTTCAGTTTCACGCAAAGTTCCGCGAGTTTTGTTTTTTTTTCTTCTTCTGATATTGGCTTATTGACTGGCTGTCCTCTTCTATACTGTTTCGTCTCTCTTCCCTTTTTATATTCTTCTTCCCGTTCTTCAACATCACTGCGCTCACCTTCCGATTGCGAGTGCGTAATAAGTTTTGTTTCGGGGTTAAATGAGAAAACAGGGGTGCGAGGATGAGTGTTCAGAGCAGGGAATGAGGGGGGGGGGGGTCAGTGTGGCGTGCGAGGACAGAGCGATGCGGGGGGGAGGGGGGAGCGAAACGGTAGCAGATGGGTCGAAAACTGTCTGGCGAATTGGATGCCCCACCGATGCTTCCGTTTTTGGGCGGCGGGACGCGAAACTCTCACGCTTCCGCATCTCTCACGATTGAAGACAAAAGGGAGGCCTAGAAGTGAAGAAGAAAATGAGATAGCACGGAATGAAGAACGGATTACGGGAGATAACAAAAAACCAACAAAAACTGATTGAGCGAAACAGATAAACAAAGGCTAAAAAAAACATGAACGACAAGCAAGTACGATTGTAGGGTGATCAGATATCAGGCGCACGGGACGATACGAGACGTTAGATATGTGTAAAAAAACATCTACCAAAAAACAAATTACCTAATTCGTTAAACTCGATGCCCGTGTGCTTCCTTTTTTTCTACTCCGATTCAGCCACGCAAAGAGCGATCGGCTCAGACCATGGGGGACAACAGAACGTACTGCTCGGATGGAATGCTGGAACAACGCTGATGCCTCTGCCCCTGCTAACCCCCCTCTGTACAAACCGGGTTTCGCTTGGTTTCAAATTACGTTTCGATTAGTTTTTTTTTTTCTCTTCTTCTTCAAGCCGATTTCGGTGCGTGAAACCGGGCGTGAGCGGATCCGGTCAGCCGTAAAAAGGTAAGTCGAATGGATAATATCGGACGAAACCCGAGATTGGGCGCTTAATGGGCTCTTCTTGTGCTTTAACTTTTTTATTGTTATCGTTGTTGTCCTCCTCGTTTATTCAAAACTTCATTCCACTCTCGCTCTTTCTCTTTGGTAGGGGATTGTTTGCGCGCTACGGACACCAGCACAAAAGACATAGAAAGAAAGACCGTATACCCATCTTGGTTTTACTGCAGCTTGGGAACGGTGGCAGTGACTCGCTCGATTCTAGCAGTTAGCTGGTCATAACTTCATACCGATGTACTCCAACTCCAAGTGTATAAACTCTATATCGCCCACTGAGAAAATGGTGGTGGCAAGGGCGGAGAGATTTGGCACTTAATAAAGCAGAACCCAGCGCACATCATTACACACTATCTCAGACTCGCTAACGCTCGTTTTGGGTCGGGGGTGTTATATATATTGCCACAAGGCAGTAGTGGGATTGGGGCATAAAGCGGTAGAGGGTCCCTGGCTAAAAGAAAAGACTACGAAGTGGATTGAGACTAGTTCCAGCCCGCCAGTGCGCCATTGTCATCGCGTGTAATCGTTGTAAATATCTGTAAATATACGTTTTCTTGTAAGATTATTGGTGGAGGTGCTGGGTACGCCTAGCTGGCTTTTCCGGCAAACCAACACGGAACTTCGGAGTGGTCGCCACCTTCATTTTTCTGCAATGGCTCAACAGGCCCACCCACAAGAGCAACAGCAGCTGCAGCAGCAGCAGCAGCAGCAGCAGCAGCAGCAGCAGCAGCAGCAGCACCAGCACCAGCAGCACCAGCACCAGCACCACCAGCACCACCAGCACCACCAGCACCAGCACCAGCAGCTGCCTCCTCTGATTCTCCTGCCTCCACGAGACCCCGGAACCTTCTCGGGCACAGGCAAGGACAAGGTGAATGTTGAAGATTGGGTCGCTTTGTACGAGCGCGTGAGTGAATACTATAGGTGGGACCCTACGTTGATGCTGGCCAACGTTGTATTTTACTTGCGGGATACGGCGCTCACCTGGTATGAGACGCATGAGTCGGAGTTGACCAGCTGGGACGTTTGCAAACTGAAGCTTCTCGAGTTATTCAGCAGGCCATTTGGGCGACAGCAGGCCGCGAGGAAAGACCTGGAATGTCGCGTGCAGACATCGACAGAATCGTATGTATCTTACATACAGGACGTATTGGGCCTCTGTCGAAAGGTGGACGAGAACATGAGCGAAACTGACAAAATCGCTCACATATTGAAGGGAATTGCCGATGACGCCTTCAATCTGTTGATCGTTAAAGATTGCGCCACCGTCGACGCGGTTGTGAAGGAGTGTCAGCGCTTCGAGCACGCCAAGAACCGTCGCATAACCCGCCAGTTTGCACGTCTGCCTAATACTGCAGCCACTTCGACCTGTGAAGACAGCCCCAAGTTCACGCAAGCTACATCGTCTGAAAATGTCACCCGAATCGTTCGTCGCGAACTCGAAGCAATGGCTCCTGCAGCCATCGCCTCTGACGGTCCTCAAGACAACGCATCCACCGTCTCCCTCATCCAAGCCGTCGTTCGCCAAGAAATAGCAAATCTCGGCATCAGACCTGTTTGCGCTGTTCGCACCACCGAGAGCTCGGCTTCTGTTAACCAGATTCCGGTGTACCCTTCACGCTACCCTTCCCGCTACCGGAACCCTGCTGAATGGAGAACGTCGGATGATAGACCAATCTGCTTTCACTGCTCTCGTGCCGGCCACATTGCACGCTACTGTCGCAATCGTTGGTCATCCAATTCATCTTGGAACACTGGGACATGGCGTCGCTTTGAAGGCAGTTCTCGCCGCTTTTCTACTCCGTACGATCCACAGCCTGCTCCTACTAACGTTCAGGGCCGAAGGTTCAGCCGGTCGCCATCACCCCAAGGCCGCCGATCTCTCTCGCCGATGATTTCTCGATCCAGGTCCCCTGCACGACCTGGGCCCTCAACCTCGGGAAACTAGACCATGCAGCTCCCGGAGGTGACGCTGCATTAACGACCCATTCTGCAAATCCTCTGTTGACGATTCCTACACGCCGCAATATTTTGGACCTTTTGGTGGATGACGTTACCGTTACAGCCCTGATAGACACTGGTGCACAAATTTCAGTCATGAGCGCTGCTCTCTGTACTAAACTGCGAAAAGTGATCACGCCTCCTATTAAGTGTGCAGTAATGCTTGCCGATGGGAGCACATCTGCCGTTCTCGGCATGTGTACCTCTCGCGTATGTATTGCTGGGCGCCAGACCGTCGTATTGTTCACCGTGCTTGAGCAGTGCCCACATGACGTGATTCTTGGCCTCGACTTTCTCTCTGCGCACTCCACCCTTATCGACTGCTCGACAGGCCTTCTTCAGTTGGAACTGCCTTTTGACGCCGCTGTTGCCCATGACGCTCAAAGTCGCCTTTGTGCCACCGAGTTCCTGCATCTTCCGCCGCAAGCCGCGACTTACGTGCAGCTCGTGTGTGATCCGCCTGTGCGCGATGGTGAATATGTCGTTTCACCTATTACCGACGTTGTGCTAAAGCACTCCATTGCTGTCCCGCACACCGTGGTGAGAGTATGCCACAATCAGACCCATCTGTCTCTTTTGAACTTTGGTTTCTCCACGCATGTGCTGCCTGCTGGTATTAAACTAGGCGTCATGTCATCGCTGCAAGAGTGTGATATTTCTGAACTGTCGGCTCAGAAACCTACTCCGCATGTCAACTTGCTCACTGCGCCCAACCTGTCCAGCATTGACATTGCCAAAATGATAGCGCCAGATCTTTCGCCCTCCGAAGCACAAGACCTCCACCGTCTGTTGACATCCTATGCGGACATATTCGATCTTGACAACCGCCCTTTAGGCCAGACATCAGTTGTGACCCATCACATCAACACCGGCGATGCCAACCCAATTCATCGCCGCCCTTACCGCGTCTCCGCCGCCGAACGCTCTGTCATCCAGAAAGAGGTCGAGAAAATGCTCGCCAAAGGCGTCGTCGAACACTCATCTAGTCCGTGGGCATCCCCGGTAGTGCTTGTCAAGAAGAAGGACAACACATGGCGGTTCTGCGTCGACTATAGACATCTCAACAAGGTCACTAAGAAGGACGTTTACCCTTTACCGAGAATAGATGACGCCCTTGACTGCCTTCATGGCGCAAAGTTTTTCTCGTCCATTGACCTTCGATCTGGTTATTGGCAGATCGCTGTTGACCCACGGGACCGAGAAAAAACAGCATTTGTAACCCCCGATGGGTTATATCAATTTAAAGTAATGCCGTTTGGGCTTTGTAATGCGCCGGCCACCTTTGAGCGCATGATGGACTCCCTTCTGCGCGGCTTCAAATGGTCCACTTGCTTATGCTACTTGGATGATATAATTGTTTTTTCACCGACGTTCGCAAGCCATCTAGAGCGACTGTCCAGTATTCTCCAAGTATTTCGCAACGCTGGTCTCCAGCTAAACTCTTCCAAATGCCGTTTCGGCCATCGCGAAATAACTGTACTTGGTCACCTCGTTAACGCATCTGGGGTACAGCCCGATCCGGACAAAATTCGCGCATTGACTCAATTTCCCGTGCCCTCTTCTCATAAGGATGTCCGGAGCTTCCTTGGTTTGTGCTCCTATTTTCGCCGCTTCATCCGAAATTTCGCCGATATTGCGCGGCCTCTCACCGAGCTTCTTAAAAAAGACGTCCCATTTACTTGGAATTCGCCTCAGAGTGCTGCATTTTCGGCGCTCATTGCAGCCCTCACGACTACGCCAATATTAGCCCACTTCGATCAGACTGCCCCGACAGAAATTCGTACGGACGCGAGTGGCCACGGAATTGGTGCTGTTTTAGCTCAGCGTCAGCGTGGACGTGACTGTGTCATCGCCTACGCCAGCCGCCTTTTATCCCCTGCCGAGAGGAACTATTCAATCACCGAAAGAGAGTGTCTTGCTCTTGTTTGGGCTGTCGCTAAATTTCGCCCGTACCTCTTCGGCCGCAGTTTTACTGTTGTAACTGATCATCATGCACTCTGCTGGCTTTCCTCGCTAAAGGATCCCACGGGACGTCTCGGTCGTTGGTCTCTACGCCTCCAAGAATACACCTTCTCGGTCGTGTATAAATCTGGTCACCTCCATCAAGACGCCGACTGCCTGTCACGGTATCCAGTGGATCCACCAGACGCCACAGAGAGAGCTACGGAGGCTTGCGTCTTATCAATATCAGACTTTCTTGATATCGCTTCTGAGCAACGCCGCGACCCGGATTTACTTCCCATCATAGAAAGCCTGAGTTCCGCTACTCCACCCACTTCTCTGAACTTGTATTTCCTTCATGAAGGAGTTCTCTACCGCCACAACATGCGCCCTAACGGCCCTGGCCGCCTGCTCGTCGTGCCTTCCCATTTGCGTGTAGATGTTCTCCGACAGCTTCACGATGAACCTGCCGCTGGTCACCTGGGAGTCACTCGCACTTATGATCGCGTCCGGCGCCGTTTTTTCTGGCCACGCCTATATCGCTCTGTGCAAAAGTATGTTGCCAGCTGCGACCTTTGTCAACGTCGAAAACGACCAACATCGCTTCCAGCTGGCCTTCTTAACCCTATTGAGATCCCTGCTGAACCATTCTACCGCGTAGGGCTCGACCTTCTCGGGCCATTTCCCACTTCTGCATCCGGGAACAAATGGGTTGCCGTGGCGACCGACTACGCGACACGTTATGCAATCACCCGCGCTCTTCCAACCAGCTGCGCTACCGATGTCGCCGACTTTCTGCTACATGACATCATATTGCATCACGGCGCTCCTCGACAGCTCGTTACTGACCAAGGCCGATACTTTTTATCTCGCGTCGTCCAGGATATCGTACGTTCCTGTTCCACGAACCACAAGTTCACAACGGCATACCATCCACAAACTAATGGACTTACAGAGCGCCTGAATCGCACTATCACGGACATGTTATCAATGTATGTTTCTCCAGACCACCGTGACTGGGACGCAACGTTACCCTACGTCACCTTCGCTTACAACTCCTCCAGACATGACACCGCAGGCTATTCCCCGTTCTACCTTCTTTATGGACGGGAACCCTCTCTGCCTCTTGATACACTCCTTCCCGCTGGTTCAAGCTCCCCTGTCACATACGTCCGCGATGCCATAGAGCGAGCCGACGCAGCACGACAGATTGCCCGAAAACGACTCATGCTTTCTCAAGCCTCTCAGAAAGATCGATACGATCGTCACCACCGTGAAGTTTCGTATGCACCAGGTTCTCTCGTACTCTTGTGGACCCCATGTCGTCACATCGGCCTCTCAGAAAAACTTTTATTTCGCTATGACGGACCATACAAAGTCCTTCGCAAGATCACCAACCTCACCTACGAGATACAGCGAGTCGTCGACGAAGCGCACTCAATGCCACCACCATCCACTGTTGTGCACGTCGTAAGACTGAAGCCTTATGTGTCACCCAACACTCCCCTTTCGTGACAAGCGCCGGGCCGGCGCTTTAACGCCGCGGGGTAGTGCCACAAGGCAGTAGTGGGATTGGGGCATAAAGCGGTAGAGGGTCCCTGGCTAAAAGAAAAGACTACGAAGTGGATTGAGACTAGTTCCAGCCCGCCAGTGCGCCATTGTCATCGCGTGTAATCGTTGTAAATATCTGTAAATATACGTTTTCTTGTAAGAATATATATATATATAAGCGAAGAAAAGGTACGGAGGTTGATGATAAATTATTTATTTCAGACACAGAGTGAGTCTTGGATAACGAGGCAAAAGAATAATGCCTTGCCACCCATTCATTGCTCCAATAGTACGGGCAGCATGCGAGGGCATACAACACAAGAGGATGCGTACAGCTCGTGCAGTAAAGTAACGAACTCTAATACAAAATTAACAATGTTAATCAGGTTAATCAGGTTGAACCTGGTTTGCTACCTTGCATGGCGAAAAAGAAAAAGGAGAGGATAAAGGAGAGATTAGAGGTAAATTAATACACTAGCATGAATAGCAGCGTTTACAGCGCATGCCCATACAGTCATGTATTGCTTATTGGAGATGTGTGTATGAACGCGATGGACAAGATATATTGGTGAGATTTGATTGATATGTGGGGTTTAACGTTCCAAACTACCATATCATTATGAGAGACGCCGTAGTGGAGGGCTCCGAAAATTTCGACCCATGGGGTTTTTTAACGTACACCCAAATCTGAGCTTACGGGCCTACAACATTTCCGCCTCCATCGTAAGTGCAGCCGCCACAGCCGGGATTCGATCCCGCGACCTGCGGGTCAGCAGCCGAGTACCTTAGCCACTAGACCAGCGCGGCGGGGCCATATATTGGTGAGTGTGAGTCGATATTCGTTTGAATGTTGATGAACGAAGGTTAACTTGAGTGCACTGGAGTGAACGGCATTTAATACGAGATGTCCCGTGTGAACGTGAGTTGCTGCAGGGGAATGAGGTTGGACGTAAAAGATAAAACTTGACTGCAGACGAAGAAAGTTTACGTAAAGGTAAAACTGAGGTGACGGCGTGTGTACATTAGGGAAGGACATCTGTTTCAAGTATTAGAGGAGGGCGACGCTCACATTGTTCACCGATAATTATTCTACGAAGCAGAGATGCAGCTAACGTCACGCGGGTTAAAATAATTAAGGCAGACAATGGCGTAACTCGTCGTTGTTTTCATTTTCTTTTTTTTTCGCTGACACTTTCCCTGGCTTTCACAACCCTGCACTCAATCGTTGAGTCATTGTACGCATAAGTAAGGCACCGTAATAGAATAGAAAAAAAAATATATTGATTCTCGTTTGCCTTCAGTTGCGAAATACGGGAACGAATGCAATACAGTACATGCACAAAGAAAAAAAAGGAGAGGGAGCTAATTTAGGGTAGCAATATAGGGATGAGTTCGAATAAAATAGAGCACATCTACGGCGACCCTTCCTTTCGTTGGGCCAACCTGTTCCCCAGCATATATCTCAGATTCGAGCGAGGCCGGGAGTAAGCGTTTTCAATCCACTGCCCGCACTAAGAAGGAGCGCCGCGGGCCGCGCGAGGCGCTTATTTATGACATCATACGGCGCGCGATCGAATTCATTTGCGCCAGAAGAAAGAAGCCGTATATACCCACTTACTGCCATTCTTTCACAGGAGGGACGAGAATGAGGAGGGGGAGGGGCAAGGAATAGTGTACACAAGGGTTCGCTGAAGTATCTGCTCTCTTTCGTTCGAGCTGAAAACTCCCACTCCTCTCTCTCTCTTGCCATAACCAATGCGTTGAATTGTTCGATTGTTTTTTAACTTTGCTGCAATACACAAAGACCTACAGGATAAACTAGAACCACTTCACGCACTTTTCTTTTCATTTATGTTTTTTTTTCGAGCACTTTCCTATAAGTAAGAAACAGACAAGAAGAAGCAGGCAGAGAATCACGCATCTAAGCATGCAAGGTTAAAGCGCGAGCTTACTTTTCCAAATATACGGGCTCTGCTCGTTTCAGTGGATTGAAGGAAAACGGTCGTCTCCACGGCAGCTTTTTCATTATGGGTAAAACCTGAAAGGATCCGCAGTAGGTGCATCTCGTGGTGCAACGTACTACACTGTTTGTTCTCTCTCTCTCTCTCTCTCTCTCTCTCTCTTTGAAGTATTTCACATCTGTATTTACCCTTTTCCTCGTTGAGGTTTGCATACCGCTCCATCCAGGTCCCTCTATCCTTCCGACGGTTTATTGCGTTTGTAGATTGGGTAGAGGCTGGCTGAGAGACGAGAGTTGACCCTTACCGGTCAATGAACCGGACTTCATATGCAGGGTGAATTCATAGCTCAACCTGAGTGCTTGCTTTCCTTCGGCGTAGAACACATATGCGATAGGCTTTCGCAAAGCTCGCCGTCCCGCGTTACCACTGAAATATTCAAGACTACACCGCTCCACCGCTTGTAAAATTTACCCACCGCACATCAGTGTAACATTAGGAAATAAGCATTTTACAGGAAACCGCCAGTCGTGCGCGCAACGCGCAGCACAGTCAGAGCAAAAGCTCGAAGAACGGCCTTTCAGAGCCTTTTTAGGTACTCTTTCAGTAACTGCTTTAAAGGCACTTGCAGGGTGCCCACTACGCCATTAAGCATAATAAATTTTGTTCAGTAGAGATGCATTCACAGTGCCATATTTCCTCATTCTTTGGAGAAGCGTGGTAACCGCTGCACACTTGCGAAAGCGATTTTTTTCGATAATGTGGCTGGCGACGATGAAGAATTATGCCTGAAGTTTTTTTTACCCCCACAGTGAGTAAGAGCAAGAAAAGAAAGTGAAGGAGAACAAGATTTTGTAAAAAATTGGAGCAGGCGACGACCCCCTCGTTATACAATTCGCCTTGTTTAAGGCCTGATTGTTCCTTGGCTGTTCCAAAACTGAAATAATTACGCATTAAGGGTTTGTTGACAAGACAAAGAAGGAAATAGGGATTTTTTTTTCAAAAACACAGAGAGGAGTGCGGCGGAAAGATGGGAATTATTTAAACAAAGGATAAAAATGATGGCAATAGAGTGTGGTTGCCACATGCAGTATCAAGCTCGACAACAGGAACGTGAGCTCCGGATGGAGCTAAATGATTTGGTGAAAATCGAAACAGACAACTTTGGCTTATTCACACATCAACTGCAGGTTGTCAAAAAAATTGAATGTCCTGAAGAGGATAAGTATAAAGGCGCAATATACGCGCAAGAGCTGAGAGATACCTCGCGGGTGAAGCCCCGACAAAGCGAGATTTGTCGGATGGAAAAGCATACGCGCGTGCTCACGACATACTAGAAATATATTTGAATGGTGAAATATTGAGAGAACATAAAAATATCACGAAACCCTTTTGAAAGCTACTATCAAGAATTGTTTTCTTATCGTGAGTCGAAGGAGCCGGGTCCCTTAGATGAGTTTTTGATAGAAATGCCGACACTTACTTCTGAGGACACATATTTATTAGAAATGTCTATCAGTGTAGGCGAAATCGAGAAGGCTATCGATGATCTTGGCATGTGCGAATCGCCCAGTCCAGACGGCAATAATGCCGCTTTTTACAAGGCTTTCAAGGAGGATGTGGTTGCAGCATTGCATAAGGTTTTTTTCACAGTCTTTAGATTGAGTAATTGTGCCTCCATCGTTTAATAGTGCACAAACTGTGCAGATTCCTAAAGGAAACGAGTTTCATGTTTTACGCAAATTGACAGATTACAGGCCAATCACGCTAACAAACGTAGATTATAAGGTGTTCACGAACGTTCTGGCTAAGAGGTTGCAAGGAGTTATACACAAGCTGGTCGAGCCACATTAGACTTGCGGGATCAAGCGTAGGAGCATATTCACGAATATCCATGTCGCCAGGAGCATTTTGCAGTACTGTGACGTTGCACTTATGAAAGTAGCCGTGTTACAAATTGATTTAGCCAAGGCTTTCTACATGGTTCCACACTGTATACTCTTCACGCTGGCTGAGTACGTTGGTCTTGGTACGATCATATGTAAAGGCATTAGATTGGCATTTTATGAACTGGATCCTTCGCTCAAGCTAAAGCTACCATCACAACTTTCCCGCTCCGATGCGACACTGTTATGCCGCCTTTGGCTGGGTGTTGCATTTACAAAGGTGTACTCCTTTCGCATTGGTGTGGCCGACACTCCTACATGCGACTACTGCGGAGCTGAAGAGACCATCGAACACGCCCTGTGCAGCTGCTCTTGCTACGACACACAGCGATGCCAGCTCCGGATGGTTTTGAATCAACTTGACCCCGGACTATTTTGTGTGCAGAAGATACTAGGACCTTGGGCATCTGCCTCAGTTGCGCAGAAAGCAACTAAAGCACTGCTAATTTACCTAAAGTCAACAAACCTGAGCGACCGCCTGTAGACTATGTGTGCTCCCCGAGTGTGCTCGTGATTGTGTGTACCTTCTCATCTTTCTGCAACCTCTTTTCTCCCCTTTATCCCTTCCCCAGTGCAGGGTAGCAAACCGGATGTGCGTCTGGTTAACCTCCCTGCCTTTCCTTGCACCGTTATCTCTCTCTCTCTCTTCGCATACAAAAGTTGAACTACAAATTTAATTGGGAATGGAGAACTCTCACAGCGCATACCAGTACCAGTGTTCGCCAGGGGTGTCCTTTAAGTCATTCGCTATTTGCTCTATTTTTGAAACCACTGTTTCAGAAAGTGATTCACCACGCAAGTATTCATAGTTTCAGGTTGCAGTCATGTGAAGTGCGTGTTTTGGCATACGCCAAGGATATCGCCTTTTTTTGCTGTTGATAGAGAGAGTGGTACTTCGTTATTAAGAAGCACCGAAAACTTTTGTGACACGAGTAGAAGCTTAATGAATGAAGAAAAAGAGTTGGTTTATGACATGGTAATTGGGACCTCCCACCCAGTTCCTTTGGATATATTCAGTGGCTCACGACACCTAGTCGTTACCTAGGGGTACCATTGGACAGGCATCAAGACAGTGAAGCGTTTTGGCTTGAAAAGGCGCGGGAACTGCGCGCGACAGCCGAAGGATGGGGCGGTCGTGACTTATCTATTTTCTCTTGGTTAGCTGTATGTAACGTATTTTCGGCTGCTAAAATTATGTACCTATACAAGCACTTAGTTGTACACGCAAAAGCATTCATAAGAGCCACAGGATATTTGCCACGTTCATCTGGATCTCTACATGGCAGCGAACGTCTAGAACGAACATGTTTCGGTGAGTTATGCGAGAAGGGCTGTCTTTGTGTGATCTGTTTCTTAACCAAGTAATCTCACGTTTCATGCTAATAAGAGACCAGATAGACGCTTTTTTTATGTTGTTCATTTCAAACAACGCTATTACACCACATGCCTGACTTTGTCTCTTCAGAGTGTGGAAAACGGCATATACTGTCACCGTTCTTGCGCGAAGTTGTGTTCTCACGTCGTTCTTTAAGGGCAAGGTTTTTGATGTATTACCTAGCTAAAGTGAAAAGAAAGCGCCTCATGAAATACTTAATACAGAATGTTTTTCCTGTGTCCCTTTACCGTTCAATGTATAAAAAATTATATGGACAAGACGTACTAAAGCGAGTGAAAAACATGTGGACACCACCCAATGTTAAAACTTTCTTTTTCAAGCATCATGAGGGAACCTTGCCAGTGAAAATGTGGCTTGAAGAGAGAGGGATGTATGTACTATGAAGAAGCAGCTGCCTGCTGTGTAACAAACCTGAGACCATTTAACATGTATTTATTGATTGTAAGAATGCCATTTTTAGGACATTTACAGAGGACTTTTACAAAAATGCTTACTCCTTACTCCACATGGAATCTGTTTTTTTGTTTTGTGATAGTTCTGTGCAACATTTGGACGTTATTTTCTTACTTGGTCTTCATTTGGTTTGGCTTAGTATGTTATCATACAAACACTGCGATGTAAGAGTTCTATCTATTCATGAGTGTTTAGTTAATGAGAGAACTAGGGTTGAAGTTTCTTATACTCAAGAATATCGCAGGTAACATAAAGGAATACTGTAGCATCGGTGAGAGGGTGGAAAGTACCTAATTAGGTTAACAAAAGGTACTATATATTTGAAGGTGGTACAAAGCTATGCGCCTACATTGGGCCATGATGATCATTTGGTTGAACGTGTCTATGAAGACGTAGAGTCCGAAATTAATAATATAAAAACACAGTATACTATGTTGATGGGTGGCTTTCATGCAGAGATATATAGGCAAGAAGGAGGCCAGAGACAATGCAGTGAAAGAATATGGCATCGGCTCTAGAAATGCCAGAGGCAAATTTTAAGTAGAGTTCGTACAAAGTTATAATTTACGGGTTTTGAATAGATTCTTTAAAAACGGGCTAACCGTATGTGAACGTGGCGAAGTACTAATGGTGAAACTAAAAGTGAAACAGACTTCATTCTGTGTGCACACCCAGACATTGTACAAGATGCACAAGTAGTTGACAGTTAATTTAAAACAGTCTTAACTGGAAGGAAACAGAAAAAAGGAGGGTGCTACAGAGTTGGTAATTTCAGATAGTGTTACACCTGTGTTTGATAGTAAGAACATCAACAAATTCGCAGAACCACCTCCAATGCTCCGAATCCTCCAATATTTTAACTGGCTCTGCCTCAGCACTTTCGTATCTAACAGAAAAACACGCTTGCCGTTATGCAGTCATAATTTAGGATGAGGTTATGCGCGTAGCTTTCAAGACAACGCCATCGCAGAAAACTGCGGTTACACAATGCCATTTGGGCTAACTGCGTCAGTTGATCACCACAACTATCTTAACCAAGACGGATATCTGAATCATACAGCTAAACATTTAAAATAACGTGTTGTTCGACCCTTTATTGCATCATTGGTATTCCGGTCAACGTCTGTCTGTCTGTCTGTCTGTCTGTCTGTCTGTCTGTCAGACTGATCAGTCAGTCAGACTGATCAGTCAGTCAGACTGGTCAGCAGTCAGACTGATCAGTCAGTCAGACTGGTCAGCAGTCAGACTGGTCAGTCAGTCAGACTGGTCAGTCAGTCAGACTGGTCAGTCAGTCAGACTGGTCAGTCAGTCAGACTGGTCAGTCAGTCAGACTGGTCAGTCAGTCAGACTGATCAGTCAGTCAGACTGGTCAGTCAGTCAGACTGATCAGTCAGTCAGACTGGTCAGTCAGGTCAGTCAGTCAGTCAGTCAGTCAGTCAGTCAGTCAGTCAGTCAGTCAGACTGGTCAGTCAGTCAGACTGATCAGTCAGTCAGACTGGTCAGTCAGTCAGACTGATCAGTCAGTCAGACTGGTCAGTCAGTCAGTCAGTCAGTCAGTCAGTCAGTCAGTCAGTCAGTCAGTCAGTCAGTCAGTCAGTCAGTCAGTCAGTCAGTCAGTCAGTCAGTCAGCAGTCAGTCAGTCAGTCAGTCAGTCAGTCAGTCAGTCAGTCAGTAGTCAGTCAGTCAGTCAGTCAGTCAGTCAGTCAGTCAGTCAGTCAGTCAGTCAGTCAGTCAGTCAGTCAGTCAGTCAGTCAGTCAGTCAGTCAGTCAGTCAGTCAGTCAGTCAGTCAGTCAGTCAGTCAGTCAGTCAGTCAGTCAGTCAGTCAGTCAGTCAGTCAGTCAGTCAGTCAGTCAGTCAGTCAGTCAGTCAGTCAGTCAGTCAGTCAGTCAGTCAGTCAGTCAGTCAGTCAGTCAGTCAGTCAGTCAGTCAGTCAGTCAGTCAGTCAGTCAGTCAGTCAGTCAGTCAGTCAGTCAGTCAGTCAGTCAGTCAGTCAGTCAGTCAGTCAGTCAGTCAGTCAGTCAGTCAGTCAGTCAGTCAGTCAGTCAGTCAGTCAGTCAGTCAGTCAGTCAGTCAGTCAGTCAGTCAGTCAGTCAGTCAGTCAGTCAGTCAGTCAGTCAGTCAGTCAGTCAGTCAGTCAGTCAGTCAGTCAGTCAGTCAGTCAGTCAGTCAGTCAGTCAGTCAGTCAGTCAGTCAGTCAGTCAGTCAGTCAGTCAGTCAGTCAGTCAGTCAGTCAGTCAGTCAGTCATGTTTGTGGTCCAGGCTAGACCGCACAATGAGGTATCAGGAGACCTTGTTTCCGTACAGCCTCCATTGCCTGCTGGATAGCCCATTTTCGGTCTTGGACCTCCGAGCTGAGCAACACAAGCCGCCACTGCTCTTTGAGGGCTTCAGGAGAACTTTTTGATAAGTAGGGGCATTCCCACAATATATGTTTATAAGACGACTTTTGTGTTACACTTAGCTTGCATTTATTGTCCTGGTATAAGTGTGGGTAGCTCCTGTGATGAGATTATTTCGCAAATTTATGAGCAGTTGATTTACACGCAGAGAGAGAGAGATAGATGTAGCGAAATTTAAGCTTCTAAATGAACGAAGGATGCAAAGCATTTTCGGGAAACAATAAATTTGGCAACCAGAAGACGCTTGTTTCACTCTTACTTGGAGGGATTCATTTGGCCAACGTACGTGAGTTGTTGCGAAAAGGCTAATAAAATGAAGTGTAGGAAACTACCGCAAGTAACAAAGCATTGTTCATTTAGCATGTTTACTAGTGACATACATAGCTGCAATAATATATGGCTCCGTTCATAAAAGACTCCATGGTTATCCAAGAATGGAAGGCAGAATATTAGAATGAAAAATGAATTCAATCAGTTATAAGATAGTCAATTAATTTTTAACATTTCGATGTTTTGTTATTGGATGAAAAACTTTCATATAAAAGCTATAAAATTATTGTGATAGCAATTATTAAGATACTCTCACCAAGTTCTTGCCTTTGCTGTGACGTTCCAAACGAATATAGCTATGTCTATTTGTAAAACTCAAGAGAAAAAGTAGTTCAAAAGAAAGTTTCTTTGAAGTGCGTGCTGAGGGATTCAAACCTGCGATCCATCACGCCACGGCACCACGCCGTGAACCTCTCCGGCACCCATCCTATATCCACCAGCTAACTAACGGTGCAGTACTTGCATACACCATTTGCCGCTGGTGGTATGCAGATCTCCGAGGTGGCAGAGGTAGGCAGATCTCTGAGCGTGGCAGAGGTTTTTACAGTATTCCCCACGAAACGGCGCTTATAACAGATGCTATGACTGGTGGTGGACATCTGCGGTAATGAGGGAGATAGGTTAGATTTCAGATTCAGTAAGAAAAAATCAGCAGTCGTGATTTTTAATGATAATGAAGGTAGTGAGCTTAAAATAAAAGAGGTCACGCTAGAGATAACATAAATAAAAATATCTGGGCGTATGGATAAGCAATGGGACCAAGTACCTAAGGGAACACAAAATATACGTAATGACTAAAGGTAACAGGAATGCAGCAGTTATGAAAAATAGGGCACTTTGGAATTACTACAGGTATGATGTTGTGAGAGGATTATGAAAAAGGGTCATGGTTCCTGACCTGACGTTCGGCAATGCAGTCTTGTGCATGTGATCAGAAGTTCAAGCAAGATTAGAAATTAAGCAATGTGGAATAAATAGGCTTGCTTTAGGAGCTCACTGGAACACACCAAATAAGGGAGTACAAGGTGATATGGGATGGACATCATTTGAGGGCAGGGAAGCTAGCAGCAAGATAAAATTTGAAAAGCGATTGAGAGAAATGGAGGAGTAGCGTTAGGCTAGAGAGGTTTGCAGCTACTTATACATGAAAAATGCCTATACAAAATGAAAGAAGAGCAGAAAATTGACGGGTAAATACTTAGAAAACAGCAGGCGGCCAAACCAAAAAGAACTATCGGTTAAGAAGAAGGTGAAGGAAACAGAGACCAACATGTGGAGAATTGACATGATTAAGAAGTCTGCACTAGAGATTTATCGAACTTTTAAGCAGGAAATTGCCAAGAAAAGGATCTCTGATAATACTCGGGGTAGTTTTCTATTGTTTGAGGCCAGGACGGGAGTATTGCGAACCAAGACATATAGGGCCAAATAGGAAGAGGTAGACATGTAGGCAGTGCATGTGGAGAGGAGGAGAAAACTACCGAACATTTGATAATGTTCTGCAAAGAGCTTCACCCTATAGTTTAGGATGATAGCGCAGAGTTTTTCAAAGCACTGGGGTTTAGAGACAGGGAGGAAAAAATAGACTTTAAGTGGGTAGAATTAACTAGAAGGAAGTTATCTGATTGGTGGCTAAAGACAAGACACGAGTGAAAATTAAACCCTTCCCTGCAAAGTACCAGTCCTCGACTTCACTATTTAATGAAAAAAAAAGGATGAATTTAATTGTTGGTTCACCAAGTTTCACGGCTAGGTGGCGTTAGCCGCAGCCCGTTCTAAAAGGTACAGCCACATCAATTCATCCATCCATCCATCTATTCATCCATGACTAGACTCTAGACTCTAACGGCAACTTAAACTGTGAACTTTCTCGCTATCGCCTTTAGAGCATCATTCTTGAGGAGAACTTGACTTTTTTTTCTGATACCACTTACTATATCAATAATAACAGAGCTCCAGGAAGTAATTTAATTTGTAGCTGCTGCTGTAACTGCAAGTACCGAACTTCAGGCGATGCTTGCAGCGGACGAGTAAGTATGACAGTATTAGGAGGACGAATATATATGATATGACGAGTAAATATGATAGAGGTGAGTTAGAAATAACCAATCGGACTTTGTAGTACCCGCTTACTGGAAGTAAGTGGAAGGGGTTCTCAAAGACGAAACATTGAAGTTTGTTGGATTGCTTAATGACAGATGGTCAAAGACATTAGCGTACACGAAAAACATTTGGTGTATCTCAGAGCGGTCTCTAACATAAACATCTTTGCGACATCGATATGTGTTCCTCTGCGGCTCACGTATTTCATTCCGGCTCCCGGGTCGGATCATACGTGATGTCACTGATGTGTTTCCCAAACTTTGATTTATATATTTATTTTCAGCCAAGACGCTTCCTGCGTAGCATGGTAACGAAACCACAAGAATCCAATGTAGCACAGATCACAGCAGTAAATACATAAATATTATAAACCTCATAACAAAATCTGAAAAATAACCATTAAATGCTCAGAAGCAGCGAGTACGTGGGAAGGGTGGGTCCAAATTACGAGTCCACAAACAAAAAGTGTAAATGTCACTTAAAATCGTCTCCTCCAAACTCCTAAAAAAACTAACACGCATACCTAAAAAATGCTTAATACAGTGTGATGATAGCTTTTTGGGTCACCCGCTGCAGAACTTATGGAAACAGCACCCCAAAAGACATAACAAACAAGTTTTACCCGTCATAAACCCTAGTACATGGAAAATATTTTTGTTCTTTATTTTAGCATGCTTCCTAATTATTGCCTCACTAGATGTTTCATATTCAATTAGACCCGAAAAGTGGAAATATATAATTAAATCAATACTTAAATAAATAAAAAATAAATAAAGAAAATTGAACATGGTAATGAAAAAAAAAACAAATGTGAATGCGCAGGAATTTCACCCCAATGAACAGCAAGTTGTCAGCAACAAAATACACCTGCGGAAGCATCTTCAGAAGTTTCGTCCTGGCCTTTCTTTTTGGGATATCGGATATGAAACCATCATTTGCTCTACGTAAACAAACACAGATCTTTAATGTCAACACGAAGTTACGTCCATTCCTTTGCCTTGACATTGGGTCACAGATTTGGCATTCCCTTTATATTTACTTCGCTGTGAACTTTTTTTCCCCGACAACTTCAGCCGCTTTCGCCCGCTTTCTCTCGCACCCGTAAAATCAACACCGATCCAAGGGACGCTTCGATGTTGGCGCGCCCTTAATTCGACCCAGAAAACATCTAGAATCAACAGCACCAGACTAAGTCGTCGAAGACGTGAGATAGCAAACCGGTATCTTCATTACGCACCATGGTTCCACGCGAAGTTACTTGTGGTTCACTGCTTCGCTCATGTGTTTGCCGTTCGCCTGTTTGTTGGTCACTTTCATTGCTTTCTTTCGTTGCTTCTGCGGATGTGCGGTCGCACGTGTCCTTCTGTATTGCCTCCGTTACCTGGACTTCAGAACCTAAGCATCCAATCTTCGCAACGCTCTCCAAGGGGCAACCCTACAAGAGATCAGAACGTTTTCCTCAACAATAAACGGTTTGTATGAATCCGTCAGGCATCGCAGCGGTGGGTGGGAGGGGAATTGTTGGCTAAGGCTCAGGGTGGGGGTGGGCGTGCCCCTCTTGCACCAGTCTGGTGACGTCCATAGGGAAGAGTTTCTCGGAGGCAAGGACAGGAGCTCGTGTTACGAAACTTGCACACAGTATCACCCTTTCGAGCTTCGGCGAACGAACCGTTCGCGCGGCTGGATGACGAAACATCAGAATAGATTGAAGGCAGGTCCACAAACTTCAAGATGTCTTGCAGTGCCAAGTTAGAAGCGTGCCGTGGAAGCAGAGAGTGTTCCACGGTGCAAGCAGGGACACCATGCAGGTGATAACATCTAGCCAGCTTTCATCGCTCCTGTGCCATGGTAAGACAACAGCACACAACAGAGTCTTTCATTAGTCTGTTTAGTTTTCCGGGAACGCAAAAGCGTAACGTAATACCGATGAGCCTGTTCCGTGGCTTCCAAAGGGATACTTAAAAAAAAGCTATGTTGCCAGGATTTTCAACTAAATCGAGAAATTGAGTCCTGAAATCGATAAATACAACCTTCATTTTAGGTGGTAACTACAAGAAAATTGTTAATTTTTCACGAACTACCGCGTCTATGTGTTTTTCACGAACTACCGCGTCTAGCAGACGCGCCGTCAACTGCAAGAGGTGAGACAACAATGTCAGCCGTCTCTGGACTCGCTCATCTCCCCCAACAGTTTCCAGAACCGGTATGAGCTGCACCTGTAGCGAACAATGCTCTCCCTGCTGGGGTAAAGCATCCGCGCTTTTATAGAAGGGAGAGTGATATGAAAGGAGAGGTGGAGAAAAAGAAGAGGAGGACAGGAACACGTGCATCCTCCATGCGCCTTGGCGATTGAGACATCACGGCTCGTGTTCGCGTGTAGCCGCTGTGCGCTGGCAATTCATGTCATATACATGCAACTGTTCAGAAATACCGGGAAATTAACTCTTTATTGAAACAGTCACAACTTCCGAATGGAATTCCGAAGTTTCTCGAGTTTCTTTCAATTTTTCGTTCAGTATTCGTTTAAGGTGGAAACATTAGCGCAAACCAATTATGATGATGATTATTAATTATATGTGAGGTTTAACGCCCCATAACCATCATGTGGTTATGAGAGACGCCGTTGTGGAGGGCTCTGGAAATTTCAATCACCCGGGGTCCTTTAACGTGCACCCGAATCTGAGCACACGGGTCTGCAGCATTCACGCCTCTATCGAGAATGCAGCCGCCACATCCGGGATTCGATCCCGCAACCTGCGGGTCAGCAGCCGAGTACCTTAGCCACTTAACCACCACGGTGGGGCTACTAGTGCAAGCCAAGATTCACTACAAAGAATGCAAGATATGAGTCAAGGTGAACATATTTGACAGATATTTGTCTGGCTATGTAAAAATTATACAACTGAAGCAAACTATCCAGCCACTTTTAGTCCATAGTTTCAATGTTAAAATTGAAAACTAAAATTTAGCCCTAGATTTGAGCCATCTGCCAGTGCTCGTCTCCTCTATTTTTTGTGGTTCGTTTTGGTTTGAGCTGCAATTTTGGTTTTAAATGCTATTTGTCAACTGCGCCCCACCGATGGTTCATTGTGTGTCATGACTGCCACAGTGTCAAATGTTGTGATCTATCAAGGATAAAAAACAACAACTAACAAACAAGTAATCTGTATCCTACGAGTTCTCAGAAGCGCTAGTCGCTATGCCTACAGCATAAATTACTTGAGTCTGTTTCTTAAAAACGATGCCGAAGCGACACAAATACATTGCTGTCGAAGCTCAGGACATGAATCCAAAGCAAATAAGACTATCCGTTCGGAGCATGGTGCAAGAATACTGTAGGTCAGCGAACGCCACGACTATCCGCTGCCCGATAATGTTCTGCTTCGCAAAGGGCCCGAGTGATGGCGCTACGAACTCTGCCCCGGCTTCCTCCCCACCTCTTGGTGTCGAAAAGCCGCGTGACGTTGGAAAGTAGCGGCACTCATTTATCGTTGCCACAATACCCTCGCCGCGCCATCAACCTTCTCTTTTATCACCCTCTCTTTCGCCGCGCCGCTTTATGCGTGTCGCGTGGTTGATGTCACGTGATAACCCGGCTTTCTGAGCTTTGGGAACCATCACCTATGTGCCTATGTGCCGGATTTGCTTTGCGGCATCCGCCAGCAGCCCGCCATGGTCCTCAGTCTGGCCAGCCATCTATCGGCATGCAGCAAACGAGAATATGATCGGTCCCTCCCCGCCAAGCGCTTGCTATGTGGCGTTCGCTCACCATGGTTCGGAGCAGGTGAGCTACAGTGCGCACAGCGCCCGCTTGATAAATTCGAGGTGGACGGCGACCGCTTTCAGTGGCACGGCCATGTTTTACTGGCACGCACTTGCGCAATTCATAACCGCGGTCTTCCGGTACACGCAAAAGCATTTTTTGCGTGTACTGGTGTGTCAGAACCGGACAACCCTGCTCCAGACATTTCAACACCACTGGGGTGTCAACAATGTCATGTTGCCTCTTCCTCTCTATACTATCTTTCCCTCACTTCATTCTTCGCCTTTCCTCATGATGCCAAGCCACGTTTTTATGTTTTATGGGCTGAAAAAAAAATTCACGACTTTCCTAAGTGTTGATAGGGAAAAGAGCGCAAACGCGGGTGAAGCACAAGCGTTAAAAGAACGTCTGCGCTTTATCTGCTTTCGCACTGTTTCTTTTTAAAAAAAAAATGTTATGCTGAGGTTCAACTCCGCCGACGCATTTCCGCCATGCACAGTACTCACGGATTGAAACAGGAAACTCGGACCACGTGGCTGACAGTACATGTGCTGCCGCTCGTGAGTACGCGTAGAACTAATGTCTTGCATCGTGGTATAGAGCGAGGGGAAGAACACCTACGGAGCAGGACTACTCCTTCCGGTCGCTAAAGAGTTGGCATTTAGTTCACAAAGTGCACACTGCCAGCGTGGCACTGCAAGGCTCACGCACATTGAGTTACTGTAACTCTACACGCACATTCGCATGGTGACCGAACTGCCTCGCCGCTGCCCACCTCTTTTATTGCCGCGCCAGCAGACGACCCTCTCGTTCTTCGTGCTTAGGCGATGTGGTACGCATGCTGTGCAAGTAATTGATTGATATGTGGGGTTTAACGTCCCAAAACCACCATATGATTGTGAGAGACGCCGTAGAGGATGGCTCCGGAAATTTCGACCACCTGGGGTTCTTTAACGTGCGCCCAAATCTTAGCACACCGGCCTACAACATTTCCGCCTCCATCGGAAATGCAGCCGCCGCAGCCGCGAATCGAACCCGGCTGTGCAAGTAAGATACAAGGCTCAGTTAGGAACACACGCGCCTTGCGTGTGTTCGTAGACATGATAAACATGTGCACAAAAACATGGAAAGTTTACTTCGGGGTTTCTGCCTTGGCAAGAAAGAAAATCAGGGGCAGCTAGGCTTGCCTTCATGCAACATGGAAATAATATCATTATTAGCGTCGTTAGGGCAAACTGGGGCCTATTGTCGAATTAAAATGCGAGAAGCTCGCTCGTTCTTCCATGACCGACAGCTCTACAAATGCTTGTCACGCAGAATAGCCACACTATCCACCGCTCGGGGCGAGACAACAAAGTACTAAGTCAGTGTTTCGATGCTGCATGGAAACAGGCCCGCGGGTGGTGCTTTTCTTTTTCGTCATGACAAAAAGCTTGACAATTTTTATATGCTTTTGCGCAGCTATTTATCATGTCTACGAGCGAATTTCAGGCGTGACATCTTAGCGGTATCCAGTTTCTTACATTTGCAGCCTACATGCCCCATTGTCGAAGGGCGCAGATCAAGTGCGTCATCTGCTTGCGCCATAATAAGAAGGGTTCGCACCGTCCACTCAATTCACGCTGCATTCATGCAAAAGCGCGCGAGCCTTCAAGCGCCACGCTGGCAGTGTGCACTTTGTGAACTAGATGCCAACTCTTTAGCGACTGGAAGGAGTAACCCCCGTATTCTAGAACGCCCCTTCACTCAACGCACCACCTTCACTTGAGAAATCCGATGGGAGTGCCATCTCTAGGCAGGACAAGTCACTGCATATCAGTGATAAGTCGCTCCTATTCTTGAATGGCACAGCGTCGTTTTCAGCCGAGCAGCGGCGCAGTGTTCCGCTCTGTCAAGTGAAGGGTGAAAGTCGTGTCGAGAAGAGTTTGGGAATAATGGGGTATGCCTGCTCTGTAGCTGTTTTCGGCCTCACTTTATACCACAATGCAGCATCCTGGTTCTGCGAGCACCCGCGAGAGGCGGCACATGCACCGGCGGCCACGCGCTACGAGTGTCCTGTTTCAATTCGTGAGTACTGTACATGACGTAGTTGTACATTATATACTAACCCCCGTATTCACGAATGCTCCTCGACTCAACTTCCACCCTTCACTTGACAGAGCGGAGCACTGCGCCACTGCTCGGCTGAAAATGACGCTGCGCTGCTCGAGAATCGCACCACATTATCGCTGATATGCAGTGACTTGCCGTGCCCAGAGAGGGTGCTTCCATCGGCTTTTTCAAGTGAAGGCTAAGCGTTGAGTGAAGGGACGTTCTAGAATACGGGGGTAAAGATTTGCAAAGAAAAAAAAAAACGAGAAGCAAATGTTTTGTAACGGGGCGTCGAACCAGGGAACAGTCAGTTTGCAGCGCGCCACATAAGCCACTATGTCAAGGAGCGTATTTACTTTTTTTCTGTGTTGTGGAGCTTGCTAATTGCAAGCCATTATGCCATGTACCGTTGGCGGTCCTATAAGAGCTCCTCGACTTCACCGCGTTTTCATCAGTAGAGAGATGGCTCAACGACCCCTTTGAGCGCGCGCCTCCACGGGGCAGAGGCTTATCAGATCGGACTCGTGATTCAGGACAGCTTGAAGGTCACTTCGCTCGCTGCCGCCTTGACGAAAGGCGCACGCTGCTCACTATGGTTAAGAATTGTGACAGTGCTTGGCGCTCTTCGGGTGCACGTTAAAGAACCCCAGGTGGTCAACATTTCCGGAGCCCTCCACTACGGCGTCTCTCATAATCAAATAGTGGTTTTGGGACGTCAAACCCCACAAATCAATCAATCAATCAGTGCTTCGCGCTCTTCCCGTGTGCACTTCTGCGTTCGTTTTGTGTGTCTTTCTGTTTGAGCACCGTGCTTTAAGTGTCGGGTGGAGACAGTTGTTTGTCCACGCTCGTGCTGTGTATGCTCATTTCGTGCGTGCCTTATGCATGAGGTTCGCACTGTAAGTTTCGAGCTGCTTGCCGTTCTTCGAACGAAATTGCAATTTTGTTGCTGTAGCTTTCATTGCTTTGCCCTTGAGGTGAAATAAAGCAAAATAAACGCTCAACTACCCCGGTAAATACGCGTTTCGCTTTCGTGTTATACCGATTCCTAATAGAAGAGATCAGCCATGTTTTTTTAGGGGTGAAGCTTCAAAGCCGTGGATATGTTCCTCCTAGCTCATCGTTGTTCGTGACCGCCTAGTTAAATGACTGACTCAGTAGGTGTGGACAGACAGACGATTCACGGTTTACCAATAAAACCCTCCCTGAACGCTTCACCCCACTCATCATGATCCACTCCGTGGATATGCTGTGATTTTTTCATTTATAAATTGCTGACCAACTACCCCGATGAACCGCACTTTAACAACGTCTGTTCCTGACCTCAAACAACTATCTGTTGACGGACGCTGTTGCACCAACTCAGTCATGCCGGCCTAGGCGTAAAAAAAAAGCAAGATCACAGTATTGCATTCCCGGACCTGCCGCCATCACAAACGACGATGGATATACCGATAGGTTGTGCTCAGCCTAATATATGCACGACAGATTCACAATGAAAAAAAAAAACATTAGGTTCATAAAGGGGTGGATGAGGCGCGCAGGGAGCGGCCAAAGACGACTGCTCAAAGAACACAACGGCGCGTAGCTTGACGCATGAGGCTCACACCCTCTCCAGAGAAGGGCACCCTAATCCGATTACACGCCGAGAGTACCGTTTTTCCTTGGCTCGGCTCACTACAGATGTCACCTTCTCGACGTGACAATAAAAAGAAGCAGCGCGCCAGAACGAGAGCATAGAGAACACACGTGCCCTTAGTTCCACGCACGTTCAGTCACGCTGCTCAGTTTTAGGATGAATTTAATCCAACTAGCCCACCAACACAAGCACTTTATCAATGTGACATTCGGGGTTCCCCTGTGTATTTTCTTTTGACGGACCACCTGGGAGCGTGTGCGCGCTTGCCTAAGAGTGAATTTCGTTCGATTTGGCAAACAAATAGCAAGTACCGGAAATACAAGCGACGCACTTCGGAGTACATGCGACTACTAAGGGACACACAAATCTACTCAATAAAAAATTTAAAAAATCATAGTCGCGGCTACGCATCGTACGCTTGTCTGAATTGTAACCGAAACGTATACTGGCACACAGGGCAATTACGGTCACGAAGCAAGACGTACTGCCCTTAGTCAGTATAACTATGCGTGTGTAGAGAGCTTACCGGCAAGCGTCAAGATGTCCCAGTACCAAATCCAGGTGTCTTTGCAGAGGCACGCAGGATAGATTCATAAACATCGCTTATAGCACCCACTTTTAAATTTCAGCAGTGCATGTTCGTCGGAAGCCTTCAAGGCAGGATGGAGCCGTCGTCGACAGCAAACTTGACAAGCTCAGACGCAGTGTCGTTGGCCACATTATAGAGGTCATGCGTGATGTCACCAAAGCAAAATGAACCCCGATTAAGCTGTGACGCGTGTTAACGCTGAACACGAGAACTACACGACTTAAGAAGGGGCCGTATCAACGGATAAAGATTGACACAGGTGACCGTTGCTCCTGGGGCGGCAAGAATGCTACACGCGGTGCTGTTATTCCCAAGGGCGCCAGCGTCGAGAGTGCTGAGCACATTCCATTTCCCAAAGTAGGGGCCGCCGGTGGACAGCACTCAAGCAAACAGCTTTTTCGGTGCGACTGCGATAAAGATACAATTGCTCGCAACTCCTTCGACAAAAAAAAAAAACGAAATACGTGCAGCCACATTTGCCGATAAGCAATGAAGAAGTGCTTCTCGAAAATGTGGGCTCTCGGTTGAGCCAACAGCAAGACGGATTGCTTACCGCCGATTTGCCGGCCACCCCTGCTTTGGAAAATGGAATGTGCTTGGAAGTCTCGCCATCGCCATGCTCGGGAGCAGCAGCGCCACGTGTCGCAATTTTGTGGCTCCGGCCACCAGTAACTTGCGCCAATCTCTTTTTTTTTTTTCGTTGAAACAGTGCATCAGCACCCCGCAACAGGGGGGGGGGGGGGGTGGAGGGTCGTGCAAACGCGCTTGTGAACATAGAGTTATAGTTGCCAAATTAGATTTAAAAAATCGCTAATTCGAACAAAATGCTTGCCTCTTTAGTATCAAAGCACCGCGGCTCCTCTCAGCTTAGCCATGCAAAAAATAATCGTTTAGTATTTTAGAGGAAGATGATGAATAATTATCGACATACACATTTGATGATACTGAAAGGACACACGCACCAAAGAATAATTGATGATGCGTCTAAGCTTACAAAGGGCGAGCGTTGAAAATTGACATCTGATGACATTTAGGTATAAATTTTATGAGATCAGAGGCGTAATTTTTTTCAATTCATTCAAGGGAGGAGAGGGTTTTTTGCTAGGCTAGTGTGTTCATTACTGTAAGTTAATGTCTTCACTTCGTCCCCATCCTATTTATGCCATGCCATTTTTTTTTCCTCGAGAATAAAGGGTTTCAGAATAAAATGAGTTCGTCATTGTCAATGTCAAATGTATATAGAAGTCTATTTTCGCATGGTTTGTTCCATCACAGGTAATAATAATAATGAATCGCGTTTCACGTCCCAATACCACGATGCAATTTTGAGAGACGCCACAGTGGAGGGCTCCGGAATTTGAGACCATCCGGTGTTGTTTAGGTTGCACTGCAATCACACAATACACGGGTTTTATTACTGTTCTGCCTCCATCAAAACGCGATCGTCGTGGACGGAATCGAACCCACGACCTTCGGATCAGCAGCCGTGCTATGTAACCACTGCAGCGCCACGGTGGACCTTTCGTGCCAGGTGAGTAACTAGAACCCGCTTCGTTCCAGCAATATATACTGCGTGTCGACAAGAATACTTAGCTGGCAAGTAGCAGTCACAGGCATGCGCAGAGTTATGTGTTAGGAGCAGAGGTGGGCAAAGCTCTACCGCAGCTCGCCGCATTGGTCGAGTACGAACAAAAGCAAGCTTCGCGATAGATACAAAAATTGCGGGAATCCTTAAGCTTTGCCTCTAAGAGTTCAACGTGATAGCGACATCCTGTCCCTAGTACATACTTCAAGCACTTAGTTCATGCTTTTTATAGCACGTTGTTAATTGGTGACATTGTAGTAATACAAAATTTAATGATCTCTTTCTATCTAATTAAAATGTGGATTTATACAATGTGATCGATAAAGTTCAAAGCGGATTGTGTCAGTGAAGCTTTCGCATAGGGCTACATTCTGTGTAATTGGTATAGCATGCTTAAAACTTGCAGGAGCAGTTATGCTCGTGAATTTTTTTTTTGAACTTGCTATGCACGAACTTGCTGTAACGTGTGTGCCTTTTGTAATGGGTCCCCAGCTTTAAACCAAAAAGTCGTTATGATAATCACATGTTCTGACGCCCGATGACAATGAACGCTGGTACCACGCAATATTACTGTGATATATTCTAGTGTCATACTGTGACACCTGTATACAAAAAGAGTGTGTTTGTAATGCACGAACATCATTTTCACTGCATTTCCAAGCAGACGTGTTGCTGTGCGGTAAAGCACCTGATTACCACGCAACTGCTGTTGGTTCGATACTCACTCGGACCCGGAAACTTTTATTATTAGTTATATTTGCCTTTTCATTGATTTTGCGATCGTGCACGAGACGATTATTTTTTGCTTAAAACTGACGACGCCGACACCAGAATTTCTGCGAAACATGCTCTTTAACGCTTTCGCGTTAAAATTAGGTTGACACGATGACGTGCAACTCACAACGGCCGGCTATTGGTCCGTAGCTTTCCGGTCGTATATACAAAGGAAGTAACCAGTTCTTGGAATGCATTATCGTGGGCCTTCGGAGTCTATTATCTTAAAAAAAACAGCGTGGCTGTAACGGTGGGCATTGAATAATGGCAAGGCAGGTCAGACTTGGGAAAGGTACGGGGCAGCCTAGGCACGCTACTTATGGATTAGCAAGGAAAGTGGGGGGAAGGAGCAGTGACATTTCCTTGTTGACGACTTCTCAACTCTACAAGCCTTCGTCTAACGAGTTTCTTGTTCGTTTGAATTTCTTCGACTAACATCTACGTTATAACTATCGCGCTCGGCCTGCAGTATCTTCATATTCCAATTTCGACATGTTCCTGTTACGTGCTCCACTCTTTTCTTTTGTTTTCTCAATTTATAACGCATATCGACTGTGAAGACTTCCAAGCTTGCTTCCAATAGACTTAGCGTGCCTGAAGAGTTTGCCCTCCTCGTCTCGAAGTGCTCAGAATTTGGAAGTGCACGTGCGTTTAAAATGTTCAACTTAGCATGCGCGGGATCTTCGCAAGAGTACAGGTTGCAAAACGCTCTTCCGTTCGGCATAAAAAAATGCGAACGAATAGAGACGTAGGGCACGAAGATAACAGATATTAGGCGACGATTTTTCCTTAAGCTCGTTTAGCGAAAGCGCTTTTTTTTTAAATTGGATCATCTTCACTCCCTTAATAATATCACGGAATAATTGCCGAGAAGAAGAGTGGCGCAGTTATCTCTCACCCCCTCTCTCTTTCTTGCTAGTACTAGTCCTTGTCTTTCTGAAATACGATTTTATCCATTTAGTATACCGAGATATAACCAGAAAAAAATATACGCCTTCAGGTTGGGGGCGCTCAAGAGCACATCACTAAAATAAGATTATCTGGGATGAAGCACTTCAATGCTGACTTTAGCTAATGGGTATGGACGGCTACTCCTGAGGTAAGATTCCATATTCCGGTTGAGCGAAAACCTTTCGTCAGGAGCCTCCAACTGATTTGATTATTTTATTGCAATACACACCCGACACGGAAGTGTTGAACGCTAGGCAATGATAGGACTGTTCAGTATGAAGACTCTTTCGCTTTTGAGCGAAGCGGAAAGATCATATTTCTAGCCGCTTTTGTTGGTGGAGTTTCCATATGGAGCGCTGAATGTTTTATGACCCTCACCTGAAATTTTCATGCTCAACAGAAGAATGAAAGAAGCGAAACAAATTTAGCAGTTTCGTAAATATACGCACAACGCAGATGTCACCATTGTCTTGTTCACGTGATAAGCCCGTAATAATAAAGAAATCAGACCAACAATCCGCGTTAACCTAAAACATAAATCGCAATTCATAAATTCCGAAAAGCTGTCACATTTTTGTAGAAAAATAATGAGTCACGAAGAATAAAGAAAATGTTAGGCTTTAGCCACCAGGGTTTTTTTTTACAAAAAAGGCCTAAAACAGCGAAATAAAAAAAAATTGAGAGAGTACAGATAACAAACAAAAAGGAGCATCAAATTTACGAACTTTGGACATGTGCATATAAACAACTACGTCGAAAAGGAGCACAGCTTTCATTTCTATTTATGCGCTGCAGCTCCTCAACGTATTCGTTACCCGCGTCCAAACAACAAACATCTGAAGCGATTGATGGTGTGGTGTAGGTTCATAGAGCTAATTTCTGTACAGCGGAATCTGCAAACGATGTAGATTACTGCACGACTGCAGGAGTTCCAGCTTTCCAGTCACGCATACTTGACATGTGCTTCCGGGTTGTAACTTGGCTATTTTGTTGTGTGTTTCAAATCATATATAACGTAGGATGGACTGTTCTCTAAAATAGTAGTAGTAGTAGCAGCAACAGTAGTAGTAGTAGTAGTAGTAGTAGTAGTAGTAGTCGTCGTCGTAGTAGTAGTAGTAGTAGTAGTAGTAGTAGTAGTAGTAGTAGTAGTAGTAGTAGTAGTAGTGGTCGCTGCAGCTGAAGAAGAATAAAGGAAAAGTACAACTGTATACGACAACAACAGGGACCATGGCGGATCGAGGTAGCTGTTCCTTTTACGAGCGCGGGTTCTAAAATTGTCGCGCAAAACTTCTCAATAAGTATTTGCTTTTCCTCGTCGTTCCCGCTTAGGGATGAACGATAAAATGTTCGATGCTTCGACAAAAAAAATAGAATTAGGCGAAGAAAATAATAAAAAAAAACGGGAAACAGTCGCGCGCGGTGATTGAATTACCGCGCTCGGTGGCACGGGCGTTTCGTATTTCTCGTCGAAAACCATTCGGTGGAGGCCACGCCGTCGTAATCCGAACGACGGTTCGCAGCCATACACATCTAGGGCAGGCGTACACGCGAGAGACTTTACATAACTTCTGGCCCACACCGATCCCAAAACTCCTCTTTTCGATACCTCTATTTGACGGCGCTGCTTTCCTTTATGGCCTAGTCACAATCCAATCCGGTCAACTTCCGGCTTCCTCTCTATACCACCCTCTCTTCCCCTTACACTCTCTCTCTATATATATATCCTCGAATGGCCGTGTAGAGACGATGCCGAGTGGAGGCGCCAAAGCTCATAAATAGCTTGGCTATACGTGTTGTATAGGCTGCCGTCGCGTTCATCGATATAAATGCCCCTCTTGTCCTTCACGAGTCCTCACTGAGGTCTATTATCTATCTCTTTTATGTTATTCCCTTATTTTCAATCTTTCCAAGAAAGAAGCAGTCTATGGTGAAGTGAAACAAAACAGATCTGCGCCCACGACAAATACGTAACGCTATGTAAAAAAAAAGGTTATGACCAAAGAAAACGATTTCAGGAAAGAGAAAGACAAAGAATGTTGGTCAGTGTTTTTTTTTTGTTTCTGTAAAGTAGAGGGCGAAAAATCGGGATGGTTTGGCATAGCGGCAGAATCTGTGCGTATACAGTGCAATGCCCGCTTTGCTCCCGATTCAGGAAAAAAAAATTCACGCGTGCGACAAAAAACAAAAAAACAATGGCGGATATTTATATTGATACGTTTCCCTAGCTGCCGTTTCTCGGACGCGCCCTCCCCCGAACGTGGTGTTGTATACGGACACAGCGTGCTCACGTGAATGTCTATTTTTCTCGAGAGAAACGGCAAAAAAAACGTGCAAGACGGTAGAAAGGGTGGGAAAAGGGAAAAGCCAAACGAATGATGATGCGGATCCGAGAGAAGCAAAACGCGGAAGCAAGCGAGACCGGACCCGTGAAAGAATGCCGTCGCACAAACAAACAAGCTATTAAAGTGGAGAATAAGGCATGAACACCCTAGAAAAGTCGTTCGAGAATAAGTTCTTCACCCCCACACTCTCTCCACTCCTTGCTTTCGCAAGGTCTCTCTCCCTCTCTCAGCACAGTTGAGAACGCCTTGCTCCCGGAGATGGTTCCTCGGAGAAATGCGGTCGTTTTCCCTCAGTCACGGGCCTTTTTTATTGAGTCGCCGCAATATATTTTAAGGCGTCGTTAAAGAAAACTGGTCGCTGCTAGCTGGGCCATGGCTTGCTTTCCTATTGTACCACCCACGCGGCGAGGGTTTTGTTTCATTTTCTCAGAGACGGCCGTCTATATTGTTTTTTTTTCTCTGGTCGAGATTTTCGGGTTATATGGCCTGTTTCGCATCAGTTTTAATCTGCGCCGCCGCCCCCAAGCACCCATCTTCACTAAGTGTTTCTCCCCACGTTTTTCTTAAATTCGTTTAAATTGTTCAGTGAGATTGGTGTTGAAAAAAAGGGGAAAAAAAGAAATAGTATAGTGAGAATGAAGAGAGGTGAGAGCAATTTAGTTTCATCTGCCGCGACCTACTTACTCGAATAAATGGCTTTAAACGTTCGGATAGTTTCCAAAAGAGTGTAGCTGCTCCTTCCTAGGTCATGCTTATCATTTTTGGTTGATCCTTATTTATTAATGTCGAGATAGATAACTATTAGGACGCCTTTGTGCCACGTTGGAACACACGCACAGTTGAAGAAACTCGGGCATTGGTCTCTCTCTTTCTCTCCCAGAAACACCGTCATTATAAGTGTTACATAGAGCTGCATGCAAGTAGCTGCCTGTGCATTCCGGCCCCAAAAAATGATTTAGTAAAAACTATCTAATTTTTTTTTCTCAACCTAATGGTGGGAATGCGTGAAGCTGTCTAAGGAGTAACATTACACTGTTCTGACAACCATAGGAGCGCACATGCTTCTTTGTTGTGTATGTGGGGGGGGGGGGCGGTCAAAATTTTACCACCACCCCTCTTTACGAAATCTGTAACTCATATCAAGCCTTACTCGAATAAGAGAACATACGATGCCATAAACGGCAGACGCAGTGATCAAGCAGGGTGTAACAAGGAGAACGACCTTACTGCAAAACAGCTAGACAGATCTCAAGAAACAGATTGGCGACGATGGCAAACCGGTACTTTTCGCAGTCCAGTACACCTAAACAGTAAATTCCAGACAATACTCACAAGCGATCTGTAACCTCTGCAAGCGTGGACGCGTGGATATGGCATGTATTATATGGCAATGCACACAGGTCGCGGTAAGTACAATATCTGAGGACCGCGCGTTCTCGAAGAGCGATGGCTCAGTGCGCTGACTAGCGCAGATCTTCGCGACCAACTGTGGGCAATCCAGCGGGCTCGGACAGCGGTAGAAGGGCTATGCCTCACCACACATTATGCTCGGTCGGCAACCTTGCAGCTGCTTTTTTTACATAAAGTTTTGTTTTTCTCATCCTTCCGTCCAAGAAAGAAGGCTTAGAGATACAGGTGGAGACGAAAAGGTCGAAGAGCGGAGAGGACTGTAATCTGTGGGCAGACAGCAGCGTTAGCACTTGTAGAATAAAACCGGGAAATGCCGCTTTATCCGAGTGCAGCTTAGAAGCTCAAGCGAAGGAGCGAGAGGTGTGTGGAGAAGGAGAGCGAGAAAGAACCTTCTCGGACGCAATATAGAGAGAGGCCGCTTCTGCGGTTCAAGACGTTCCACTGATTTGCATGTCCGCAAACAGGCTCCTTTTTGAATGTAAACAGGGACCGGATGCTCCGACTCTGAGAGGCAGGAGTCGATGAAGACGAAGAGAGAGATATATATAAATAAAAAGGTGGGTGGGCGACAGCCACTGCTGTCTGTTTCAAGTGTTGTTAGTGGTTCATGAGGAAAAGGAAGAAGGCACCTAATTTCTGTCTGTCTACAGGCGACACGGCGCAGTGCCTCTTAAGTGCGAGAGCCCAGCACTGGTCTCTTCCTCGCGTCTCCTGAAGCCCCACGGTCTGGGACCCTTTCCTGCCTAGCTGGTAAGGTCTCCTAGCTCATGCGTTTCTGTACGCTATACTCTCTCTCTCTCTATCTATCTATCTATCTATCTTTCTATCTATCAATCTATGTATGTATCTATGTATCTATCTATGTATCTATCATTGTATCTATCTATCTATCTATCTATCTATCTGTCTATCTATCTATCTATCTATCTATCTATCTATCTATCTATCTATCTATCTATCTATCTATCTATCTATCTATCTATCTCTCATTCTCTCGCGTACATGCACGCAAATGTAATCACATAATCACTTATGCAAAGACCCGTCTCTTTCTGTAAGTGAACGACAAGAAATATAACCGTCCAAGCACTCCATACAGGTGGTCAACCAGCGAAGCCAAAACGTGCAGCCCTGCTGTTTATCACGAGCTGATATCTGTCGAAGGGTCTTCCGTTGCAGCTTTAGCATTCTCTATCGCCGTGCTCAATAGAGGCGGGGTTCAAGCTTAGTGTTTGCTGACATCAGAAAAAATTATTAAAAGATAGTTTTTTTTTTGCAGAACAATAGTGGACTGCAATATACTTCCAGACTGAGTCATTATGTGGCCAAGTTTCGTTTTGTCTATGGAAGAACATAATTTTTGCTAGATTTCATGTTTTCTTCCTGCTGATGTTTCATTTTACTGTATATGAGTGTTATCAATTATTATGCAGCTATTGTTTCTTGTCGCTGTTGTACCGTTCGCGTTGTACCGCGTTGTCGCTGTTGTACCTGTGTCGTTTATTGTACCGTATTAGTTCCTAATTCCACCACTTCGTCTATTAAGTTATCTTTGCAATTAATGTTTTATGTGTACTACTCCTCCTGCCTGGGTCAAGTTGGCCTGCAGTATATTGAAACAAAGTGAATAAATAAACCAATAACGTCTGAATGCAGAAAGAAGGAGCACGTTATTTTTGAGCAGAACTTGGCCTAGCTGGTTTGAGGGCATATTTGCCGATAAAAAGTACGCGCGCAGAAGAAGTGGACTACAATACGAGGGCATAGGTGTGGTTCTGTCTGCTAGATGCCGTACTTTACTCTCTCCCTTACTTCTTTCTATCCTCCTCACCTTCACTTTACCACCTCCATGCTGTACGTGGCTATGCTATACGCGTTATTGATTGTGTGACGTCATACATGCCTATACAATGCTTTACCTTGCCCTCCCTCCTTAATGCCCACCTCACTCTCATCTTCATTTCCCACCCCGTTGTGACTGCAATTTGTGTTTAAGAGCTCATCGTTGTAAAAATACGGTATACACACGCATTCGAATGTCGACCCATCCTCGTCTTCTGCTCGCGTGCTTTCCAGCGTCTAATATACGGCGTTATTCTTTCCCAGCGTTTCCCGTCATTTGGACACAATTCGGGACGGCACCAGCAGTCTCTTCATGTGACGCTACGAAGGAATAAGCTCTCTATTGGTCCCCGTGCAAGCGATAACAGTTGTGAAGGGACCTTTTTGAAGCAACCCCTGAGTGCAACACAGGCGTGCGGAGCACTGTTGGGAAAGCGCGTACGCCGAGCAAGTCGGCTGTTCGGTCACCTGCTGCTCGTTCGCCCCGTGGGACCGGTCGGACTTCGAAACGAAAAGGACACGTCGCCTCCTCTTGACTGACTTTGCATCGTAAGTACTGCGCCCAACCGGGCGCATCTGCATGTATCTCCACGCACTATCGGTATTACCTATAGCTGATAAGCATCTAATGTGGCAGTTCAGCAGCATGCGTATCATCACGTGCCTATACCGTTAAAATGTACTTGAATATGAGCTGGAACACCAAATTCACCTTTATTCAACGACGATTACCTGCAATGGACTGATATGAACGAGGCGCGTAGATTTGCCAGAGATATGGCTTTTCGCTTGAGCATCTAGAGACATGAACACTCTTGCGCTTGCCAACAGCACTCAGTGAGGTAATCTAGTATTGGTCCTCATTATGTATATACATATCCACAAAGTGGTGACATGTGAGCAAAACATGACAAACCCTTTTCATGAGGCGTTTGCAGCATGCAACGTCTTCGGCTGTGCGAGCAAATGGAGATAAAAGCTTATCTTTTGCATCCCGCGGTATGAGCCACGCACGCGCTTTCTAATCAATGTATCTTATATTTTGCTTAATGCCGACAGCACTCTCACTCACAACCTCCAAATATCAGAGCATCACCTTGTGCTAGCGAACAGTGCCAGTGTACATTGATTACAATGTATACACAATTTCACGAATTGCATTGACCGCTCTTGGAATCCGTCTGGAAAACCGAGTTGTATCTTTTCTTTGTTTAATTTATGCCATATAGTGGTGCTGGCGCCAAAAAAATCAATAACAATAATGAGGCTTCGGAACCACTTAGTTGGTCCGACAGTGGCACGCGGGAACAGTAGACAGTTGGAAATTGTAAACAGGCCGTCAGAGCTAAACGCAGAAGTAGTTAATAATAATTGCTTCAGTTTAACATCCCCAAAACCACGATATGATAATAAGGGAAGCCGTAGCGAATGGCTCCGGAAATTTAAATCACCTGGGCTTCTTTACGTGAACCTAATTCTCAAATAATGTATGGTAATGTGCCACAGACCCTCAAGAGGAACGTATATTACAGCTGCATCTTGCCAGTACTTACCTACAGAGCAGAAACCTGGAGGCCTGCAAATAGGGATCAGCTTTAATTGAGGACGGTACTGCGAGATAGGGAAAGGAAAATGTTAGGTGTAACCTTAAGAGACAAGAAGATAGCAGAATGGGTTATAGTGGAAATAAAAAGGAAGAAATGGACATGGGCCGGGCACTTAGCACGTAGGCAGGACAGCCACAGGTTATTAAGGGTAACTGATTGGATTCCCAGAGAAGGCAAACGCACGAAGGGGAGACAGAAAGTTAGGTTGTCCGAGTAGAATAAAACGTTCGCAGGTATAGCGTTTCAATGGAAAGCACATCATCACAATGATGATGATGATGATTATGATTATGATGATGACGACGTCTGAGTAACGGTGAACGAGCACTTTCGCCTCAATCGAAAATGCAGTCATAGCGCCTTTGATTCGGTGTCGCAGAACACAGAAGTTCACAACTGATTTATGTAAGAGCTCACCTTGTCGTATACGCACCTGATCTGACAAGCACTGCCACGCGTGTAGGCAGAAAGCTAAAAGCATGCGGCCCGCGCGCTCGGCTTGGCGACTATCGCGGCGTATGCACGCTTCTCCCATGAGCGCTTGCGCGGCCGTTGATGGTGTTGGTGTGCATGAAGGTCTATTGTGTATCCTACCCTGCTTTGCCATGCAGGGTAGAGCCATCGCGTGCTCGCTCTGCCTTGTCTCGCATAACTATCGTGTGCGATTAACGTATTTACCTTCAATTTGTGCGTTTTCGACAGTGCATGTGGAGATTACAGCGGGTACCCTAAAAACACGAAAGATAGGCTCAACGCTTTTTGCTGACATTTTCAACGTGTTTTGTGAAGAAATAAGTGGTGTCCTCACTACTTATTTCCGATACAATACAGTAGAATAGCACTTGTAGCTGGTTAGAAAAGGCGAGATAAAAACCATTCTCTCTTTGAAATTGCGCGAAGGATCTTGTGAAGATTAATGTCGTGTTTTTTTTTTTTTTTACGTCCTCTTCATATACAGATTACTTGTAAAATGATGGGCTCGGTTGTTCCGTTGTTATTCAAGTGTCACAGTGAAGAACGTATCACGTGGTCATAATTCTTGGGTACAACACTTGGTGTACTTAATTCTCAGCTGTTTTTTTAGGCAGCTATAAGCGAAAGTGGGAGAAAGAGAAAACTTCTCTTCGTCATACGCGCCTGGGGATGTTTACGTTTGCATGCCCCAACGAGTAGCAGAAAATGAATTTAGGCGTCGTGCTAAATCGCAAAGTAACCAAGAGAAAAAAAGTAAGGTAGGTGGCATCGTAAAAAAAAACACGCTTGATCGAACGATCAAATCAATTAATCATTCAATCAGTCAATCAAGCAATCAATCAATTTGATCACACTTCAAGTGGGAGATGCAGAGGGTATTCGAATAAACGCTCAGGTGAGCTTGACGAGGCTTCTGAGCCATACGTGGTGGAAGAGCGTAGTGCAAGTTAATGCCCATAATATTGCACATAAGTTAATGCACATAACTAAACAATTTTGCATGTGAAATACACTGCCAACATTTAAGACAGGATAATTGGCCAGCTGCATATATAATAGCGTCTTTAGTTTTACACATTCTGAGAAATAGCTTGCCAGAAATAGTGCAGCTATTTTAATCAAAGGAGGCATTGAGTTCGTTTTTAAGATTCTATTGTAATTCCATTGAGGTAAGTTAGGGTTAAGATAGCGCTTTGCTACATTTAGGTTAGCGTCAATCAAGTTTAAGTAGATTTGGGTGCACGTTAAAGAACCCCAGGCGGTCAAAATTTCCGGAGCCCTCCACTATGGCGTCTCTCATAATCATATGGTGGTTTTGAGACGTTAAACCCCACATATCACTCAATCAAACAAGCTTAAGTATTAGTTAGAGAAACGAGGGAAAGAAGGAAGGCAAGGGGGTTAGGTAATGATCAGGTGTACGCTACATTAAATGGGGTTACTTTTCATTCATCCTATAGCCACATGCAACAACTCTGTCGCAGAATGCGTAAAATTAGTTCCTACTAATCAGGTGCCTAGCTATCTCACCAATTCAACTTACCTGCTCCACTTCATTCCTCTGAATCGCGGCAAGTCGATAATCGGGTGAAAGTGAAGCATCGATTGTCGGGTACTACATTAGGCACCTTAAAAAGTACCTTAACAGCGGGCACTGATATTAAATTACGAGTGAGCTCGATGTAAAAAAAAAGAGGGCGAAGGCGAAAGTCTCTCTTGATACCTCATCTCGTCTCCTTCGAAAATCGTCTCTATAGGGGACATTATTATAATACAGGGATAAAACACGTTAATGTATTTAGCTTTAATATAGTTGGAGCAAAGTGCGAGTCCACCAATCACTTAAATTGATTGCACCGGGTGTCAAACGAAGCGCCCCAAACATTCTCTGCGGTCCAAAATCGAATCGTGCCCTGCGCGCGTTATATGTGAACGTATTTATGTTGGATATTTGCATACGACGCCTGTATTTCAAAGAAGTTTCAGGCACGGGCGTTAATTCGTGGTAGGAAAATTTCTTTCGCTAGCGAAAAATGCTCAGGTTCGATTCCAACTCTAATCCTGGTTTTTGGTGTGAACACGCTGAAGATATTGCGTTGCATGAAAATGCGGCGTAGGCGTAAGCATCCTTGTTCGTGAGCAAAAAACAAATAAATGCCAGTGTTACATACAGAATAGAATTCACGTTCTCAGTGTGGTCTTACATTATTCTGCCACCGAGGCACACCGGTACCCCTGTACACTATAATCACGATAATGTGGTTAACCAAATTCATCAAATATAGCCTCTGTTACTTCGAAAAAGCAGATTTATTTATTTGTTTATGTATTTGATTACCTCTCAATACCGTACACGCTACAGAAAGGGGTTACTAATGCATGCACAGTATAACCATGGTTAGGCTCGCTATATCACCACCGAGCCTAGTGTTGGTTAACCTAAGTTGTTCAAAACGTCCATATTATGTCTCAAGTGACTATCGCGCAATGCCAGCTAACATTAGTTAACATCTCAGTCACGTTCTTTAAGATCTCCACATTATACGACGTCCTTCCCGTCCACAGCACCCCAGGTAAAGCAGCAAACTGCCCCCCTCCCCCCCGGTTCACCCGGAGATTTTTTTCTGTGCTTCTTCTTTATTTCTTCCAACAGTGTAGAAATCAATGAGACTGCATACGTGTCGCATACGTTAGCGTGATTTTACAAAATTAAAATAAAGTGAATAGAAAAAAATCTCGCACGGATAACTAGGTGAACTCGAGTTGACACAAGGCATACGGTTATATTTACGTACTTGATTAGCGGGAGCGCACACGCAACTCGAAAACCACTTATTTACCTACGTGACAGATTTTCCGCTCGGACCTGGCAACTACAGCGTTCGTATTGCTACATTTATCGGATACACGTTTCAGATCGTGTTGTAAGCTCCTCGAAGCGTGCGCTTTGGCGCCACCACGCACGGACCAGCCGAGTTTCTAGCGAAAAAAAAAAGTGCCTTTAATATTACGGTAGACCTTTCCGCAATTTCCAGGCTTTGGACTTCCAAAACCAGCCGCTTACTGTAACGCCTTCACCGTGGCTTTCCCGGCATGGAAAACGAAAAGAAGAAAACGTGATGCCGCGTCGTATACCGCAGGTACATGTTTCCAACTTCGCAGAATCCGGCATGCCTATATACCTGCACGCCTGCTTTCCTCTTGGAAAAGCTGGGGCGCAAAAGTGTGTGCCCCGCGTTTTCCAATTCCACTTTTGCCTACTCCACGCATCCTAATCGCAACGCGCACCACGGCCATTCGTCAAAAAATGCTCGTTCCTGTACATATATATACAAGCCGTCGTTACGCTGTCGCTCGCGAAGCGTTGACAGCAAGCGAGGCACGTTATCCGCAATCCCTCACGACAGAACAGCTGGGCGCGAAATGAAGACAACGCTTCGATCTCTCGCGACTTCTCGCCGAGTGGAGAGTTGAAGGGTGAAAACGAAAAAGAAAGAAAGAAAGAAAGAAAAGAGTTCCTGCGCGAGTTGACCGAAGATCCTGGCCCCGCGTGGCCAGTGAATAACCAATAGTAGGTGACGTGTCGAGCGTTAGCATAGTAAAGTAGCCCGAATATCAAATCAAACCACGGTTTCTAGCAATCATATATACGTCGTGTGTATACGCAAGCGAATGGTGTATAGCCCCGTTCGTTCTGTTTCCCTCGCATGTTGCTGCGCTGTGGCTGTTCTCGCCAAGCGTTCGCGGTGCCCCCTTTGTACGATACGCAAACTTTAGCAGAAAAGAAGAAACTCAACCGTCGGTGCACGTTTGCCTTGGGACACGTTATTGCCGCAAAGTCACCGCCACCTGTTTGTCGCTCTCTTGTCTCGCGGCGACTGTCTGCGTACGTGTACGTAAACCTATTACTCATAATAAGCGCCAGTCTTTTCTTAGCTACTACTACTTACGGCTACTAATGCATATACGTGAGCAATTGGTTTCCTCTCTTTCTCGTTTCGGTCGCGCACAAAAAGCTGTGCCACAACCAGGGGCGCTGCATGTTCAGCTTTCGGGGTAAACCTGTACACACAAGCGCACCGCAGGAGGGAAACGCATGCAGATGCCAATGGCACGCCGCCACAAATGCTCGCCGAGGACTCTGTATACATCGCCAGCCCCGCAAACGCGACGAGGAGGAGAATGAAAGGAAGGAACGCGTATGACGAGAGACAGAAGAATTTGAGGTTTGCGACGTTATTTATGGAGCGGGGAAATAAGGAAAACTACGGGGGCTGGCTGGAAAGAAAGGTTGGTCGAGGTGGGGACAATCCTGCGCTGGACGATTGAAAGTCTGACAATGACGGTACTATAGGTCTCCCGTGGAGACGCCACTGCCTAACAGCGCCGCCAGATGCCTCTGATGAAGAAGACTAGTGTATGTATGTACAACGTCACGGGTGGCCTAGCGAAATAATGGAACTGCCGTTGCGTAATGGCCGCATTTTGGAGACGTCTACATGGCCGGTGCGTCGTGTCGACTCGAAATGCCTCGCTAGAATCAATTACCCTCCTGGCGTCTCCTTGCGGTAACTAGCCGGTGTGTGTGTGTGTGTGTGTGTGTGTGTGTGTGTGTGTGTGTGTGTGTGGTGTGTGTGTGTGTGTGTGTGTGTGTGTGTGTGTGTGTGTGTGTGTGTGTGTGTGTGTGTGTGTGTGTGTGTGTGTGTGCACGCGCAGATGCTACCCAGCGGTCAGCCTTAATAATTACAAGAAAGGGAACGCGTTAAGACGCCTATGGCGGCAGGGATAGACACTTCACAGTAGTGCGACAATTGCGCGTGTGCACTTTCGTTAAGTACCACAAATGTCTGTCGCGTGTCGTTAAAACCGGCGCGTCGGCTTTAACGAGTCATCCACAAGCTTGCTTGAGTCGTGGTTTGCCTCCTACACCTGAGGGCGTCTTAAACCATAGAACAGTAGTTGATAGCCTTTTTCATGTTTCATACGAATATGTGTACGAATGTGCAATGAAGGAGCCATGGCGCGAGGCGCTCTGAGAATAAAGATACTCTGTATCTCTGTCTAGCAAAAATTAGCCATAGGCAGCGCGGTATAAACCACTGCGACTGTCCTCATAAAACCGACTGCGCCGTCAAGGTGAGAGACAAAGGAAAGGTCACCGGGGTGGGGAGGGGGGGGAATGGGTAATGCCACGTTCATTGCAGGGTCTGGCTATCCGGCTAATGGTTAGCGCCGACTCCACTGGCTTACCCTCTACAGCATTTTCGGGCATGGGATGTGTGTGCCCCTACGATAGTCGAGGTGATAGTCTTGGCACTGCACATCAGCTGTTGTAAATGGAACCGCGTGTATTCACTAAAGCACTGTGGTCTACTCACGCTAGAAAATGGCGAAATGGTATAGGCGGAATGCGTGAGTAGCAACTACTTCGCTGCATTTTAGGTGGACTGAATGACGAAAGCCTTCGGGTGCATTAGTGATGGGGATATCACGGTAGCAATAAAACGACACTCTCCAGACGACGATACCCTGACCACACCTAAATTTAAGCATCACGCTTCCGCGAAAACTTGATTGATATGTGGGGTTCAACGTCCCAAAACCACCATATGGTTATGAGAGACGCCGTAGTGGAGGGCTCCGGAAATTTCGACCACCTGGGGTTCTTTAACGTGCCCCCAAATCTGAGCACATGGGCCTACAACGCCGCGAAAACGTTTGCCCATTGTAAAATAATTCATACATTTCAGTCATTCCACATTGTTTGTATACCGCTTGTTTTGTCTTGCAGATGGCGTTGAGGGGGGGGGGGGGGGGGAATGCCACTCACAATTCGTTCTCTATCTCTTTTTTGGGGGGTCTATCTCTTTTTTGGGTTTTTTTTTTGGGGGGGGGGGGCTAGACACAACTACTTTTTGATTTCGTGATTAAAGTTTAAGGAGCTAATTACAACGCTCTACTCAGTAATTATATTTGTTCCTCGACAGGAAACACGATGCCCGGCTCTTGTGCCTATGGAAAATGAAGCTGCACAATCGATACAAGCAAGACAAACATGAAAGAAGTACTAGACGAAATTCATAGAAAGCGCCGTGTACTTTTAGCGAGACTACATGAGGGAAAACAAAAAATTCTAAAGAATCTTTTTTTTTTAAGGTGGAGACAGGGAGGACTGTGGAGGTTGCTTTTGTATTCTCTGCATTAGGGTCAGCTCAATTTTTTTTTCCAACTCAGTACTTCGTATCGACCGATCGACTTCCTTGTGGGCAAACACGTCGTCGTACGAAGAAAATAGTAATTAGGAAAACAATGGGCAATCATAAGGAACAAAGACTGAGGCAGAGACCTGCTGTGAAGCTAAATGGCATTAACTTGTATAGTTCGATACTTTATTTTGTTTCGAATTTGTTTTGCAACACAGCTCTTAGGCCCCCGTCTCTGCGGTGAGCGGCTTCGCCTTTGCTGTGTCCGTGTGGCGTAACCGATAGACATCAAAAGCTGAAATGAGAAAGAAATACCCATAATCAATCGAGATTTGACCCCCGGGCACTGCGTTGCAGTTGAGCGCCCTTCCACATAGCCATGGTGGAGTTTTGAATTCATTTGACAGAAGGACCCTATACAAGTGTCTTTTCAGGCAGGTATATGGCGTAAACCAATTTTATTTCAGCGTGCCAAAAAAAAATAACAAGCAGTCATCACACAACGCTAATTGCGCGACTTGTGTGCTTGAATGCTCTTCACTCGCTGAAAAGTGCTCCGACATAATTCTTCGTTGTCATCAGCCACATGCAACATCATCACAGCGCACATAATACTTTACAGGTGTCTAGCGGGCACCTCGCTTAGCCGCAGGAAGACGAATAATGGCGCAGTGGGCGCTGTTCTACTACACGAAAATTGTGACTTGTGGCGGAGTAGATACCTTGCCGAAAGCCAAAAATTCAGACAGAGATGGTCTTGCCACAATACAAAGCAGAATTGTAATCGTCGGGTGATTTATATTTTTTTGTTTCGAAGTGTTAACAGCGCATAGCAAGAAAGTGTTAACAGCCCTTTTGCCTCTATTGTCTCGTCCTTTCCTAATCGTTCTTTGCACTGTTAACATTTTTTTTAATGTGTCCCCACCGACTTGCCCAAGCGTCAACTCTATAAGCCTGATTTTTTTTTCGTATTGCTTTTTTTTTCATGATTGGTATCGAGCATGTTGCGGTTCTTAACGGACTTGACATGAAAAAGCGACGTCAAACGTCCACTTCGCGGAAAGCTTCTTAGAGCTTGGAACAACGATAATTGATCAGTCTCCCGCCATACTGTAATTACGTTGGTATAACTGAAGCTACGTCTGATCTATAAGCAAGTAAACTGAATATACTGAAAGACGGTAGAAATTAATACTGGTGACTGTTTCTGAAACGCTCGAAAAATTATACGAAACACTTTTCTAAACCACACTCTCAAGTTGTCTTAAAACGTGGCACCTCACGTCATCCTCGACCCGCCGCCGTGGTCTAGTAGCTAAAGGTACTCGGCTGCTGACCCGCAGGTCGTGGTATCTAATCCCGGCTGCGTCGGCTGCATTTCGATGGGGGCGAAAATGCTGTAGGCCCGTGTGCTCAGATTTGGGTGCACGTTAAGAAATCTCAGGTGGTCGAAATTTCTGGAGCACTACGCTATGGCGTCTCTGATAATGATATTGGGGTTTCGGGACGTTAAACTCCACATATCAATCAATCAATCAATATATCATTACGTCATCCTCGACGTTGCGTTGACTTAAAAGGGGGGAGGCAAGGAGGTTACCAGGTTGCACTTGGTTCGCTACCCTACACTGGATAAAAATTCGGGGGAGAAAAAGAATAAAGAGAGCAAGGAAGAAAGCAAGGACAACAGATACGCTCGCACGTATAGCAGTGGTTTGCTACTGAGAGCCGTTACAGGGTGCAGTTCGACTGGGACTGTCTCAGATAATATCAGTGATGGCAATCTATGATGTTAAGAAAGCCTCGCAAGGACTGGCTCCAAGGTATCTAGGACTCGCAGTGCACTTCGGGCTGACGTGGTTACGCAAGCTTAAGCAACTTCGATGAGCCGTAAGGCTAAAGGTATAGGGACGTCAACCAGTAGAAAAATAGTTATTCGAAGTGTTTATCATGTTTAAACTCCGTTCCACGAAAAAAGCCTGAGCTTGAAATCATTCAAGACAATGACAAGTCATTGCTATCCCAGAATTCGCGAAAGAAGAAGAAGGAGAAGGGCTATCTCGGGCTTAACACAAAAACCATGTTGGATTTTGCGGCATCCTCCATTTAGTGTGCACCTATCTATCTATCTATCTATCTATCTATCTATCTATCTATCTATCTATCTATCTATCTATCTATCACTTTGTCTGGTAGTTGGCGACAGACTTAACGCGGCTTAACGTGACCTTAACAGGCTTAACGCGGCCTTAACAGAGTCCGTCTCCGCGCTGGTCTGGTGATGCTCGACTGCTGATTCAAAGGTCGCGGAATCGAATCCCGGCCCCGGTGACTTCACTTTAGTTGGACGCGAAAATTCGTGAGGCCCGTGTGCTTGAATTTAGGTGAACGTTAAGGAATCTCAGGTAGCCGAAATTTCCGGAGTCCTCCACTACGTCGTCTTATAATCAAATCGTGGTTTTAGGACGTTAAACCCTAACAATCTTTATTGCATACTGCACTAACCAAGACATCCACACACACACACACACACACACACACACACACACACACACACACACACACACACACACACACACACAGATATATATATATATATATATATATATATATATATATATATATATATATATATATATATATATATAAGGGAAAGAAGTGTATACCTATGGGCGATCTAACAGACAGTAATGCCAAGGAATGTACAGGGGAAGTTATTAAAACCAATGGAATGTAAATAAGAAGAAAGAAAAGTGGATGAAAAAATTACCAACTGTGAGCAGGAATCGAATTTTTTCATCCACTTTTCTTTCTTCTTATTTACATTCCATTGGTGTTAATAACTTCCCCTGTACATTTCTTGGCATTACTGTCTGTTAGATCATATATATATATATATATATATATATATATATATATATATATATATATATATATATATATATATATATATATATATATATATATATATATATATTCTTTTTTTCTTTGTTGTGCTTCTCTCCCCTGCGCATACGAGGGAGGCGTATATTTCGAAAATGCTTACCGTCGAAGCACACACCGCCGCACAGTATGCACAACCGTAAGACGACACATCGTTGGCTCGCTTAAAACTTGGCCCGGGGGTCGTTCCGAACATGTGCGCGAGCCCTCTCCCTCCTCACCACCCCTTTAGCCCGGGCGCGTGGTTATAACGTTTATAGGTTTGCCCGCTGGCGCATCCACGGGGCTGGAGCGAATTCTTTTACTGCTACGCATCAAGCCGGCTGTAAATATGGCGCCGGATGAATTATTTATGCCGGCAACCTTCTCCTCGATGGCATTAAGTTGGCTCGCGCAGGCGCGCTCGTTCGCCTCTTGGGCAAAGCTAAGGGCGGTAGCTACGCATTCGAGAGAGAGAGGAAACGAGCTGTACGCCGTAAGCATATAACAGTTGCATTTCGTTATTCTTTACACTATACACACAGTTTTTGTTAGTTCGCGCACTGGTATTTCGAAAACTCGAAAAAAAAGAAACTGCTATTAGCTTAACGGCTGCTTGCGCGCCCTTAAAAGTATTGCGAAAGTTTGTACATGGGGCTTCTGAAAGGAAACGGTATTTCTCTTGCATGCATGTTCGTGTGGTCGCCTATAAGGAGTTGGGTTTGGAATTCGTTGCGCATGCTGCACGGCGTGATGCGGCGGCTTTCTGTTGGTTCCCAGAGGCATGAATAGTTAACTAATTATCGGTACGCGCATCATCAAACATGCTTTTTTTTGTCTCCTTAATACCGGCCGTCCGCGTCACAAAGCTAAACCTATGCCTCTCCCGACCACCTTCTCAGAGTTCCGCGTCAGAGAAGGCGGCCGCGGAATCGTAAAAATCGAGCTGCAAGAGTTACTACCTTGGCTTTCGTTTGTCCGTGCTTCTCCTCGCGCGAAGCAACGGAGTGGAATTGCGTCGAATCATAAGACGCGGAGTGGCGTGTCTCGAAAATGCGAATGACCGTTCGCAAGGCGAGCACAGACTTCCCCTATCCATAAGAAAAACGCAGTGAAGCAGCCGGAACAAGTTTTGGGTGGTCCGTAGCGAATCTTGATGTTTGTAACTTGCAACAGGGCAATGTGATATGGCTAGTTTTAAACTTTATTATCATTTTTTTACTCCAGTGCTATTATTACTTCGCATCATTAAGTACGTGCAACACAGTGAAATATCTGAATCCCTGAACTGAATAACAAGTCCAGGGTTCCCTTGTGCATTTTACTAAGATGACTCGAAGACGGAAACTGTCTTTCTCTCCTTAGTCTTCTCACTTAACTGCATTGAACCCCCCCCCCCACCCGCCACCGAAGGATTTCTACATCAAACACGGTTTCGCAGGGCCTCCATGATCGAAAGCCTTGGAAGGTCTTTCAACTCACAGTGGTATTGCAGCGCCCCTGGAATCAGCCCGCCTTTGACTAAGCTATAGACGACGCTGTCTTGTGATTACGTCATCATGTGTAGTCAGGTTATGTGACGTCATAGCGATGTAACTATGTCACAAATTTTGGTGACCTGTAACGTTATGATGACGTCGTTGGGTAGCGTCATCGCATGAATGAATGAATAAACTTTATTTAAGGCGAGTCCGTATGTTTCTTTCAGGTGTGGTTAGGGGGGGGAGAGGTGATTGACCGTTGTCTTGTTCGACTTTAATTAATTAATTCATTTATTTATTACTTCATTCAATCATTGAGTTATTAATAGTTTCAGCCTTGTAGGGCTATTACATTGGTGGAAGGTACCTTATAATGCTTCCAGGCACTCGATGCCACAGAAGAAAAAAATAATTTTTGAGAAAACAGTACCTCATAACAAATCACAATCCGGATTATCAATAACACTAACAATCGTGTTAGTACATTGTATAAGTACAATCCTCGTTCGATGATGATGGTAGGGGCTCAGGTTTTGAGTCTTTGAACACGGGCGGCAACTTCGGCTTGCCGAGCGGCCCCAAAGCTGATCGGCCAGCTCGTCGCTGGTGATGGAAATTTTTTTTTCTTGCATCGATATTGTTGACACCTGCGACCACTTTTCACATTTGATAAAACATTTGAGGCTTCTGCTTCAAAAAATAAAGAAACAGAAATGGGCGCCTACAATGACCCGTCCTTGTCACTGTGCACTCAACAACGACCGAAAGGAAGCCTCACGTAAGGATCAGTAAGGCAAAATGGTCGATCGAACCCCATCGTTCATACCGAGTCGAGCCCCGTTACTCAACGGTTGAACAGAATCTCCTAGAAGCCCTGCACTGCACGAAGCTGGCGAAAACTGAGTCGGTCAGACGTTTTCTAGCAATCTCAACGCCACTCGATCAGAAACAGCGTTTGAAGGCGAATTGTTCGTGACTGCTTGCTTGATGCGGCCACATAAAGATATCGTGAGAACGGGGCAAACGAATGGCGTTTATACCTCTCTCGATGTTTTGTGTTAAATCCCGCCAGTTACTGGGTAAAAGGTGGGCGCACCTAAGCGCAGGTTTCGGCACATCAGGACAGCTGGGGCCGATGTCTTGAAACACGGGAAATGTCTAGCTCAGCAACGCTCTCTCAACCGGTGCGTGTGTATTGTGGCACCATTCTACACAATCGACTTCGTATAAGACTCAACAATACAGGGCAACTTTTCGTAACGGTTTGTTCGAGAGCTCTCGCATTGTCGAACAATGAAAAATTATACAATGTCAGCAGAGTATGCAAAACGAACGCCTCGTGACTCCCTGCCTCCTTTTGTGTAGTCACATGAGTGAGTGAGTGAGTGAGTGAGGGAGGGAGGGAGGGAGGAGTGAGTGCGTGATGGAGTGAGTGAGTGAAGGAGTGAATGAGTGAGTGATTGAGTGAGGGAGTGAGTGAATGAATGAGTGAGTGAATGAGTGATGTGAATGAGTGAGTGAGTGAATGAGTGAGTGAATGAGTGAGTAAATGTGTGCGTGAGTGAGTGAGTGAATGAGTGAGTCAATGAGTGAGGGAGTGAGTGAGTGAGTGAATGAATGAGTGAGTGAGTGAGTGAGCAAGCGATTTACATTGTTGTAAGATATGACAGTCAACAGCTACCCTAACTTGTCTCGAACTAACAGCGCTTGCACTGTGCTGGTGAACACGGTACGCTTCCGGCAAAGTATACATTGTTCTTTTGTTTTTGTTTTTTAATCTGTACTTGTCCACTGTCGTCGGGATTATGCCTCTAGCACATGTTACTGGCAGTTTTTTTTTGTATTTTAGTTTAGCAAATGCTTCTCACCAAAAGTGAGTGATTACCTGGTTCTAAGAGCTCGGTTGAATTCCTCTAAAATTGATCACTTTATAACAATGATAACCAAAAACTAGATGTGATAAATCCCGGCTTAATCTTCACCAGAGACACTTTACAGCCCACCAAAACAGCTACGATAAAGAGTAGCTGTTTAATTTATTTTTTCTTTAGTCTAACGCATACCACGCGTTGTTCTCTTTTGCAAAGCCAAAGCTGTGTCGCCAATAGCATAACAACGCATGCACGCCATAAGCGTGAAGAACTGAAAGTCCCGCGACATTAAGCTTTGGCGCCCAATCAAGTCGCGCCTAATTCTGCTGTTAATGCACGTTCAGTCACCGTGCGTGCGCACCGCACACATGCACACGACACAGTCGCTTAGAGGCCAACTCTGGCGATTTTTTTTACCATGTCAAGGTTATGGTGTTTATATGTTCTTGAGACACTCTTGTCACGAGCCCAATAGCTGAAATGCTCAGGAGAGAGAAAGAAATAAACGTTTATTTAGAAAACAGTGTTCCGAGCGAGGCCCGGTGTCACCCTAAGGTGGGACAGTTCACCCTCTGGCTTCGACTGCCCTCTTGGCCCTGGCGACGACTTGTCGCTGGTCTTCCAGGTCCTCGAGGACGAGCTTGGCCTCCCACGTTTCCATTATGTGCTCGTCGTTTATTCTTGGGGCTTGTTCCCACTCCAGTTGCACGTCGTGGTTAGCATGGCACTGGCATTCCAGGAAATTCGAAAATAATTTTAATAAGCAAAAATGGGCAATACCGAAACCGAAACCAAACCAAGATAACAAATCTTCTTCTTACCTCAAAGTAACATCAGGCGTAACTCAAGGTTCCGTTCTTGGCCCCCTCCTGTTTCTGATATACATTAACGACTTACCCCTCAGCGTATCCTGCAAAATCCACTTGTTTGCAGATGACTGTGTAATCTATCGGACAGTAACTAACACTCACGACCAAAATCTTCTCCAGAACGATCTTAACCACATTCAAGAATGGTGCGATAATTGGCTTTTGTCTCTTAACCCTAACAAATGCAAACTTGTTACGTTTACCCGCCGTAAGAATCCTTTCATTTTTTCATATCATATCGCCAACGTCCCTGTACAATCACAACCATCCTACAAATATCTAGGTGTCACAGTGTATCGCGATCTCACTTGGAATGCTCATATTACTAACGTCATTTCATCGGCAAATAAAACTCTGGGCTTCTTGAAGGGTCTCCTACGTCATACACCAAAACATGTGAAGTTGCTGGCATATCAGTCCCTCATCAGATAGAAACTCGAATATGCATCCCCCATATGGAACCCGCCCCAAACATACCTCATTAATGACCTCGAATCTGTCCAAAATCGCGCCGTTCGATTCATTCACTCCCAGTACTCATACGACACCAGCATTTCATCCTTGAAAGCACAATCCGGTTTATCACCCCTCTCTATTCGCCGCCGTATCACCACCCTTTCTCTCTTTCATATTTTTTTTATTCTTCTCTCAATGCAGCTCCTTACATCCTCCCCCCGACACACATTTCCCACCGCACAAGCCATCCACTTCAAGTGTCCCGTTATCGCAACAGAACTGCCACTTTTTCCGCTTCTTTTTTCCCCGCGCCGTCAAGGATTGGAACGACCTTCCCTGCTCCATTGATTCAACCACCTGCCCATCATCCTTCGCGACAAATGTTACAAATCACCTGTGCTGCAAAAATTAACGTGTTCAAATGTTTTCTTTTCCTGTGTATCCACCCCTTATGTAATACCCCCCAGTGAGGTCCTTAAGGAAATAAAAATGAATGGAATGAATGAATGAGCGTAGCCCTGTCGGCGTATGATGTACTATTCGGTAGAGCCGAAGGCCGTATACAGGTTCCGCCAGCGCGGAGTATGAAAACTGTGTAAGCCAATCCAGCGAAGCACCTGCCAAACACCACAGAGGAAGGAAGAAAGCATTCCCGTGCTATACCCATGCCTAACACCACCGCCGTCGCCTTGCGGAAAGCAAAAGAAACGTCGTAGCGGCCAAAGTAGCGATGCCATCGGCTGCGTCACTTCCGTTGACATGCCAAACATGACGTCACACAGACAGTGTTGCCAATCATTCTGGCAAGGGAGGTGAGCTTTTAGAGCCAATCTTTAAAATTCACTTGCAAACGATCAGTGCAGCACTCAAATTTGTGATTTGGCATAAAGGGCGAAAATGTGCAAAGGAACGTACCCAGTGAATTTCATTGAGATTCATTGACCTCGAAAATCACCGGAGTTAACGCAAGCTAACTACTCCGGTCTTGCCTCCTTTCTCACTATATATATATACATAATGAGAAATATATATATATATATATATTATATATATATATATATATATATATATATATATATATATATATAATGAGATCTAACAGACAATATAGAAAGTATAGAGGTAGTTATTAGACTGAATTATAATGTAAATGTTGAGAAAGAAAAGTGGGTGAAAAGATAACTTGCCGTAGGCAGGAATATTGTGTCAAACACGGAAAAACGAGCCCTTACGTATATACATATTTCCTTGTTCATCAGCGAGGGTCTCGTACTGGCAGCCTTGGTGCCTTTAGGTTGTATACGAGGCACTGACTATTTGTCAGCTGCCAGCTCTTAATACGTTCACGTGCTACGTGACGCCGAGCAGGCTCATAAACGAGGTTACACACTCGCATATATATATATATATATATATATATATATATATATATATATATATATATATACTATATATATATATATATATATATATATATATATATATATATATATATATATAATATTGCAGTCTGATCTTGTTTGCGGCAGGAATCATGGCAACCATGTTTCATGTTTCTCCGCAGATAGAAACAGAGAGGTGGGGGAGAAAGAAAGGAAGAAAGAAACAAAAACTAAAGAGTACCGCAGCTAAAAAAAGAGGGGTGTCGCAAGATAAATGCCTAGCATGGCAAACAGATATCGCTCTCCCAGAGCAACGCAACTCGCAAGCACAGGACGGGAGGTCCGGACTGCGCGTTGAGCCCACCTCGATGTTGCAAAATAGGTATCAAGTTCGAGAGGAAATAAAAAAGAGACATAATAGGTAGTGGGGTGGGATGCCATGGGCTCCTCACTGTTTGTTCGAGAGGAGACAGTAAGAGAGAGAGTGTGTGTGATCACTTGGTGGAAAGCCCTAGCCTTGACAGAGAAGGAGGCCAGCAGTGGCCTACTTGTAGCCGACACCGGAGATGGGCTGTTTAATTGCTTTATCGTGTACGTCGTCGACCAGCACCGTTGCAAGCCTGCATGGCACACTGGATACAGCTTCTGCGTGTTGGCGCGTATGCGATGCGTGTAGTTAGAAGGTGAAGCTGTGGGTTGGAGAGGACTAATGTACACTGCTTTTTTTTTCTGGCGCATCATTCCGCGTGCTCTCACACTGGAGCTCTCTATTTGTGGACGTCCAGCTTCCTAATAAACCCAATTGTCGACACACCCAAAACTCTACGTTGGGTATCGTGACAGCATCGCTTCAAGGCCGTGCTCTCCTCTCTCATGCCCAAATTGGTAAACGAGTGAGGACTGGAAGGGAAGACAAACGAGCGTCCAAACAGGAAAAAAAAAGGAGAATCCCACTGAGAAGCGGCAATAGTGTATCAGAACGCGGCTACAGTGCAGTAAAAAGAGAGATTCGCACTTCTAGGCCGTCTTCGAGGACTCGACTTCCACTTCGAGTTCTTTTTGTAGGGCAGCGTGTTCTTGCCTCCGAAAGTTACCTCGAAATACGTAATATGTACAACAGTTCCTGACCCTTCGGTGGCGTCCACAGACTAGATGATCGAAGTACATCAAGTTCCGCATGCAGTTAAAACTCTAATTAATTAATAATTAATTCATCTCTACAGTTCCATAGCCACAAAGGGTATCTTAGTCCCCCCCCCCATGCGAATTTCTGACGCAGTGGAGTGCTTTACTGAAATATTTTATGAAACTTGGTGCTTTTTGAAGCCTTCAACAAGTAACCCCCCTCTCTCCCACTCCCAAAAAACATTTCTAGCTACGGGTCTGGATCTTTGTATTTTGTACTGATGTTCTTGTTTTTCTCAGAGACCCGGAGAAACAGGGAAGAGAATCCCATGCTTATGTTGCCGCTTCTCGCCCCACCCCTTTTCCCCCAAGCAGTATTTTGCACGCGCCTATGCGTAAGAGGAATAAGAGCGATGCCACAGTTCTTTCATCCTCGAGACAACCAATTTCGCGCTCGTCAGATGCGAGAGTGGTCGAATATTGAGTGCAATGGGAAAAGGTAACAAAAAGCCGAATTCTCTCATCGACTTCTGAGGTGCTAGCGACGGCGGACTGGGCACTTTTGCGTCGACCCTCGCGTGATACGTAATAGCTCCATCGAAGAACGTGACGCTTCTCCGGGAAGCAGGCCGGCAGGCACAGGGCAGACAAAGAGCTTGACGATCGAGCATCTCCAGAGACTCTCCTGTGACAACAACCAGTGCCACGTCTTTTCTTCTTTTTTTGTCGTTTACCGCTATCAGAGCCGCTAGTGAGGCGTAAGAGGGACGGCAAAAAGCGGACTGAACGAGGGAACATCAGCCCATTAGGAAATCAGTGCCATGCGTTTCCGGCGTGGCCTTGAGCGCGGAGCGCAGAACTGTGCAGTTTTGTTGTTTCTCTCTCTCTCTCTCTCTTCTCTTCTCTCTCTCTCATACCAGGGCTTGCAGCGTGTTTGAAAGCTGCACGCCGTACATTTATACGCGGTTTCCAGTGCAAAGCTGCGTGCGTGCGTTTATGTTCGCATGACGGCGGGCTGCAGTCTTCGCCTCATTGTACACAGGCAACGGCTTGTGTGTTGTTGCTGCCGCCGATGGCGCTACCCTCGCGTCCGCAGCTGGAGCCTTTTCGTGCCTTATCTCTCTTTCCCTTTCTCTCCATCGCGACGAATTATAAACGGTCTGGTCTTCGTTCACGCATGTAAGCAGCCGCAGTTGGCCCTGTGCAGCGTCCGAAACGCGACGCTTCGGAGAATTTCGCTGCCGCTATGTCGCCGCGATAGGAGAGGAGCACACAACGGCGAAACGCTTTAGGCGTAATTAGCGTTTCTAGCGTTTGCAGCACCCAGCGAGTCATTTAGCGGCTAATGCATGCTTGGTGCCTGGCACCTTAGGCTGCGGGGGGTTTACCATGAACGGAAGCCGCATTAATCTGAAAACAAGTAGTGAGAACCCAAATCACTCGTCATTCTATTGAGGTGTTCTCGCTGAATCAGAACATATGATCAGAACATATAAATCAGAGCCTGGCCATTTACTGCCTTATCAAGTGGCACGCTGTATTACTCCATGACACCAAACCTCTTCTGTTCTTTCTTGTGTGAGTAAGTATAGTTTCGCTCATTTAAAGACTATAGCGCCAAACGACTTCACGGATGGCATACTAAATTTTACAAACTATCCGACACATCCCGCCCAAAGCATTAGGTGCACAGTTTGGTAGGTTTTACTACTACGAACGCGTGTCTCCTCAACCAATACTCGTCTTGTATGAAGTCAAAAAGCTGTGATTCTGCATCAGCGGAGTTTACCCGGACGAACAAAAATTAGAATCTACTTAGGAATCAATTGAGTAAAACATTAAGCTCATAGAGAAACAGTTCAATTTAAACTAACAATATCACCTATCTTTGTTGCCAACGACGCATCGAAAAGTTAACCCACGAACAGCAGCAGAAAGTCGTGTGTTTCTCCTCCCGTGGCGATAAGTGCAATGACTTATAACCAATTTTTCTAACATCTCTAATATTACCAAGATCTCTTGCGTGCCGATGCATCAAGTAAGCCTGCTTCTGTGCCTACTGCATTTCATTCGAACAGAAACATTCTTGCTCCTTTCTCATCCCAGTCGCTTGCCCTTAAACGCGTAAAACTCCGTTCTTCCATCCTGCAACGTTTTGACCTGATGCGCGAGCCTCCGTCCTGAAAAGCCTGAGAACGGTACGAGCTTTACTTTACTCTAGTTCGACCGCCGCCTGTTGACGTCGTTGGACTAAACTCCCTCGGGCATATGAAGCAACTACGGACGCGCGTCTTGGGCAACTACGTTACAGGTCGATAAAACGATTAAAGAGAGCGGAAAAGGGCGCTTAAAAGAATGTAAAAGAGAAGAAAGAAAAAAACATGGTGGTTCTCCAATAGCGTTGCTACGTGTACGTGTTCTTGTTTCCTTTTCAAGCGAGCTAAGCGGGACGCCACCGTTGCGCGCCCATAAAAGATCGAGTTCCTTGCCAGCCGTAAAGCTGTCTTCTTTCTCGGCTTTTAAGTCGTAGGTGAAGCAAACTTTACGACAAGACTAACTGCTACAAGGGGATGAGTGGGTGCATGGGCAGGAACCGGAGCCGGTTTGGGGCCTGTAGGGACCAGGCTAGATTACGGAAGAACGACGTAAGACAGGAACTCGCATTCAAATAGGGGATAGCCTGGCCCTACTGAAACGGTAGCTTAGACCTCGACGATAGGAATGTGGCCGTTTTTAACTCACGCTTCTTTCCCGGGAAGGACGAAGTTTAGTTACACGAAGTACTCGAAGAAAGGGTTAGCCTTTGAGATGGAAATGTGCCAGGTCGTCGTTGATGAGATGCTGCATAAACAGTTTTAAGAAGAGAACAGTGGTGGATCCCGAGGGGGGGGGGGGGTAGGGGCGACTGCTCTTTTCCCTTACTTCAGTGGTCGTAGTCCACATCCTATCACCATTAGGACAAATGAGTGAAACCGCTGTGAGCACGCGCTAACAGTATTTATGCTATGAAGATGTTTTTCTACTAATAAAATCAAAAAGAAGTCATTACTACGCCGTCTTCTTTGGTGTAACTTTAGGTGACCCCCCCCCCACACACACACACGCACACCCACCCTGAAATGACTGGCTGGATCCACTCCTGGGTGAGAAGATAAGACGGCGTGGTACGTTCGCTTTTGAAAAGCTTCGTTTCAGCGATGAACGCTGTCTACCGTGCTGTCTGTAGCGAGGAGTGGACGCTGTCCTCTAATTGCTATTGACGTGTCCAGTTTTAAATAGTAACTCTAGAAAAGAAAATCTTCAGTACAAAAGCTATGCCTGAAAAATTTTTTCGCTGTTTTTTTCTCTTTCTTTTCCCAGTTAACATTCCTTAGGACCAATGTACGTTCATACGGTTCACGTGATTGCGCAATAAATCAAAACTCTCAGGACTTCATCACTGAACAACAAGAAAGCTAGGTTCACACGCTGTTTTTAAAATCCATTTGGGTTACAAACAGCCATTTATACATGAAGCATTGCTTTTAAAATGACAGCGCTTCGGCTGTCACCGCGGAATGCCTGCCTCACAAAAGTACTACCAGCTCGCCCACTGGGTGAAAGGCTTCTGTAGATGTAAGAGCATTGCGAACACATTTGATATGATGGGGCAATTCGGAAATGAAATGTAGATAGCGACTTGGGTTCACAGGGTTTTGCACTTAACACACTGTGTTTGGAAGTTTGTCAGTGATGCCAAATCTATCTATCTATCTATCTATCTATCTATCTATCTATCTATCTATCTATCTATCTATCTATCTATCTATCTATCTATCTGTCTGTCTGTCTGTCTGTCTGTCTGTCTGTCTGTCTGTCTGTCTGTCTGTCTGTCTGTCTGTCTGTCTGTCTGTCTGTCTGTCTGTCTGTCTGTCTGTCTGTCTGTCTATCTATCTATCTATCTATCTATCTATCTATCTATCTATCTATCTATCTATCTATCTATCTATCTATCTATCTATCTATCTATCTATCTATCTATCTATCTAGCCGCTAACGACTTCTAGTTCTCCTGGCCGTTTCGATGATGGTATCGATGCCAAACTTGATATGGCATAACATGACTGTATGAAAAACATATTTCACTAGTCATAACATGAAAATCATGACATGTATGTCCTGAATGTCATGATTTATATTTCATGGTCCTGCAACTCTTGCGGTGGTTTTGGTCACATGGCATATTGCAGAACTGGTATGGTACGGCATGATACACATACTTCTGCTTCATGTGGCCCCGTCACATGTTATGAAGTCAATGAACAGCACACAATTTTCAGCACGATTCCCTGTGTCCAGGATAATCTTTGGCAACGCGTCAGCTTTCACAATGCTCCGAGGACCAAACATTTCAAAAATTTGCTGCCACTTCCCAGTTAATGGCTAAAAAAGAAGAATGAGACCATGATCGCAAACGACTTGGTTCGCAGAACTGTATGATCCGAGGTTAAAAAAACCATCGATTTTTTTTTTATTCTTGCTGACAACCAAGCATTCTGACAGCTTCAGTTCATCTACAAAGATTCCACAATGTCGATGGCAATGTTCAATATCTTTGGCTTTTTTGCACAAGCAGGTTTATATTAAACCCAAAGGTGCCTTTGCATTTTCTCACATACTTCCGCAAGCACGAAGGACTCGGCTCTACCATCAGTTTGTGCGCACGAATGTGTTCGTGGAACCACGGACGCCCGTCTGGCGTCGTGGTACGACGCATATAAAGTGTTGCTCAGTCAGGTACCGTTAGTTTTATTATTCCATTCTACAGCGCATCACTATAGAACAGGTGTCACTGGAAACAAGGCGCCCACATTCAGTACACTCTACTCGGCGACAGCGTCTCTTGGCATTGAAGCAAAAGCTACAGAGACAAATCGTGTGCATCCCACCGCCAGTGAATGTAGTTCCACAATATCGCCCGTAATAAATGCGAAGCATTTCTTAGCAAACTTCGGCGACTTTGAGCGTATCTATCTATCTATCTATCTATCTATCTATCTATCTATCTATCTATCTATCTATCTATCTATCTATCTATCTATCTATCAGCCGCTTACGACTTTTAGCTCTCCAGGCCGTTTCGATGATGGTATCGATACCAAACTTGCTATGGCATGACATGACTGTATGAAAACATATTTCACTTGTCATAACATGAAAATCATGACATGTATGTCATGAATGTCATGATTTATATTTCATGGTCCTGCAACTCTTGCGGTGGTTTCGGGTCACATGGCATGCTGCAAAACTGGTATGGTATGGCATGGTCGCATGGCGAACACAAGCGACAGATCCTAACATGAAAATTATGACATGCATGTCATGTTACAACATGACTACATGCCATGCTCCTGACGTGCTCGTGGCCATTCCTCTAGCGTCACGTATACCAAATTTGGTATTACAATACGTGAATGGAGGACGAAGGTATGTGAGCGGTGCAAACATGATAATCATGAGATGCGTGTCATGCGAGAACATGACTACATGCGCGCGTCAACGCTTCATTGGAGTATATTGGTCACTTTATGATGCGCTCGCGGCCGTTTTGCTAGCTCCACATAAACCAAATTTGGTGTTGCGTTACGTCAATGAATTACGAAATATATGACTGGTGCAAACATGATAATCCTGACACGCGCGTTATGTAACAACATGAAAACATACCACGCTCATAGCGTGCTCGTGGTTGTTTGACTAGCTCCACATATACTAATTTGGTATCACGTGACGTGAATAGATCACGAAGGTAAACGACACATCCTAACATGATAATTATGACACGAAATACATGTACGGCATCATTTACCTCCACCTCGTAACGTTGTGCTGATATTAATGTGACATATATCAACATTTATCATTTGTGTTTCGCATATCATCGATTCCCACTGTACGTGGGGTCTGCCAATTTTTTTAGGGGCGAAGCTCCTTATAGCGGCACCCGTTCCAGGGGGGGGGGGGGGGTTTAGAATAAGAGGGTAACGATTTAGAGTACAGGGTACTCTACTATGGGAGAGCTTAAAGCCGTCCCTTTGTCCCGCGTCCCATCGCAGTATGTAACCAGTCTTACGCTTTGACTTGCAAGGTGGTGCCAAGTATAACATTTTGACCTTTAAGGGGGTGCCGGTGAGAGACTTCTTCTGTGCGTTGTTGAACAATGAAAAATAGTGCTCAATGTACATGCTGATGGCTGCTAATGGGGAATGAGAGACAGGAGCATTCGGCTTTTAGTCAACGCGCACGCTGCGATCCCCATTAGCAGCCATTGGCATGTACATTGAGCACTATCGGACAAGAAAGGGTTGCTACATTATACTCGCTGGGTGTAACCTCCTTAGCTTTAGAAAGGTTTAGCGAGCGTTGAGCCGCAGGGCCATGAATACAATGAACTAGTATATATTATGAATGAATTCGAGGTGGTTAAAGGGGGGAAGCAGATATATATACGAAGCGCAAACCGTAAGAAATTAAAAGCTGAATCCTCCTGTCTCTCATTTCACATTAGCAGCCACTGGCATGTACATTGAGCACTATCTGACAAGAAAGGGTTGCTACGTTATACTCGCTGGGTGTAACCTCCTTAGCTTTAGAAAGGTTTAGCGAGCGTTGAGCCGCAGTGCCATGAATATAATGAACTTGTATATACCATGAATGAACTCGAGGTGGGAGGTGGTTAAAAATGGGAAGTAGATACGAAGCGCAAGCCGTAAGAAAGTAAAAGCCGAATTCTCCGCCTCTCATTTCCCATTAGCAGCCATTGGCATGTACATTGAGCACTATCTGACTGAAGAAGTTTGCTACGTGATACTCGCTGGGCGTAACCTCCTTGGTTTTCGAAATGTTTAGCGAGCGTTCGGCCGCAGTGCCATGAATACAGTGAACTAGTATATACCATGAATTCGAGGTGGTTAAAGGTGGGAAGTGGACCCGAAGCGCAAGCCGTAAGAAAGTGTGCGTGCGCCACCTCTCGTTTAGTCCTTGGAATGTCCGCTGGATGGCGGTGCTTCTATATGGGGAATATATGATGAAAAATTGCGAGATGGTGGTACTTGGAGTGTTGAATAGATGGGCGAACGGACACATAGACAGATGCATGGATGGACGCATGAACGGACGCAGGGGCGGCTGCATGGACGAATGCAGGGACGGACGCTTGAACAGACGCACGCACGGACGGGCTGATGGACGCATGGACGGTCATACTGACGGACGCATGGACGGACGGAAGCAAGAACGAATGGACGGACGAATTCTCCGCTCCACTCTCCATCATTCACTCCGTGGATATGCTGCCATTTTTTTATCGTTGACCGTTTGAGCTTGGCATGTCACCGTGCCATGATGACTCAAGCAAGCACTTCAATATTCTGCGAATTAACATAGCTAGAATTACCTAGATGAAGAGGATCACGTACACACGAGTGCCATTACGTGTATGCATAGTTTGTTAGACGGTGACCACTGACAGATCAGTGGATTGCACACAGCTTTAGATGCGCGCGCATCTTTCTCGACATGTAGAGGTTCTCACTGGGTCGGCAGCACGTGCTAAGCAAACGTGCTCTTTGATGCGCTCGAGAAGTGTCGTTTTTATCGTCTTAATTAAGTTGCTCTGAGCAGCCATTTCGCGTTTCTCATTCGTAAAATTGTTTGGCAGGTTGCTGAACCTAGTTTCGGCTGTACTTTTAAAGAATGACCAGTTTAAGAGAGACGCGTATCGAACCCGTGTATGTGAATGGGACAGTGGTTTGTCAGTCTCCTTATAGCTGTCAGCTGCACGTTTGTTTGAATCCTTACGCAAGAACGTTGCATAGTGATTCGGAAACACATCGGTTTCTTTTTGTAGCATGTATAGTTCAAAATTGGCCAGTGATAATGTCGCGACAGCATCAATCCAATTAGGCACGCAGTGCCAGAGCTTGAAACAAGTCAAATATCTGAAAAGGAACGGTATGATATGCTGATGGATTTCAGTTTCGATACTTACATTTTTAATTCGTTGATGATACGGTCACTTGGTACGTTAACTGTGCGAGTTTTTCAGACTTGCTGCACCAGCAGTAAGGTATGGTTGTCATTGATATTTTGACATTTGTTAGTGCACTTGATGGTATACGGTCACTAGTATGGATACTGATACTAGAAAGTGCTGCACTTCGGTCTAACTTGCATTTTCTAAATGCAGTAGTCAAGTGAACATACCAGCTTACAAAAAGTTCTGTCCATGAGAGGATGGAGAAATATATTAGGTATGATTGCATGTTGGTGCAACTGGACATTTCTGCTTCCTTTGTGCATGAAGTGCACAATGTAGTTACTTAGTTACTTGGTGAAACAACTGTAGAGGCTTACTTTCTTTCAGTGTAAACTCTTTGGCAACCTTTTTTTTTTTGCTGTGGATGCTTACACATTAAAAATGTCTGTACTATTTTTATTTTGTATCATATGGCAATGGCTCCTCAGCATACGGTTAGTGATATAGGAAGGGTGGGAGGCAGTTGACAAATGTCTAAGAGGATATGCCTATACCTGTGTATGGGCACATCCTCGTTTTGGCTAGGTCAGCATTTAAAGGATAAAGTCGGCCCCCGTTCTGACTAGCTTCATCTGATTCTTTCCTTTTTTTTTTCAAATGCCAACGGCCACTTTTTTGCAGGGGGACCCATCTGTGCCATACTTTTCTTCTTCTTCTGGCACGACACACACTGGTCATAAATTGGTAGGGAAAAAGAGGTAGTTGGAATGATAGCGGAAATGCACTAACAAACCGCGCTGTGTTTTCGGAACCACGTTTCAGAGTGCTACACTTGCCACAGTCGGGCCAAGAGAGTTTACAAGGGACTCTGGAAAGGCCCCTTCTGCAGCTTTCGATGTGCTGGGAGTTCTATGCAGGCCTGGTGTTTTTAGGGTGAAGCTCCTTAAGCCGTGGGTCATGCGCCCGCAATGTATTTAGTAGTAGTAGTAGTAGTAGTAGTAGTAGTAGTAGTAGTAGTAGTAGTAGTAGTAGTAGTAGTAGTAGTAGTAGTAGTAGTAGTAGTAGCAGTAACAGTAGTAGTAGTAGCAGCAGTAGCAGTAGTAGTAGCAGTAGCAGTAGCAGTAGCAGTAGTAGTAGTAGTAGGAGTAGTAGTAGTAGTAGTAGTAGTAGAAGTAGTAGTAGTAGTAGTAGTAGTAGGCCACCTCCAAAGAGAGACTGGAGGAGCGGCACGCGTGCACTCTTTTGAATTTTGAAGGAAACCTGTGCACGTTCATAAATAAATAAAAATTAAAAAATCATACATAAAAAGATAGTTGTTTCTGATGAAATAACCTACAGAGACGAGTATTCATGACATCTCCAATAAAATTCGTCCTAAATTTGATGCTTACTAAAAAAACTAGTATCAGAAGGACGTACTTAGAGCACTATCTGACCAGAAAAGGTTGCCACGTTAAACTCACTGGGCGTAACCTCCTTGGTTTTAGTAAGGTTTGGGCTGCAGTGGCATAAACTAGCGGCGCTGAAAGGTGGCAACTAGACACGAATCGCAAGCCGTCAGAAAGTGCACGCAGGCAGCTCCTTTAGTCCGGCCGTGCCACCTCTCATTTAGTTCTGGGAATGTATGCTGGATGTCGGTATTTTTGTATGATGAAGATATGATGAAAAGATGCGAGATTGCGGGTACTTGCAGTTTTCACTAGATGATGCATGGTCGAACAGACCCACGGACGCACGTAAGCAAGCACGAAAGGATGGACGGAAGTGCGGACGAACTGACAGACGCTTCGCCCCACTCATCGTCATGCACTGCAAGGATATGCTGTGATTTTTTTCTCTTCGGATGTTCTGTGCAAGCCCAACATATATATTTTTTTTCTTTTCAGATGTTCTTATGGCTGAAAAATGGGCTGCGGAAGATAAACTCAGACCTTGTTTATTATTATAGAGCAAACACTCTTCCACTCATTCGGTTATCCTATCGAGGTGACCATTGCTAAACAGATGTCCTCAGTGAACGTGCATCAAAGCACATCAATTTGTATTTAAAACTTGTAGCCGAATATTTAGTAGTGTGCAGGTAGCTGCTGTTTTTCTGTGCAGCGTCGGCTCTTCTTTGGGCGCTGCTGGTGGCAAGAGAGAAGAGCCAGCTGGAAGATGTCTCCACTGTGACTGGTTGCGCAAAGACATGATCACCGAAGACTAAGAAACTAGTCTGACCCTGGTGTCAAGTAGGCGTAGCGTAATGCATGTTATTGTTTTCACAGCTTAGTTTTTTTGTTTTTTTATATTAGGCATATTGGTGTCGTGCGATGTATGCAATCATTCTCGTAGTCAGGAGCACCAGTAAAAAAAAAAACTGGATGAAGAGGCAAATGAACAGAATCAAGGCAGCTTTATAAAGTGCTTGTATAGGGATGTGAAGTTTGGGCTAGTCGTTTTCTGTAAAGGACGTAAACCCTTTTCAAAATTGTAAAGTTTGCTTTCCTGGTATGCTGAAATCCCGTGCGCTCTCCTGTATTCTACGGTATCCACCACCGCTGGAATCTACACGCTCTCACGATAGCTGGGCGCGCGAGGCGATACTCGTTATTTTTGCTGGGGAGCGCGAGGATTGGGACGGCCAGAGAGAAACACGTTGCTCTTGCACCCTCTCTGAGGTCAAGGTGGCTCGCTAGAGGCACTACGGCGCGTGATCGCACCCGGCTCGCGCTCTGGGTTTAACCCCCGTATTCTAGAACTTCCCTTAACTCAACGCTTCGCCTTCACTTGAGAAAGCCGATGGGAGCGCCATCTCTAGGCACTGCAAGTCACTGCATATCAGCGATAGTCTGCTGCGATTCTTGAGTAGCGCAGCGTCATTTTGAGCCGAGTGGTGGCGAAGTGCTCAACTCTGTCAAGTGAAGGGTGAAAGTCGAGTGGAGGAGCGTTTGTGAATACGGGGGTAAGTGTAGGCCACTAAGGCGCAGCAATGTTGCTCTGTCCCGGCGTGCGATTTCTTTCTTCTCAGCGAAGACAATGAAAGCAAGGCGGCAGGTTCTTCCAGTGGTAAAATACTTCAACGCAATCACGTACAGAAAATTACTTGTTCATCCAAAGTAGATGGAAGCAGTAACAACGTGAGCAGAATACTACAAGCACCTCGAGTTCCCATGGAAGTCGCATTGAAGCCAATCTCGACAATCAGAAGTTTCGATCAAGATATTTTGATGCCGTGTACCTACATTAAAGTTATACTTACACAAGGCTTCGAATAACGCGTTCGATGCTCTAACCACTGTTACACAAGGCTTGTCTGACGATATCGCCCCTCTGCCAATTATGCAGAGAATTAGCAAATATTGCTCATTACTTTTTGTAATGTCACAGATAATCTAGTATTAAAATATGACTTCGCATTACTCCACTTTCAAAAATAGGCGTAATCTTAGCTGAAGAAATTGTTTTAAGCTTCGGTGTCTCAGGTTTGGGATACTGCCCCGGGATGACTTTGATGCCATGTGCAATTTCATTATAACTGCTAAACGAGTATTATTTTAATCTTGTTTTTTAAAGCATTCGTCATTAAAATAGCGTAGAGTCTAACTAATCTCTTCAAAAGTATTGCCATCAGGTTTATATTGCAGTCTAGAATACAAACTCAATAGATAATCCTAGCAGTCTTTATCGAATGTATTGCGTATTCTTGCCATTTCATTTCTTTACTTTGCAAATCACCTAACATTTTGATACTTTTTTTTAATTTTCAACTTCGCATTTTACCCCCATTGCGGGTACGTGCCATAGATCGAAGGAAAAACAAACTGTACCGAAGCATAGTGGCGCCAGCTCTGTGCCAGCGTGAAAGAAGACGTTGACGTCCGTGTGTGGCTCGTGCTTGCCGGGTTCCTGTCTGTACCAGCTTGTTGCGGCTGTTTCTGGAATAATAACCTGTGTTTTTACGCAACCTTGCTCGTTGCATTTGGTGGAAACGTGCTGGATAACGTCCTGGAGCTCCGCAGTCGTAAGCTACCATCTCAGTCCACGATGACCGAGCGCGTCGATCCCCCACAAGGCTCTTCCACGCTGCCACCCGTCATGTGTTCTGGTGTACTTCGTCTGCGTGACCCACCAGTATACAACGGCACTGAAGATCAAGATGTCGAGGACTGGCTGGCAGAGTACGAGCATGCCAGCGCGATTAACAAGTGGGATGACCCTGCGAAGCTGATTCACGTCATCTTCTACTTGACGGGTTCGGCCAACCTATGGTTCACCAACCACCAAGCCGACATCCCCACCTGGTCGGTTTTCAAAGAGGCCGTCACCTCGTTTTTCGGTCGTCCAGCCATGCGTAAGCTTCGCGCTGAACTGGGACTGCGGGGACGATTTCAGCGAAATGGTGAGAGCTTCACGAGCTACATTGAGGATGTGATCAGCCTCTGTAGGCGAGTTGATGCCAGGATGACGGAGGCTGACAGAATAAAGAACATAATGAAAGGCATTGATGACGACGCTTTTCATATGCTTGTGGCCAAAGACCCACAGACCGTCACGGCCTTGATTCAGTTATGTCAAAGTTTCGATGAGCTGCGCAAGCAACGAGTTTCCACACGTCGCGCTAATACGCAGATAGCTGATATTTCGGCCTTGGAGTGCAAAAGCAGTGGCCCCGACTACAGCGTGTTAATGCCTCAAATTCAACAGTACATCCGGGAGGAAGTTGCTCGACAGCTCTCTCTTGTCGCCACCATCAACGAGACCCCCACAACACTGGACCACTCACTTCGCCGTGCTATTCAGACGCAAGTTACCGAGGCTCTCCCTTCGCCCACATCCCCAATATCTGTGGCTGCACCGCTGACTTATGCAGAAGCCGTCCGCCGACCTTCTGCCCAACCGCCGCTCCCTTCATACAGTCCAGCCACCAACTACTACAGGTCACCAGTTTCAGTTTATCCGGTAAATCGGCCCATTCCACCACCTCGAGCACCTGTCAATTCTTGGCGTACTCCGGATAACCGGCCCGTCTGCTACAACTGTGGTATTGCAGGACATGTCGCGCGCTACTGTCGTCGCCGTGGATTCTATTTTAATGATGTGCAGCATTCCGGCAACATACCTCGGCCATCATAATCGCATGTGACACCTGATTCACATGACCCCCGCTCACGTCGACCCGACTTCAGCCGACGTCGATCTCCTTCACCCCGTCTTCGGTCTCCTTCCCCCATGCTTCGCCGTTCCAACCACGCCCAGGAGGAAAACTAACAGTCGCAGTTCCTGAGGCAAGAGCTGCGCCACCGACGAAATTTCCAAGGCCTCATCTATCGCCCCCTAACGAGATTGCCGTGTTTGTGGACGGTTTCGCCACAATTGCTCTTGTCGACACAGGTGCCGCTATTTGTATAATCAGTGAAGTGTTATGCCGCAAACTGAACAAAGTGACGACTCCACTGGTTGAAATTTCTTTACGCACGGCTAGTTCGCAACACGTCCAACCTTCTGCCACATGCACTGCTCGTGTTGTGATTCAAGGAGTGCTTTACATCGTAGAATTTGTCGTCCTTCCGCATGCGTCTCATGAAATCATCCTGGGATGGAACTTTCTTTCCGCTAATCATGCGGTTGTCGACTGCGCTCGTGCTCAACTCGTTTTGTTTCCATTCAGCACGACATTCATAGATCTCCCTCGCTCACCCAAAAAGGTGATCGTCGCCGCTGACGTCGTCATTTCTGCTTTTTCGGTCACCGTGGTATCTCTTTCGTGCAACTCTGTTTCCGATTCAACTGCCCTATTTATGCCGTCACAAGAATGCGCTCGTCGCCGGAACCTTGTCGTCCCGTTTGCCGTCATAACACTTGCCGATGGCTCCAGTGCCGTGTACGTGTGCAATCCGTTCCCTTGTCCCGCTACCTTATTGCATGGCGAATTCATTGGGAGTCTTGACACTTATGATGACATCTTTCCTTTCGATGCCCGTTCTGATACGACACCGATGTCCGTGGATGCTGTCACAGCTGGCACCGCGCCCTCACTACCTGACGAAGACGTTCTGTTGCGCAGCGTAGACACCGGCCTTACGCAAGACCAGCGCAATCAGCTCATTCAACTACTTGACCGTTTCCGCGCCTCCTTCGACCACGGACAACCTCCCTTGGGACGCACGTCAGTTGTCGCTCACCGTATCGACACCGGTCATCATACTCCACTTCGTCAGCGCCCCTACCGCGTCTCGCAGGCCGAGCGTGACGTCATCACTCAACACGTCGACGAGATGCTGCAACGTGGTGTTATTCAGCACTCACACAGTCCTTGGGCTTCGCCAGTGGTCCTCGTGCGAAAAAAGGATGGCTCCATCAGGTTTTGCGTGGATTATCGTCGACTAAACAACATCACACGCAAGGATGTTTATCCCCTGCCACGCACTGATGACGCCTTGGATTGCCTTCAAGGTGCGCAGTTTTTCTCTTCACTGGATCTGCGCTCTGGATATTGGCAAGTACCAATGGCTGAACCAGACCGTCCAAAAATGGCGTTTGTGACCCCTGACGGCTTATATGAATTTAATGTAATGCCCTTCGGTCTTTGCAATGCGCCTGCGACTTTTGAAAGAATGATGGACAGTGTCCTCAGGGGACTTAAATGGCACATCTGTCTTTGCTATTTAGACGACATAGTTGTATTCTCGGCGAATTTCGAGACTCATCTTTCCCGTCTGGAACAAGTTCTCCAGTGCCTTACGGCAGCTGGGTTGCAACTTAACTTCAAGAAATGTCGTTTTGGCGCCCGCAAACTCACAATTCTCGGCCACATCGTTTCAAAAGAAGGAATATCGCCAGATCCTGCCAAACTGCGTGCCGTTGCCGAGTATCCCAATTCTACTACCCTAAAGGAGCTTCGTAGTTTCATAGGCTTGTGTTCCTATTTTCGGCGTTTCATTCGCAATTTTGCCTCTATAATTGCCCCTCTGACTCAGCTTCTCTCCCGTAGCACGGACCTCTCTGGCTGGAATTCCCACTGCGATGAAGCATTCACGGCGCTACGCCGGCTACTCATCTCTCCGCCAGTTCTCCGCCACTTCGATCCCAATGCACCCACTGAAATTCACACGGATGCAAGCGGTGTCGGCCTCGGTGCCATTCTCGCTCAACGCAAGGATGGCTGCGACGAGTACGTTGTCGCCTATGCCAGCCGTACACTAACGAAGGCAGAGTCCAACTATTCCGTCACGGAAAAGGAGTGCTTGGCTATCATTTGGGCTATAGGAAAATTTCGCACCTACCTTTACGGACGCCAGTTTGATGTTGTCACAGATCACCATGCCTTATGCTGGTTAGCGTCCATGAAAGATCCTACTGGCCGCCTCGCTCGTTGGGCTTTACGCCTTCAAGAATACGATATCCGTGTTGTTTATCGCTCAGGACGCAGACATTCAGACGCCGATGCACTATCCCGTTCTCCACTGCCTCCTGACCTTGCCTGCTTATCAACTGCCATTTGCGATTCGTCATCGTTGAGCATCACTGACATGCCATCCGAACAGCGCAAGGATCCCTGGATCAATTTTTTGCTCGACGTCCTCTCTCACAGTTCGTCAGAAACGACTTCACGCTCCCTCTCTCGTCAAGCAAGACACTTTGCTGTCCGTGAAGGCTTGTTGTATCGCCGCAACTACGTGACGGATGGCCGTAGGTGGCTCCTTGTCATCCCTCGTCATTTGCGTTCGGACATCTGCGCTGCCTTTCACGATGACCCCCAGTGTGGCCACGCTGGAGTATTTAAGACTTACTCTCGCCTTCGTCTAAGATACTGCTGGCGCGGCATGTATCGGCACGTTCGCCAGTACGTTCGGTCATGCACCACGTGTCAACGACGCAAGACGCCTTCTCACAGCACTGCTGGCCCTTTGCAACCCTTAACCTGCCCAGCGAGACCATTCGACCGCGTCGGAATTGATATTTATGGTCCTCTACCCAACTCTCTTCGAGGCAACCGGTGGATTATCGTCGCCGTGGATCATTTAACACGCTACGCTGAAACATCTGCGCTGCCTTCTACCACTGCGAAAGACGTTGCGTCCTTTCTTCTTCACCATCTCATTTTGCGACACGGTGCACCTCGTGAATTACTCAGTGACCGTGGACGCGTGTTTCTCTCGAACGCCGTCGACGAGCTACTCAAGGCATGTCGCACTGTCCATAGGAAATCCTCGGCATACCATCCCCAAACCAATGGCATGACAGAACGCTTTAACCGTACTCTTGGAGATATGCTTGCCATGTACGCCTCTGACGACCACACTAATTGGGACCAAGTGCTCCCTTTTGTCACGTACGCGTACAACTCTGCGCCACAAACAACCACTGGCTTTTCTCCTTTCTTCCTTCTGTACGGACGTGAGCCATCATGCTCCATGGACACCATTCTCCCTTACAGGCCTGATGTTTCCGAAGCGACGCCTGTTTCCGAAGCAGCTGCTTATGCCGAAGAGTGTCGTCAACTCGCTCGCTCATTTACCGCACAAGACCAATGGCGCCAGAAAACTGACCACGACTCCTCTGCGTCTACTGTACACTATAACCCAGGAATGCTGGTTTGGCTCTGGGTCCCGTCTACCCCTCCTGGTCTTTCCCCGAAGCTTTCGTCGAAATACCATGGCCCCTACCGTGTGGTGCGGCAAACATCTCCTGTCAGCTATGAAGTTGAGCCCATTGATCCACCCTCGGACCAACGCTGCCGTGGGCGTGAAACAGTACACGTATCACGCCTCAAACCGTGCTATGACCCCCTTGTCGTGTCCTTTCCCTAGGTCGCCAGGTTGGCTCCTTTCTGCGCGGGGAGTAATTGTACCGAAGCATAGTGGCGCCAGATCTGTGCCAGCGTGAAAGAAGACGTTGACGTCCGTGTGTGGCTCATGCTTGCCGGGTTCCTGTCTGTACCAGCTTGTTGCGGCTAACGTTTCTTGAATAATAACCTGTGTTTTTACGCAACCTTGCTCGTTGCAAAACAAACAAAACTGTATGCATAGCTGAGGGTTCGCAGAGCTGCTGCATCAAGGCAACGCAGACAAGAAAATGCAGAGTTTGCGGGCTCGTGAAGCTGCAGTGAAACAGCAGCGCTGGCAAGCTGACGTGGAGTTAAGGGGTCGCAAGACTTTGAAGGCTTGCGAAGCTGCAGTGGCAGGTCGACGCCACCGAGTGAACCCAGAGTTGATGGTGGTCAAAACAATTAGCAACCAGTGAACGGTTATAGAGAGGTCTGGTGGTTGGGTTGGGGCCGTATTTACCTCCTCCCAAAGATGCAGAAAGCATTACGTGCGGCTACTGATACTACCAAATCATGACTTACCCGTTTTGAACCATGTAGAGGAAACTTACCGGAACGCTTCAAGCATGTGCTCATCGTGATTCAAAGTGGGTAAGTGATTCCCCCTTTTTGCCAACTCATCATCTCATCATTCACTTCGTTCGTATGCTGGGATTTCTTCTTTTCTACACTTCGAGCAAGAAAACGCAGTGGCATGATTTTGCGATGGCTTTTGTAAAAATTCCGTGCATGTCTCTCCTACCATCTCTTACGACGTATCAATCCAATCGCATGTAAACTTGGACCATGCAGGACGCAATGGCGAAATCGTGAAACCACTGAAATATTGCATGTGTCTCTCCAACCGCGCGTCTATCATGCCGGAAATCGTGCCAAGCTGTTACACCTTTATGTTTTGGACGGGCGGGCGGCTCAAATGGTTATGCACGTTATGTCATGGACAAGTGGATGCCCCGAATGATTATGCATGTTCGTTGAATGCCTCGCATCAACGCTATGTGAGCAAGCCTGGGTGATCTCCAGTTATTCTATTTACTAGCTAGTGGCACATTGGCACATACAGAATGTTTTTAGTCAACCGATCAATACTGAACCTATATGAAGACTTGGCAGCTATGACCTTGCACCAGACTGGATGACTGAGCAAAGCGCCAGCTTGTAGGGTAGTGTACGAGTTCATTCCGCGGTCGTTCGATGTAAAGCTACCCGTCGGGTTCGGAAAGATGGGCCCAGGTTAGCCTCGTGGCGACGGAAACGCCTTTAAGCTAGGGTATCGAACCATTCCCAAGACAAATGGTTTCTGACATTCTGAGGGTGACGTGGACCTCACTGCCAGCTATTATGTTAAGAGAAGCCGCGAGTCATTGGGTCCACGAGAATGAAGAGTAGCCCCGGACAGTCAAGGTCCTTGCTCTTCGATGTATTTGGGGGGCCGTGGTTGGGAGGCAACGGGTGGGGTCACTTCTCGCGCGGTTCTGCGAACCCGACTTTGGCCTGTATAACTCAATTCCAATTTTAAATCAATGTCATTTCTTGCTAGTGGCAAGAAAGGCAATGGTATTCTTGTGCTATGAAAGACGAATAACTTTTTTTCTATCAAAAAAGAGACTTCACCCCTGTTTTTGAAGCCGAACTGTTAGCAATAATTCTAGGGCAGGCCCTTAATGCAATCAAAATCTATAGCCTTAAGGACACTTCCTGTGCTAGTCCCTCCTCAGCTACTGAAATTAGTATGGGTACTTTGCCATTGTGGATTAGACGTAAATTAAATCGCCGACTCTCTAGCACGAGCGGTGGACCTGTATTATCGGTCCTTCCCGAAGTGGCCACAATAACTGTGACAAGATACGGAAAGCTTTCTATTCGTGCAGATGCTATGGAAGCAGCAATGTCATCAAGAGAATTTACTCAAGATTTTCATGGCAATATGCAAGAAAGACAGTTTGAAGTCGTAATAACCGGATTTCGATGTCGTGTCCCCCGTTAAGTTTCTATTCACAGAGGGCTTGTCTGGCGATATCAAGTCTATGCAACTTTTGTGCAGAATAAGAAACAATGGAGCGCTATTGTCGTGTCGTCGATGCATATTGCTTAAAAAAAAGACTTTCACTTTTCCCATTCACTAGCACGGGGCTGAACTTCACAATTCAGAACAAACTTTCTTTGGTGCTTTGGATCTGGGCTTCCGCCACAAGAGCATTTTTGATGAAGGTTGTAATCACCTTTATGAGACTAAAACAATTAAGCTTTTATTTGCATTAGTATTATTTATTCAGGAATAATTCGACATAAACAGGAGTTTTGTTTAACCACGCTAATTTCTTTCCAAGATAATGAATGCATTGTCTGATCTGAACGAGTGACAAACTATTATCCCACTCTTTCCGTTCTACCTGTGGTTTCTTTTTTTAGAGGGGGGGGGTAGTTATCGAATACAAAAAAGTGCCACTAAATTAAGTAATCAATTCTTGGCCGATCCGCCTGAGTGCGTATGAGCCATGTTTGTGGGTTGATCATCATCAAAAAAGAGACCGACCTGTTTGCGGTATCTATCTCTCTCTACGGCAAGACCTCTGTTTTCACGTCGTGACAATGGTGGAGGTGCTCGAACCTACAACCTGATGCAGCACAGTCTTGCTCGGACCCGTTCACCTAGTCCGGAGGCTCAGCCCCTCGTCACGACTTCGGTGCACCGATGCAGACCGATTCAGTCTGCGCCTAGTAGTCCTAAGTTCGTAGTCTTCGCACCTGTTCCGCCTTTTACCAGCATGGCAGCTCCTACCACATCCACACTTATCTTTCCATCGCAGACAGTTCTTCCTTTGCAGGTGACTGTTAAAAATCCTCGTGTTCCCGAAGTTTTCCATGGGGAAGAGTATCAGGATGTCGAGGACTGGCTAGAACAGTTCAAGCGGGTTTCTGTATGCAATCACTGGAGCGAACAGCAGAAACTTGGCTGTGCATATGGAGTGCTGGTGGTCCCACAACGAGTGCTGGTGGTCAGCTGATGACTCCCACGGGCAAATACAGCGCTCGACTTCGCATCGGGGATTACAGCTTCGTCGCCACTTTTGTCTTGTTGCCAGACTGCTGCAAAGAGCTAATTTTGGGCATGAATTTTCTTCAAAATTATGGCGCCGTTATCAACGTCCCTGAACGTATGGTGATGTTTTTCGCACATCCATATGTCGACAACAGCTGTGACGAACCACACGGCCGTTAGTGAATAACCGGCGATTTGACGCTGCCACTGAGATCTTGCTGCCTTGTGTCGGTGTCCTGTGGATGGCCTTGCTTTAAGGATGTTATAGCGTAGCACATAGTTGCGTTTTTGCTTATTCAAGGATTTGCATCGCGAGAGGCGTCCTAGCGCTTACTGATGGACAGGCAGAAGTGCTCCTCACGAACTTCAGCAACCAGCGCCGTCAAATACAGAAGGGCACCGCAACTGCCTGCTGCGATCATGTAGACCAAGCCGGCGTATGTTTTGCCGTACAGCAGGACGACGCGACTGTCCTTGCCTTGACAACATTGTCGGTGGACATCTGCTCCATGCTGCCACTTTCTGATAGGAAGCGCCTACAATAACTGATGCACCGATTCTAAGACTGATTTTCGTGTACGTCAGAGGTCCAGCAAACCCCATTGATCAAGCACCGAATCAATACTGAAGACAACATGCCACCAATTCGGCAGAATCTCTACAATGTGGCTCCGAAAGAATGCGAGGAGATTCAGAAGCAAGCACATAAGATGCTTGAGGATGACATCATACAACCTTCAAAAGGTCGTGGACTTTCGCTGTGGTTTCGGTCACAAAAAAAGACGGCAGCTTGCGCTTCGGCATAGATTATCGTAAGTTTAATCAAGTCATGAAGAAATACGTCTATTCACTGCCTCGCATAGACGATTCGCTCGATCGGCTATGCAATGCCCGCTATTTCTCTTCAATGGACCTACGAAGCGGCTACGAAGAAGATGTGACAACCAGGGCCACGCCACTTATTATTCTGAAGAAATGCAGAATCGTTGTTTACCAATTGAAATGGAAATACTAGTTCGCAATGACAGCACATATTATTTCGCAGTGACCTCCACCTAGGCATTCGCCTTTCTACGGGTGCTTTTTGAAGTAGCCCCGTAGAAAGCCTGTATGCAAAGTCAAACGAATGGTCGCTCCATCTGCAGAGAGGCTATACGTTTTTTACTTACTATCCAAGAGAGAACGTAGACGAAGAACATCCCGCTCACTCCACAATTGGTGACCTGTCCAATTCTACTTTATTCCACAAGTCTTTCGCTGAGACAGCCCTACTCACTCCGTGTCAGGAGACTCGCTGAGTAAACAACCGTGCCACTTGTCGAACACTGTTTGATGGCTCCAGCAGTATATCCGCCACTTTGCCGACGGCAGGTTATAGACTGCGATATATCTTTCGTGGACGCAGTGATGAAAGTGCCACTCCTATTGCAACAAACTGCTCCAAAAGGGAAATGCTGCTTTATGCTGCTCCAAAATGCAATATTTGCTAGTAACTGCTCCAAACCTGCTCCGAAAGTATGTTGGCAAACTAAAGAGAATGAAGTTGAACCATGGAACCATCCTGTGAGTCTAAGCGAAACGAAAAGCAAGCTGTACACACTATCAATCCTAGTATGCTACTCAGTGACGTAAATCCAAAAAAATCACTAGGGGTTACACGTATCAGGCCATGGTGGGCAATTCCTATTTTTAATATGGGTTGTGTTTTTATTTATGTAAAAATTAAATCATGCTTTCAAATAGAACTTTACAAAAACGAGCATAGGTCCGAGTTCGAGTTCATTGCTACTCAGTCTCTTTTTTCTTTACCTTCTTGCGATTTCTATCATTCACACAGCTGAGGGGCATTTAACACTAATACGCAGTCACATATAAAAAGCCTTTTAAAAGTTGGTTGTGCTATCAAGTTGGTTCTGCTATACTGAACTGTTAACTCAATTATATCATGTGCTAAAACTAAATCTCAAGGGGGGTACTTGCAAGGGCTGTCCTCCCCAGCTGAACATAGGAAAGTCTGGACTCCCTTGACCTCCCCCCCCCCCCATTATTTACCCCAAGGATACTACTATACGGCTCGTATACTAGCTGCATACCATAATACGGCATGTTTAATAATAAGTATAAATATTTATTAGATGCTTAAGTGATGTTTTAGACTGCTGGAGTCATTAGGAACATGCGTCTGCTTCGAAAACACCAATAGCAACCCTAAGCTATAGCATTTTTTATCTGCTTTGAGGACACCTGAGCTTGCTCCAAAGCACCTTTCTTTCTGCTCCAAGAAGCGAAATGTCACTTCCATCACTGTGGATAGCACTAAACACACACCTACTGCACATTAACGCACGCACTTCCCCGAACTCTAACACAAGTATGCTTGCCCAGAATTTTTTACAGATGCTTCGAAGTCTCGCACTGGCGTGTCCTATGCAGCTGTTGGCCCATCTTTTCCAAAAAACGGTATGCTGCACCCCCAAACAAGCATTTTCACCGCAGAAGCACTTGCGGTATCTGTGGCTGTCAGGCATATTAAGGAATACAACTATAACGCGCGGTTGTGTACACAGATTGGCTGAGCGTCGTGACAGCTTTGAAAACACTCAAAAAATTAAAATCTTGTATTTGTGTCGCTTAACTATTTTTATGCAGTATCTACACCCTCAAACGACATGTTTTTGTGTGCCCCGCCGTGGTGGTCTAGTGGCTAAGCTACTCGGCTACTGACCCGCAGGGCGCGGGTTCGAATCCCGGCTGCGGCTGCTGCATTTCCGATGGAGGCGGAAATGTGGTAGGCCCGTGTGCTCAGATTTGGGTGCACGTTAAAGAACCCCAGGTGGTCTAAATTTCCGGAGTCCTCCACTACGGCGTCTCTCATAATCATATGGTGGTTTTGGGACGTTAAACCCCACATATCAATCAATCAATCAACATGTTTTTGTGTGCTGGGTGCCAGGGCACCGTGAGATCGCTGGAAACGTGGCAGCAGAGCGGCATCTGCGCACGACCACGCACCCGCCTATACACCCATGGCCGTCCATTCACTTGACATGAAACCTTTCTTACGACGGGAGCTCAGGGCGTGCGGGAAGCGCCTATGGGAAACGGACGACAATCTACATGTTATTAAACCGATACTTGGAAATTAGCCACCAGTGTCCAGATCATGCTACACACAAGTTACATTTACAAGGCTGCAGATAGGACACACACACACGCTACACATTCGTACCTTTTGTCTGGCCATGACCAACCCATCTGTGAGAGGTGTGGAGATCCACTTACGGTACTCCACATCCTCGTTCAGTGTAGTGATTTAGATGGTTTAATGAAAACAGACTTTTTATTTCCCTACCGAAAGCAGCTACCACTACATCCTGTCATGCTCATCGGTGGGAATCTGCTTTTTAAACTTCAGTCACGTCCTACGTTTTTAAATGATGTACATAGTTTTTATCACATATACTGTTGAGAAACGGACCGATCCCGCCGCTTCCACCACTGTTGCGAACGACGGGCCGATCCCGCCGAAGCCACCACTGTTGCGTAGCGTATGTTTATCAGCTCGCGACTGCTTCTGCGCAGAGCTGATAAGACGAGCGGACGAGACGATGGTGAGTTAAACAAGGTTTATGTACAGCATATATACAGAAGCGTTACAATTTCGGCACTGGGGCCGACAGAGACTCGAAAAGCCGAGCTCTTTTCTCTAACACATAGGTCAGCTTTTCGCCTAAAACCGCCGACTCACACACATGCCGGCTCTCCGACACGGGGCCTCCTCTCGCTCGCATAGGACCGCCGATCGCGACGCGCCGCAGGGCTTCTTTTATTTACACCGGGTCCAACCAAAATGTCCAATCAGAAGCGCCGCTTTGTCGTCAGGGCAGACTCCTCCAATGGCGCGCCGCGCCAAGCGTCAGACCACCAGGCACGCGGCCGCCGGCTCGCTGTCACGTGCGCCGCTGACTCACTGCACCTGGGCCAGAGGGCGCCGCGCGTGTTCACGCCGTTGAGATGTTCGCGTCGGGCGGGTTGCGGCTGGCCTTGACCCAGATTGCCTTTTTCCGAGGCACGGACGTTTGACGAGGACTCGCTGGCATAACAGCACCCCCGCCGCCAGACAATGCACCGGAAAGACGAGCTGCTTCCACGGGGCTCGGATGTCAGGTGCGCCCGTCCGCCAAGTCCCTCCAGGTTCGCCTCCAGGGCCATGGGGAGAATACAGCTCCAAACTGTTCCGGGAATACAGCCCATTCTTGACTACGGATCCCAGCTCCACTGGCTTGTCGCCACAACTTGTCGACCAGCTTCACTCGTCTCTTCTGACCATCTTCGGCTTCAGCACTTGTCGACGGTTCTGCAACTTGCCAAGACCGGATCGACAACAGACAACACACGACACACGCAAGTGCCCTCGGTCACCCGACAGAACACCAGACAAAATATAATACAAGATATACCTATCTACGTGTCTATCGGAATTTTGTTCCCCCTACATCAAGAGGCACATGTGGGACACAAGACTCTTAAAGTAAGAACTTGAATTTTTCACAATTACAACAACGCAACGAATTAGAATACCACATAAAGTTGGCCCCTTGAGATCACTCTGAACAAGAGCGCTCAGCCCAGGTCGTGATGAGGTCAAAATTTTGCCCCGAATCGCCAACGAGAAATCGAAAGGTTGAGAAGTTACTAGCTGGAACTCACTGCTCAATGCACCTGCCTTAGCGTTTACCTTTCCTTTATTTTATTTTTTTTTTTTTTTTTTTGATAGCGAACGTCAAAGTTGCGCTGTGGAGCAACATGCTCCACTTCAGTAACCGGCCACTTTTAGGCGACGATACCTATGCGGCACCAAGAGCGGCTCACACTTTCGACGTTGCACAAGGGAACAACGATACGGCTTGCTACTGAATGACTCCTCACCGCTTAGCTTGATATCGTGTTCGATCACCGTCGTTTCTCCGGGACGGTCCGACAACACATACCCAAACTCGGAAACAATCTTTCTCAGGTCCTCTTTCTCAGGTCCTCCTTCACTTACGCTAGGCTCTAGGTTTATCTGCTCCCGGATTACTTTCGATCCCCCTTCAATTACCTCACTAGAACTCAAAATTTCTGCTTCCTCTTCCTTTGAAGCATTCAACAACAGATTTACGACCGCTTGATGTTGAACGTATGGTTTCATCAAGTTGTAAATTTTGTCCGGCCGCCTTCCTAATTTCACTTCATAATTTGTATCGCAAGGCTTCGATAATACTTTGGCGGGCCCTTCCCAATCAACCTCAAGCTTGTTCCTTTTGGATGGCTGCAGCGGCATTACCTGACTTCCTACTTCAAAAGCACGCTTCTTCACCGATTCCTCGTAGTGCTCCTTCGACAGCACTTTTGCCGCGTTTTTCTGGCTTTCCCCTAGCGCTTCAATTTGGCTTTCCGCTAGCGCTTCAATCGAGAGATCCTCACGCTGCTCTCGAATGAGCGTCTCTCGATCAACTCTCGGCAGCTCGCTCCAACTTTCCGCTACAGGCGAGAGCGTTGCAACCCTCTCGCTCTGACTCATTGGCGCCATGTCGTCTCCCCCTACCGCGCCGGCCGTGCCGACCGCTTTCGCGACGGGCCGCTCGCGTGACTGCTCACATGACTCATGCGGAAAATTTCCTTTCTGGGGTTCCGTCGACCCGCCGACAAGGTCACTTGAGAGTTCACTGCATTGAACCAGATCAGGCTTCCGCGTTTGCGATCGCGTGAGGGCCATGCACGCTAAGTTGGGGAAGAACGATTTGCCCTGCTCTTTGAGAAACTGCTCCGAGTTGTTGGAGAAAAGATAAGGAAAACGATCATTTAGCGCGGCAGACACAGCCGCTTCGGTGCAAAACTTACCGAACGGGCCTTCAATGACAACCGTGGCGATTGGTAAGCGAACACTCTGCTCCTCGGCGACTTGCCTGATCCACGCGCATTCTCCTGTGAAATCATCCGGAGACACCAATGAAGGATGGACAACATCCATGGTTGCCGCTGAGTCTCTAAGCGCTCGGCACGTTTTCTTATTTACTTTAATTTCTTGGAGATACGGCTCCAACAACCGCATGTTCTTTTCCGATTCTCTAATTGTTGCAAAAGCAAACTTTTGCTTACAGTTTATCGCGATGTGCCCTTCCTTTTTGCAGTTGTAGCAAATTACCGGCTTCCGTTTGTTTTCCGATTCAAATGCCTGTGTGGTAGAAACCTCACTCGATTTCTCCGCTTCTGTTTGCCCTTCCCCTACACTGTCCTTCGTAAGAGACGGTTCCTTCTTGAAATTACGGTGCGGAGCGGATTTCCGTTGATCAGGTTTCCTTGAAAAGCCCTCTTTCCTTTCATCCTTTTCAACGCGCACTGCCCTGATATGCAACTTCCGGCGAGCATAATACTCCTCAGCTAACTCAGCTGCCTTATTTAACTGTACTTCCCCAAGTCTGTCCTGCAGCCAAAGTCTGACATCCTCCTCGATGCAGCGGTAGAATTGCTCCAATGCAACGCATTCCACCACTTTATCGCGGTCGTCATAAACACCTTCGCCCTTGAGCCATTCAATCAAATCGGCTTTAAGACGAAACGCGAAGTCAACGTGTGACTCATTCCCCTTTTTAGCATACCGAAACCTTTGCCTGAAAGCCTCGGGTGACAACTTATAACGTCTCAAGAGCACTTCTTTAACCTCGTCATAGCTCTCAAACGCTTCCCTCGACAAGCAAGTTATCGCGTCGGACACTTCGCCGGGAAGAAGAGCTAGCAGGTTCCGCGCCCAAAGAGACCGCTCCAAAGCGTTTCGCTCACAGACGTGTTCAAACTTGACGAGATACTTCGCCATGTCCTCACCTACTACGAACGGTGGCAGTTGGTCCCGAATTCTAAAACCGCTGACCTGAATCGTCGGAGAAGCTACGCTAGGCGCCTGCGAACACTGTAGGATTGCCAATTCTAGTCGTTTCAACTCTAGGCGCTCTTGTCTCTCGGCCTCCTCGCGACGTTCGCGCCTTTCAGCCTCCTCACGAGCTTCACGCCTTTCAGCCTCCTCGCGAGCTTCACGCCTTTCAGCCTCCTCACGTTCGCGAGCTTCTATTTCCTGCCTTTCAGCCTCCTCACGGCGTGCTTTAATATCCACCCAGGCCTCATCGACTTCCTCAGCCGACACTCCCTCATCCTTCATGATCTCAAGGATCGCTTGCTTTCGTTTCGCACGGCCTAAAGTAATGCCGAGTTCCTCACAAATTTCGATGAGTTCCTTCACTTTAAGGTTCTCCATCGTTCACACTAGCCTCTTGCTGTTTGCCCCTGTTAACAATTTACTTGCCGTACCCACTATAAGCCTACTAGCAAGACGCGCAAGCAATTTTTCACACTCCCGTGTTTACCCCCTCCGCATTAACTTTGGTTTCAAAGCACTTCGACTTTGCTTGAAACGATCAAAGCTCACTACAATCCTTCACACAGCCCTTCTCTAAACTACTACAACCTGAGCTAGAGTAGTCTGGTGAACTGAGGGGAAAACATCAGGCACTCACCGCATCGATGTCGCTGACGCCGGCCGATCCCGCAGCTGCCAACCACTGTTGAGAAACTGCTTCCGTGGCTGCCACCGATGCCACCACTGTTGAGAAACGGACCGATCCCGCCGCTTCCACCACTGTTGCGAACGACGGGCCGATCCCGCCGAAGCCACCACTGTTGCGTAGCGTATGTTTATCAGCTCGCGACTGCTTCTGCGCAGAGCTGATAAGACGAGCGGACGAGACGATGGTGAGTTAAACAAGGTTTATGTACAGCATATATACAGAAGCGTTACAATTTCGGCACTGGGGCCGACAGAGACTCGAAAAGCCGAGCTCTTTTCTCTAACACATAGGTCAGCTTTTCGCCTAAAACCGCCGACTCACACACATGCCGGCTCTCCGACACGGGGCCTCCTCTCGCTCGCATAGGACCGCCGATCGCGACGCGCCGCAGGGCTTCTTTTATTTACACCGGGTCCAACCAAAATGTCCAATCAGAAGCGCCGCTTTGTCGTCAGGGCAGACTCCTCCAATGGCGCGCCGCGCCAAGCGTCAGACCACCAGGGCACGCGGCCGCCGGCTCGCTGTCACGTGCGCCGCTGACTCACTGCACCTGGGCCAGAGGGCGCCGCGCGTGTTCACGCCGTTGAGATGTTCGCGTCGGGCGGGTTGCGGCTGGCCTTGACCCAGATTGCCTTTTTCCGAGGCACGGACGTTTGACGAGGACTCGCTGGCATAACAATACTCAGGTGATCCGTAGCTCCACCCCTGTACAGAGGTCACGGCTGCGGTGCCCCTCACCACCAACACTGTAATTTATTCCAGCCCCACGCGTTTCATGTCGCTGCTATGATTTTAATATGTTTGAGTTTGAACCCGCCTCCAGGCGCGGAATTTTGGGCCCTTTTACAGCCACGCAACGCTGTCATTGTTCGTATCTTTTTCATATCACTTCGATAGCGTACCATTGCTTTTCGGTCATCAGCAATTACGACACTAGACGACCAAATCAAAATTCCGAACTATTTGCAAAATTTAGATAACTGTTGTCTGAAATGGAAAATGGCAATGAATAATTCTAAATATACATACACACACATCAGCAAAAAGAAAACAATCCATTCCTTTTGTACAGCATCGTTGAACACTTGTTGGTAATTACGACCCAGTTCAAGTACCTTGAGGTAAATATTATGCAAAAATTAACATGGAATCAGCATATAGATGACGTTTGCACCAAAGCCTATCAAAAGTCATATCTATTGAGAAATAAGCTTCAGGATGCATCACGTGACGTAAAACATATTGTATACACCACCTTCATTAGGACAGTACTAGAATATTCATCCGTTGTTTGGAGTTCCCGTCAAGTTACTCTTAAGAAGCCAGAAAGAATACAGAGACTAGCGGCGACCTTTATTCGTCCAACGTACCGAAGGAAGGAATCAGGCACACTGATGTTACGGAGATGCAACCTAGATCCCTTTGAACTACGTAGAAATAAGTATAGGCTGAAAGTATTGTTCCAAATAAAGCACGATCAACTGAAGATAGATAAGCTCAAATATTTACATCTTCCAGGCAAAGGAATCTCCGAACTAAGCACGATTGCATCATAAAACCGTACCGAACAAATACTGACACATTTCGATATTCTTTTTTTCCAAATGTTATAGAAATGTGGAACAAACTGCCGAACAAAATTGTCGTTTTAAAAGATGTCACTGGCTTCGAAAATGCTGTAGAAGTGCATTTACGTGATTGCTAAATTATTTTTTTTTCAGTGCCAAGCGATGTAAGTGACTTCTTGTTCATAGCAAATATTTTGAAAAGTGACTGATTTCTGAATTGTTCTTGAATTGTTATTTTGAATGTTGACTTGTTAAGATAATACCAGTTTTCATTGTGAGTTGTCAAGGTATTAAGAAACTTTATGAGCATTGTACATTCTTTGTGTATGTCCTCTCTGTTCTGACCCTCTATGAGGGCTGACAGTACTACCAAATAAATAAATAGTTCATGGCGCTTCTTGGCCATCACATGGCCCTTGCGCCAATAAACACCATAAATCATCACCATCACATTTTTTTTTGTTATTTGCAGCTCCTCTAAATGTGACTTGCATAGATCATGTATTGGAGGTGTCTGCTGCTTCAGTTTCTTGCACTTGGACCTTCAGCAAAGGTGAACTTTGCTCTGGAGATTACAGCGCCGATTCAGTGCACAGAATTCACAGGTCTACTTTTGGCCCCACCCCTTGGAGGCTCACGTAACATAAGCTTTGTTAATGCTGCGCATATCGCTTTCTCGTCATACTTTGCAAAGAAAGCCTGCAAAAAAAAGTATACGCCCAAAATGGCAATGCCACCTTAGAAGTACTAGGACATCTCTCTCACGGAGAGGTGGACTGAGAAAGACAACAGGACGATACGCGGGACAGTACATCGTCCAGTCGTCCTTCTTATTGTCGTTTTTGTGCGCCACACATTTTCATGATGTATCACCACCAAGTGTATTCTTACATCCTGTTAATTTAATCCTACATAAGTTCTCCTATAGTTCCGACACGGTCATATAAAAACTGGTTGTGGTATATCGATATAAACTACCAGAAAATTATAGTTGCCGTCTATTCCGCCCGAGAACGGCATCCTCTGCCTTTCAGAACGACATTGATCTTCGTTGTTAAATATTAAAAATTTAACCGAAATCAGGCCAGTATGCGACTCTATGCCAATATGCGACTCTATGCGAAGCTATATATGCCAAGAGCTGCTTGGCACATATCCCCTTAACAAAAATTTCCGCTAAAAGAGCTCTGTGGCTGTAACGAAAATCGCGGGGCCTCCGTGGAACACGCAGCAGACTGTCACAGCAAAGGGGGGCCTTTTAAAGGTTATTGTAGAGCTTTTTGGGGCAACTAATGCAAGTACGCTTTCAAGGCACCAACTAGGCCATTTTTCGTTTTTTGTGCAGAAAACCGTGGACAAGCTAGAGTCCTGCACACGCCTTATTCTTTCTGTTTTAATCGTTCTAGAACACGAAAGAATTACAATATTTATATTATGATTGCCTGGCAAGTAAATGCTCACAAAAATAGATCGATGGAATAAGCAATTATGATCGAGTTAAACAGACTGGATGATGGTATACATATGCAGGCTCTTAGAAACGTGCTTAAACTGGTAGCATGTTCCTTAGTCATTTGGCTGTGTTCCTGAAATGCCAATAAAAATTACTGTGTGAAAATTCGCGTTGGTTTTGCTATTTAAAGATATTTAGACAGTATGTTGAGCTTCTGATATTACCCACATGTATCTCAAACCATTTATTATTGGTGAATGTAATCTCAAAAATATTTAAATATGGTTTCGAACTAAGCTCAAGTGCCTGAATAGGTGACACCTTGTGAACTCATTACCAATATGATAAAGTTAGTGGCTGCTCAGGCCAAATGTTACAATTGACCTGCTCTATACGAGTATAGCAGACATCAGTGACAGACGAATTTGCAGGGTCAACGACGAAGGCTATCGTCATTCACCTCTCTTGCCGTGTTCTTGGGCTGCTTTCTAGGTGGTGCTGGTTACTTACGTCAGTGGTATTTTAATATAAACATTGCAAAATATAGACAAACAATCGAGTAGTTGTTTTTTTTTTTCAAGAGAGATTATGAAACAGGGGCTCAGCCGGCACCTGTAAACAAAGTTCCGCAGAGAACTGTGCCTGATGGCGCATCATCATTTCAGTTCTCCCAGCATGCTCTCTATGTCACTGAAGTTTGGCCTGGCACATAGTACAGTAAAAGCTCATCCATTCAAATGTTAAAGGGGCCATAAAACACTTTTTCTACTAACCGCGGAGTGGATTCACTAAAACGGCTTAATGCGTCACGAATGATACGCAGCGAAAAATTCACGATTACGCAATGGAAGCAGGTTTACACACCACTCCGGACAAAACAGTTTGTCATCATTCATGGTGGCTTAACTGCTCTCATCAAGCAGGAAGAAAAGTGGTGTTTTAAACTTCACCACCAACCTATAATAAAGAAGTCAACTATTTGAATACTAGGTATACATGCACCTAGACGAGAATTGCACAGTGAGCACTTGGGTCTAACGCTGTACGAACTCTAGCAAATAAATCCTTCATGCTTTACGCAGAATCTCTAACCACACACGTGAAGTAAACGAACGTGAAATGCGGCAGTTTGTTCAAGCTTTTCTCGTCTCGCGTATCATGTATGAACTGCCGTATCATCCGATCAACCGTAAGCAGATAATCAAGCTCGACTGGCTACTTAACGAGCCCAAACGCATGGTAACCGGACTTCCAAGGTACACACGTCTGGATGCGCTCAAGAGGTGCAGCAAGCTCTGACTAAGCTCATCGACATCCACATCCACTCACAGGAGACGAGGCTTCGCGCAACAAATGCCAGGCGATACACGCTCATGCTTCTCATGTATGACATAAACACACTGCCCACGCTGCCCAACAAAACACCACCTTGGGAAATCTTGGTTCTAAGCGATAGCAAGCCACCTCCATTGTATGTGGTCCCTAACCAGCGAGCGTGGCGCCTTCACTACGTCAAAAGACATGTTAGGGCTATGAGTTCTTCGCCCATGACTTTACGCATTGTATACACTGACTCGGCACTTCCTGCCGATGGTACCAGTAACACTTGTTATGCCACAGCGTGGTACGACCAGACAAATGGAAATCAGAGCTCATGTTATCATGTTTCAGCAGAAACAAGTCACCCGTAAACAAGACCATCGGGATGAGGAGCCAGCTCGCCTTCGAGAGGAGGTAAGAAGCTTGCGATGTACAGCACTCGAGCCGAGCTAGTGGCCAGCTTAGATTATTTGGAGCGGGCTCTCGAAATGTCACCTGAAACTGATCGTGTTCACCATCACGTGTACACCGATTCTCAGGCCACTCATTGGACATGCGCTAATGTTTCTTTACACAGATCATGTTCTCCAGAAGGTCCAACACCAGGCGTGCCTGCTCTGCGAATGCGGTCATGACATTACGATACATTGGGTGTCAGGGCAATGTGGCGTCCTCAAATTAAGAAAGTTCACAGATTAGTGCGTGCTCATCTCTCCATCGCACTAGCCACAGCTTCTGATACTCCTTCCGCTCTTCCGGTATAGTGCCTAGAATAGGCACTATACTTCTGACTATCCCACCCAAGCTAGCATATTCGATAGCAGATAAGCACATTTCTAAACAATATCCTGCTGCCTATCTTACCGCAGCGGGTAATCCACTCTCAATACCATCGCTTCCTTCCAAGGTATTTACATGGTGGAAGTCCGTCCTGCTTCGGAGAATTTAGGCAAGAACACTCTTTACTCATTTCTTGCTGAACCGTTTTAGCAGGGATAAGTACACCACCACCTGTGATAGGTTTCAGCTCCACATGCAACTGCCGGGCTGATATCAACCAATTGTGTTTTGAGTGGCCCATCCACCATAAAACGGGGACCCTGGCCTTCTCTCTGGACATGGGCCTGTCTGGAGGCTTAGCCCCCAGATTGCGCCATCGAGTTCTGGCGAGCACTCATCTTGTTCCTCCATGCAGGACCCGGCCGCACCACCGGTCAGCGACTGGCTTTGCGACAGCCATAATTAAGATTCAAGCCTTTCAAGCGGCCCCATTTAGCTGCCTCTATGACGTCCGTTAATAAAACGGAGGCAGCTCTACCCCCTCCCTCTGCCGTTGTGCCCTGTCCCTGTCCACGGCAGCGCCTCTCGGCGTGATCAAAGTGGAATAAACGTGGTTTCATTCATTCACAAGCTCGGCCTGTACAACATTGTTCTGCTGCTCACAATCTACACTGTGCTGAACGGGGCTAGTCATGGCAGTAGTGCTGAGAATAATCTATGCAGACGTGCTATTTATCAGTATAATGAAACGAAGATGATTACAGGCAGTCTTTGTACTACCGCGCGAAGCTCAACATGGCGGCGTTTTTATTTCCGCTAGTGAAATAAGGTCTTTAAATAAAACAAGTTTTATTGAGACACCTGTGATAAGATTAGTTCACCGTTCCGACGCCCTGGGGCGTCGATGTTGCAATGAAATAAATGCGGCGCACTTGACAAGTCAGTTAGATGTGTGAAACCCGCCGACGTGCGTGTGTGTGATTCGGTCTGGCGACCGGCATGGCCCCGGACTACCCGGTTGGCGACGAGGTCGACTGACGAACTGGATGGGCACGTCACAATACGTCGTCATGCCTGTTGTCGGGAGGCTGGATTCGTTCGACCCGTGTAGTACATCGGAGTGGGCGGAAACCGTGAGCGGGCTGAGCTGTACTTCATCGCGAACGACATCACGAGCGACAAGCAGACAGCTGTATTTTTTGACATGCTGCGGTCCAGAGACTTACTCCACAGAACACCTATACACTACCATTTATTAGCTTACTCTCTGCTACGAGGCCTCCTAGCACCAAGCAGAACTGACTGAAACTTTTACCACACTTGGCTAGCACTACACCCCTCGCGTATCAGAAGTAGTGGCAAGTTTCAAGTTTTTTCTCGAGGCATCAGAAAGAGGGGGAGACCGTTAGTGACTACATTGCCTCGTTGAAGAAATTAGCTGAAGACTGCAACTTCTTAACGTTTCGAGAGTGCATGTTGCGCGACCAGATAGTCAGCGGAATCAATGACGTAGCCATGCAAACACGGTTGCTGGGAACGATGTGCTTAACCTTCGAAACTGCTAAGGACACCGTCGTAGCTATGGAGACTGCGCGTACAGATTCACGCGCATTGAACTGTCAGCAAGCACAGCTACGATCTGACGAATCTCCGGAGCAAGCAAACGTTGTCGCCTCGGGGATCTGATAGGTGTAATTTCGCTGTGGGGGAGTTCATTCTATGCGTCGTTGTAGGCACGGCAGCACGATCTGTCACAACTGCATGCCGTCAAAAAGGGCACCTTGCAAGAGTTTTCAGAGTTCAGCCGGACTGCAGAAATTTCAACCAGAGCCAGTCTAGTCGCAGCCGGTCTAGTGGCGTGAACAACTTCGACGGCTTGCCTGTCTCTGCTGAAGAGCCCGAAGTTTTCGACTTGTGGACGCTTCACACAGCTAGTTTGGAGCAAATGCGCATAGCGGTTGAAGTTAAAGTCGTAACGCTCGATATGGAGTTGGACACCGGCGCTAGGACACCGGGGATATGGAGTTGGAATGGTCAAAATTTCAGACAAGGAGCGCCAGCTACCACTATTTGTCGTGAAAGGGGCGTGTCCTACGCTGTTTGAACGAGGCTGGATGCAGACATTCAAGCTAGGCATCGCTCAGACGGAGGGAGTCAACGTCGTGAAGTCTACGAAAGACCTGGTGCGCCAATATCACGACGTTTTTTTTTTTCGGGAACAGCTTGGTACGGCGTTTCAGCTTCTATATCCGTACCAAAAGGGCGCGAAGCCATGTTTTTGATACCATTTGATTTGCGTGATCAGGTTTTTGAAGAAATACAGAGGATGGATCGGGAAGGCGTTATCAAACCAGGGAAAACTTCTCAGTGGGCCGCGCCCATCGTTGCTCTATTGAAGCGCGACGGCCGGGTTCGGGTCTGCGGCGATTTTAAGACTACCATAAACCCGGTGACAGTGGCCGAGTCCTATATACCCTATCCCTAGGATTGGGGAACTTTTCGCGCGGCTTACAGGGGGCCAGAAGTTCACAATGCTTTACTTGCAAGACGCCTACCAGAAGGTCCCACTTGATGAGGAGTGCCAAAAGCTTGTCACCATTAACACTCCGAGAGGGTTATACTGATTCACAAGGCTGCCCTTCGGGGTTTCATCAGCTCCGGCTATATTTCAGCGAGAGATGGAAAATTTTTTGCACGACCTTGACCATGTCGTAATGTACTTTGACGATATTCTGGTCACATGAACCAGTCACAAAGAGCGCTGGGAAAATTTGGGCCGAGTGTTAGATCACCTGAAAACCGCAGGATTGCGGCTGAAGTTATCCAAATGCGAATTCTTGAAACCAGAAGTCCAGTACTTGGACCATATCATTAGTTCGGCTAGGCTGCGTCCAAACCCGTGGCTAAGACTGAAGCAGTGCTGGAAGTCCCCGCAACCCGAACGGTCAAGGAACTTCAAAATTACTTCGAGTTGGTTAATTTTTACTGGAAGCGTTCGTCTAACCTTCCGGCCGTGTTACAGCCACTCAATAGTTTGTTGGCGTCAGGAATACCATGACGCTGGAAAACTTCGGAAGAGCAGGCATTTCGGAGAAGGAAGGAGCTATTGGCCTCTGCTGCTATCACTTTGACCCAGGAGAGCCAACTGTGCTTGTCACTGATGCATCTCCCTTCGGTATTGGGGCAGTACTGGCGCAACGAGAATCATCTGGAGACGAGCGCCCCATTGGTCTTGCCTCCCGTTTCCGGGCAACTGCGGAGTAAAACTACAGCCAATTAGATAGGGAGGCATTGAGCTTTGTGTATGGCGTTTCAAAGTTCAGGCAGTACATATGGGGCCGGCATTTCGAGGCTGTCACAGATCACAAACCACTGCTTGGCCATCTCGCAGCAGACAAACCAGTTCTCGAATCCTGTTCTGCGAGAGTGCTAAGGTGGGCCTTGCTGTTGTCGGGATACAGTTACGACCTGAAGTATAGGCCAGTTTGACAAATTGCACATGTTGATGGGTTAAATAGTCAAGAGTCCGACGGAATCCCGTCTGGTCGGGGACAAACATAGTGCAAAATAACAAAAACGCCGACCAAGGTGAAATACACAAAACTTTCACCTTGGTCGGCGTTTTTGTTATTTTGCACTATCTTGATGGGTTGAGCCGACTACCAGTACCAAGTGCCGATTTTGTTGTTGACTGTGCTGCCGAAGTGTAAATGCTGGAAGGAGTATACCCAGCGGTGCTGTCATCAAATGCTGTGGCGGCAGCCACCTCCAGAGACCCGGTGCTGTCGCAAGTAAGAGCAGCGTTGTGGTCAGACTGCCAGATAAACCTAGGGTAAGAGGGAAGACCCTATACGAGGCGTGCTTTCAGAGATGAGTGTGCAAGGGAGCTGTCTACATTGGGGCAACAGTCATTGTTCCGAAATCCTTACAAGGGGAAGTCCTCCAGTTTCTGCATGAGTCATCTAGGACTGTCCAAATGAAGGCAGTTGCGCGTAGCCATATGTGGTGGCCTAGCCTGGATAACGATAGAGCGGTAAACATTCAAAGGTGTCGTATTTGGCAGGAACATCAAGGAATGTCACGACCAGTGCCTGTCATGCCCTGGCCGTTCCCGGAGAAACCGTGGACTATGACAGACCTTACAGGAACATATATATATATATATATATATATATATATATATATATATATATATATATATATATATATATATATATATATATATATATATATATATATATATATATATATATATTGCAACGAGCAAGGTTGCGTAAAAACACAGGTTATTATTCCAGAAACGTTAGCCGCAACAAGCTGGTACAGGCAGAAACCCGGCAAGCACGAGCCACACACGGACGTCAACGTCTTCTTTCACGCTGGCACAGAGCTGGCGCCACTATGCTTCGGTACAATTACTCCCCGCGCAGAAAGGAGCCAACCTGGCGACATAGGGAAAGGACACAAGGGGGTCATAGCACGGTTTGAGGCGTGATACGCGTACTGTTTCACGCCCACGGCAGCGTTGGTCCGAGGGTGGATCAATGGGCTCAACTTCATAGTTGACAGGAGATGTTTGCCGCACCACACGGTAGGGGCCATGGTATTTCGAAGAAAGCTTCGGGGAAAGACCGGGAGGGGTAGACGGGACCCAGAGCCAAACCAGCATTCCTGGGTTATAGTGTACAGTAGACGCAGAGGAATCGTGGTCAGTTTTCTGGCGCCATTGGTCTTGTGCGGTAAATGAGCGAGCGAGTTGACGACACTCTTCGGCATAAGCAGCTGCTTCGGAAACAGGCGTCGCTTCGGAAACATCAGGCCTGTAAGGGAGAATGGTGTCCATGGAGCATGATGGCTCACGTCCGTACAGAAGGAAGAAAGGAGAAAAGCCAGTGGTGGTTTGTGGCGCAGAGTTGTACGCGTACGTGACATAAGGGAGCACTTGGTCCCAATTAGTGTGGTCGTCAGAGGCGTACATGGCAAGCATATCTCCAAGGGTACGGTTAAAGCGTTCTGTCATGCCATTGGTTTGGGGATGGTATGCCGAGGATTTCCTATGGACAGTGCGACATGCCTTGAGTAGCTCGTCGACGGCGTTCGAGAGAAACACGCGTCCACGGTCACTGAGTAATTCACGAGGTGCACCGTGTCGCAAAATGAGATGGTGAAGAAGAAAGGACGCAACGTCTTTCGCAGTGGTAGCAGGCAGCGCAGATGTTTCAGCGTAGCGTGTTAAATGATCCACGGCGACGATAATCCACCGGTTGCCTCGAAGAGAGTTGGGTAGAGGACCATAAATATCAATTCCGACGCGGTCGAATGGTCTCGCTGGGCAGGTTAAGGGTTGCAAAGGGCCATCAGTGCTGTGAGAAGGCGTCTTGCGTCGTTGACACGGGGTGCATGACCGAACGTACTGGCGAACGTGCCGATACATGCCGCGCCAGTAGTATCTTAGACGAAGGCGAGAGTAAGTCTTAAATACTCCAGCGTGGCCACACTGGGGGTCATCGTGAAAGGCAGCGCAGATGTCCGAACGCAAATGACGAGGGATGACAAGAAGCCACCTACGGCCATCCTTCACGTAATTGCGGCGATACAACAAGCCTTCACGGACAGCAAAGTGTCTTGCTTGACGAGAGAGGGAGCGTGAAGTCGTTTCTGACGAACTGTGAGAGAGGACGTCGAGCAAAGAATTGATCCAGGGATCCTTGCGCTGTTCGGATGGCATGTCAGTTATGCTCAACGATGACGAATCGCAAATGGCAGTTGATAAGCAGGCAAAGTCAGGAGGCAGTGGAGAACGGGATAGTGCATCGGCGTCTGAATGTCTGCGTCTTGAGCGGTAAACAACACGGATATCGTATTCCTGAAGGCGTAAAGCCCAACGAGCGAGGCGGCCAGTAGGATCTTTCATGGACTCTAACCAGCATAAGGCATGGTGATCTGTGACAACATCAAACTGGCGTCCGTAAAGGTAGGTGCGAAATTTTCCTATAGCCCAAATGATAGCCAAGCACTCCTTTTCCGTGACGGAATAGTTGGACTCTGCCTTCGTTAGTGTACGGCTGGCATAGGCGACAACGTACTCGTCGCAGTCATCCTTTGTTGTGACCGGCGCCGGAGCTGAAGAGGGAGCGGCGCTCCTTTAATCTTCAAACCAAACCGAACGACCGGCTGCCTACTGTTAGGACCGGCGCCAGGTCTGACAGTGGATCGGCGTTCCTTTTGATGTTCCCTTTTAGTCGCCAAACGGGTTGGCGGCCTGTGTCCGCCATGTATTGTTCCCCCCTGGCCGGAGGGTGCGGCGTCTTGCCGCCACGACACCGTGAGCAGTTCGGGAGACCACAAGTGCAGCTTCTTCTTTGGAAGATGACGGCGGCGGCGGCGGCCGGAAATCGTCCCGCTAATTGAACGAGTCGTTCGGCGACCATTTGAAGCTTGTTTACGGCGGCCCTTTCGATGGATGCAGTCATCAACTTCAGACCCCTCGCCCAGCGACACCCCTTGACGAGGAGGAGCCACGTTCGTGCCACATGGCCGTGCAGTGACCACGCTTCAATTTTGAACGTTCACGTGGACCGTGCGTGCTCGTCACCCTCGCGGGTAATGTGTGATCCGTGGTTGGACGGTGCCCTCTGTACGCGGTCCCCGATCTAGGGATCTGGGGAGGACAGACCCTTTATAATGAGCCCCCACGGCTCATTCGGGGTGCTTTTTTTCGAGAAGAGAACCAGGCAGAACCGAGCAGAACCATGTAGAACCAAGCACCATGGAGCGCTATGTTAGGAGTCATGTAGAGGCCTGCCACGTTTGAGGGCTCACCGTGTAGGGAGTTCGCAATGTATATATTGTAAATAAACCCTCTTCAAGTCTCTCTTCCTCCTGCCTCGACAACTTCATCCCGGACCTCCGGTGTCTGGAAACCCCGGTCGCAACAACTGGTTGGCAGCGGTGGGATACGAGTCTGCGACGGAGAGCGACATGTACCGGAGGCCAGCCGAAAGCCCTGGAACTCGGCGGGATCGAAGCAGCGTACCACCACCGCACGTAATGGGGTGAGTGCCTGGCTTTGTGCTTGAGATATATCGAGTCTTTTAGCCTAGATTCGTTAAAAGATAGATATAACCAACAACTGCCTGGCCACTGTGGTTGTTATCTCAGCACAAGGCAGCACTGGATGATTACCTGAGCAAGTACGCTAAAGCAGGAAAGCTTAGATGATTCAATAGGAACAAGTGGTAATGTTTCAAAATTTCTAAGGGTACGTTGCGGGTTAAATTTTAGGATGTTGTAAAAAGCAGGAGTGAAAAATTAACAAGAAAAAGTAGAGAGGGATGTTGGCCACGTAGTGCTACTTGGGTGCTTAAGCTTGTGGTCTCCGCTGTGAGATTTGCCAGGCTTCAATTTCTCTAGACCCAGAATTGAAACGCTGGTGGGTTTGTGTTTTGTCACAGCTGAGCCAAAGCAAAGTAGTCGCCATGGATCTTACGAGATTGACGAGAGAGGACCTGCTGAACCTGTGTTGGGATCTGGAGCTAGATTTTAATGATGATATGCCTGCTTCTAAACTCCGCGAAGTGATTCTCGAAAGCAATAGTGACAATGAGGAAATCGAGCACTTCGGGAATATGTACTTATTGGACCAGGAGGAGGAAGTACAAAGGGCGCAAAGAAAGGAAAGATGGCGCCAGGAGGAATTGGAAGCTGAGCGCAGGCATGAAGAACATATAAAAAGGATGCAGGAATTAGATGAAGAGATAGAAAGGCTTAATTGTGAATTGGTGGCATTGCAGCAGAGTGGTCAATCCATAGATGTAGCGCACGAACGGTGCGATGTAGCGGCGGTGCCATTTAAGACCGAAGCGAAGGCTACAGGTCAGACATCTGTAGATGAAGTGCACGAACGGTGCGACGTAGCGGCGGTGCCGATTAAGGCCGAAGAGAGGGCTACAGGTCAGAAATTTGCAGATGTACCGCACGAACGGTGCGTTTCAGCAGCGGTGCCGTTTAGGGCCGAAGAGAGTGCTGCGGGTCTGATATCTGTAGATATAGCGGCGGTGCCGTTTGAGGCCAAAGAGAAGGCTAGTGCCTGTAAGGGAATGGAACAGGTTTTAACCCATTCTGAGGGAAAAGAGCTCGCGGTCACAGCAGGGTGTGAGGGTTCCGTGGTGGTGGAAACGAAGTTAAGATTAACAGAGTGTTCCATCGAACCTTGCAGCCCTGTAGACCATGTTGATGAGCGTCAGAGGCGGACGAAAGGCTCCAGGTTTGGCACCAAGGAATGTGCCAAACGGAGAAAGCGTCCGAAAAACAGAAGCGCGGCAAGGCTCGCGATCAGCGCGGCGCGTTTGACGAGGACCTTCAAACGGCGTGGCGGATTTGCGAGAAAAGGCCCGTTGTCTTCTCTGACTGGCTTAAATCGCATGCGTCTGAGCGGCCGGAGAGTAAGGAACAGAAGTGCGCAATCTACGCGGCCGCGGTCTAACGATGAACTGATAGGCAATCATCAGGACTGGGCGCGCGAGATGGCGGAGGAGCATATCGGTGATGAAGAACGTCAGAGTAGGACGAAAGGCTCCCAGGTCCGCACAAAGAAGCGTGCACAGGGGAGAAAGCGTCCGAAGGGCAACAAAAAGGCAAAGCTCGAGATGAGCACAACGCGTTTGAGTAAGGGTTTCAAACGGCGTGGTAAAATCGCGAGAAAAGTGCCGTTGTCATCTCTGACGGGTCTGTATCGTATGCGTCCGAACCGCCGGAAAAGAAAAGCGCATCGTACGCGGCAGTGTTTGAAGGATAGATTGCTAGGCAATTATCCAGACAGTCCGCGCGAAAAATCAGATGAGCATGTGGGTGCTGGTGAGCATCAGAGATGGGCGAAAGGCTCCGTAGACGGCACCAAGAGACGTGCAAAACGGAGAAAGCGCCGTAAAAACAGGCAGGCAAAAATCGCGACGCGTTTGAGGAATGTATTCAAATGGCGGAGCGAAATTTCAAGAAAGTTGCCGTATCGCAAGCGTCCAAGCGGCCAGAGAACAAAGAAAAGAGAAGCGCATTGTGTGCGTAAGTGGTCGAGGGGCAAGAGACCCTTCCGTTGTTCTCGCGGTGCATTGGACGGGGTGCGGGGCAAAAGAGTCGGTGGTTTTCGAGGGGCAGGAAGCGACAGCAAGTCGGCTTCGAGGAACGTCGCGGGGTTCGGTAGCAGGGCGATTGACGCGTGTTGTAGACCCCGCTTCTCGAGAAAATCGTTCCGGGCGCGACCACCGCGAGTTCGACTCAGAGTTGTTGCGAACAGCTGTTAGCCTCTCGGAAAACGTCGACTCGGGACTGTTGAAAGGAACATTTTGTTTGTTTTTGTGATTTTGTAAATAACTCGTTTGTACTTTGTTTTCGTTAGCGCTCTATCATTTTGGTAGCCTATATGCGTTGTATAGATCTATTGGAAGGATAGTGACACGCATTAGAGCGTACAGAATTAGGCGTTTGTCATCGGCACCGGAGTTGGTTTGTATGCGTCCGAGCCGCCGGACAAAACGAAAAAAAAAAAAAAAAGCACGTTGGGTAGAAAGGCAGACCCTTTCGTCGCTCTATCGACGGCATGTTTGATGGACTGCGGGAGTGCGAGGTACTCAGCGAGAGTAAGAACGCAGGTTGTCAGCGCAGAGCTTTGCGGGGGTCGGAGGCGAAGCGAATGGGTTTTGCCATTGTTCCATTTCCCGTTCGCCTAGAAAGACCCACAGGACGCGACACCGCGCGTTAGTCCCAAAAAGGAGTAGACATCCGTGAGCTTTTGACGATGGTCATTAGTGGATTTATTTTGTTTTGAAATTTGCTTTTGACTGTTTAAGTTGTTTTGGATTTTAATGTGTTTTTTAAGAATCTCGTCTACCAAATAGTGTTTGGGGTAACACATTTTTTGGTTTTGTTCATTTCTTGGGCGTTGTACGTTTAGCTAAGGTAAGCGTTGTGCGATTGCATAAACGACACGCATAGGAGCCTGCGTCATGGTAGATACGTGTAAATGAGCAGGAGCAACGTTATGAACTAATTATGACTGAGCGTAGAGACGCAAAGTTATTGCTTGCGAGATTTTTCAGGATTCATGCGAAACTTTTTTTTGTTGTTCATTTAATGTTTTGTTCGCATGTGTCCGGTGTGTAAGAAAAGCTAGCTCGTGAGTTTATATGTATGCTTTGTGAAAGTGGCAGCAGCAAGGGAACGGTTAGGTGGTATCTCCTCCAGGCAGGCGCACTGTGATGTGCGTTTGCGGATGTATAATAAAGAGGTTCCTAATGCAGGTGCAGCACGGCAGTTATGCTTTCGTCTTCTCAAGAGGAATTGACGACTGGCTTTGGCGGCACTAAATTTCGGGAACTAAAAGATAGCGTGAAGTAAAATGCTTCATTTTATGAGTATGATACCTGGTGGGTTACGGCGGATTACTCACGCAGGCACTCGGGTATGCCACGGTGAGCGCATCACTTGACCATTAGTTTTCTTGAAAGCAGTTTGATGGGAAGATTATTATCGGATCGGGATTAGGAGTTTTGGTGAAACCTCAGAGAAACGTCCCGATTGCTGCTTTGTGTTTGGTAATACTGCTTACGTAAGGTTGCTTTTGGATAATTTGTCGGACTCGACGTGTCTCAGTGCGGGCAGGGTGCTCTCCCGTGCCTGTGGTGGTGTGTATGAATGCTTTTCCCAGAGGGGAGCCACAAGGAACGAGAGGGAAAGAGTCCTTGGCTGAGCGTCATCAGCAGTGGCCTGGAAGACAGCACTACACAGCGACACTTCGAGCAACCTGTGCAGCTGGTCACCCTCAGGTCGCTTCTCCCGCCGGCGGACGAGCTGTTGTGACCGGCGCCGGAGCTGAAGAGGGAGCGGCGCTCCTTTAATCTTCAAACCAAACCGAACGACCGGCTGCCTACTGTTAGGACCGGCGCCAGGTCTGACAGTGGATCGGCGTTCCTTTTGATGTTCCCTTTTAGTCGCCAAACGGGTTGGCGGCCTGTGTCCGCCATGTATTGTTCCCCCCTGGCCGGAGGGTGCGGCGTCTTGCCGCCACGACACCGTGAGCAGTTCGGGAGACCACAAGTGCAGCTTCTTCTTTGGAAGATGACGGCGGCGGCGGCGGCCGGAAATCGTCCCGCTAATTGAACGAGTCGTTCGGCGACCATTTGAAGCTTGTTTACGGCGGCCCTTTCGATGGATGCAGTCATCAACTTCAGACCCCTCGCCCAGCGACACCCCTTGACGAGGAGGAGCCACGTTCGTGCCACATGGCCGTGCAGTGACCACGCTTCAATTTTGAACGTTCACGTGGACCGTGCGTGCTCGTCACCCTCGCGGGTAATGTGTGATCCGTGGTTGGACGGTGCCCTCTGTACGCGGTCCCCGATCTAGGGATCTGGGGAGGACAGACCCTTTATAATGAGCCCCCACGGCTCATTCGGGGTGCTTTTTTTCGAGAAGAGAACCAGGCAGAACCGAGCAGAACCATGTAGAACCAAGCACCATGGAGCGCTATGTTAGGAGTCATGTAGAGGCCTGCCACGTTTGAGGGCTCACCGTGTAGGGAGTTCGCAATGTATATATTGTAAATAAACCCTCTTCAAGTCTCTCTTCCTCCTGCCTCGACAACTTCATCCCGGACCTCCGGTGTCTGGAAACCCCGGTCGCAACACCTTGCGTTGAGCGAGAATGGCACCGAGGCCGACACCGCTTGCATCCGTGTGAATTTCAGTGGGTGCATTGGGATCGAAGTGGCGGAGAACTGGCGGAGAGATGAGTAGCCGGCGTAGCGCCGTGAATGCCTCATCGCAGTGGGAATTCCAGCCAGAGAGGTCCGTGCTAAGGGAGAGAAGCTGAGTCAGAGGGGCAATTATAGAGGCAAAATTGCGAATGAAACGCCGAAAATAGGAACACAAGCCTATGAAACTACGAAGCTCGTTTAGGGTAGTAGGCTTGGGGTACTCGGCAACGGCACGCAGTTTGGCAGGATCTGGCGATATTCCTTCTTTTGAAACGACGTGGCCGAGAATTGTGAGTTTGCGGGCGCCAAAACGACATTTCTTGAAGTTAAGTTGCAACCCGGCTGCCGTAAGGCACTGGAGAACTTGTTCCAGACGAGAAAGATGAGTTTCGAAATTCGCCGAGAATACAACTATGTCGTCTAAATAGCAAAGACAGATGTGCCATTCAAGTCCCCTGAGGACACTGTCCATCATTCTTTCAAAAGTCGCAGGCGCATTGCAAAGACCGAAGGGCATTACATTAAATTCATATAAGCCGTCAGGGGTCACAAACGTCGTTTTTGGACTGTCTGGTTCAGACATTGGTACTTGCCAATATCCAGAGCGCAGATCCAGTGAAGAGAAAAACTCCGCACCTTGAAGGCAATCCAAGGTGTCATCAATGCGTGGCAGGGGATAAACATCCTTGCGTGTGATGTTGTTAAGTCGACGATAATCCACGCAAAACCTGATGGAGCCATCTTTTTTTCGCACGAGGACCACTGGCGAAGCCCAAGGACTGTGTGAGTGCTGAATAACACCACGTTGCAGCATCTCGTCGACGTGTTGAGTGATGACGTCACGCTCAGCCTGCGAGACGCGGTAGGGGCGCTGACGAAGTGGAGTATGATGACCGGTGTCGATATGGTGAGCGACAACTGACGTGCGTCCCAAGGGAGGTTGTCCGTGGTCGAAGGAGGCGCGGAAACGGTCAAGTAGTTGAATGAGCTGATTGCGCTGGTCTTGCGTAAGGCCGGTGTCTAGGCTGCGCAACAGAACGTCTTCGTCAGGTAGTGAGGGTGCGGTGCCAGCTGTGACAGCATCCACGGACATCGGTGTCGTATCAGAACGGGCATCGAAAGGAAAGATGTCATCATAAGTGTCAAGACTTCCAATGCATTCGCCATGCAATAAGGTAGCGGGACAAGGGAACGGATTGCACACGTACACGGCACTGGAGCCATCGGCAAGTGTTATGACGGCAAACGGGACGACAAGGTTCCGGCGACGAGCGCATTCTTGTGACGGCATAAATAGGGCAGTTGAATTGGAAACGGAGTTGCACAAAAGAGATACCGCGGTGACCGAAAAAGCAGAAATGACGACGTCAGCGGCGACGATCACCTTTTTGGGTGAGCGAGGGAGATCTATGAATGTCGTGCTGAATGGAAACAAAACGAGTTGAGCACGAGCGCAGTCGACAACCGCATGATTAGCGGAAAGAAAGTTCCATCCCAGGATGATTTCATGAGACGCATGCGGAAGGATGACAAATTCTACGATGTAAAGCACTCCTTGAATCACAACACGAGCAGTGCATGTGGCAGAAGGTTGGACGTGTTGCGAACTCGCTGTGCGTAAAGAAATTTCAACCAGTGGAGTCGTCACTTTGTTCAGTTTGCGGCATAACACTTCACTGATTATACAAATAGCGGCACCTGTGTCGACAAGAGCAGTTGTGGCGAAACCGTCCACAAACACGGCAATCTCGTTAGGGGGCGATAGATGAGGCCTTGGAAATTTCGTCGGTGGCTCAGCTCTTGCCTCAGGAACTGCGACTGTTAGTTTTCCACCTGGGCGTGGTTGGAACGGCGAAGCATGGGGGAAGGAGACCGAAGACGGGGTGAAGGAGATCGACGTCGGCTGAAGTCTGGTCGACGTGAGCGGGGGTCATGTGAATCAGGTGTCACATGCGATTCTGATGGCCGAGGTATGTTGCCGGAATGCTGCACATCATTAAAATAGAATCCACGGCGACGACAGTAGCGCGCGACATGTCCTGGAATACCACAGTTGTAGCAGACGGGCCGGTTATCCGGAGTATGCCAAAGAGTTTACAGGTGCTCGAGGTGGTGGAATGGGCCGATTTACCGGATAAACTGAAACTGGTGACCTGTAGTAGTTGGTGGCTGGACTGTATGAAGGGAGCGGCGGTTGGGCAGGAGGTCGGCGGACGGCTTCTGCATAAGTCAGCGGTGCAGCCACTGATATTGGGGATGCGGGCGAAGGGAGAGCCTCGGCAACTTGCGTCTGAATAGCACGGCGAAGTGAGTGGTCCAGTGTTGTGGGGGTCTCGTTGATGGTGGCGACAAGAGAGAGCTGTCGAGCAACTTCCTCCCGGATGTACTGTTGAATTTGAGGCATTAACACGCTGTAGTCGGAGCCACTGCTTTTGCACTCCAAGGCCGAAATATCAGCTGTTTGCGTATTAGCGCGACGTGTAGAAACTCGTTGCTTGCGCAGCTCATCGAAACTTTGACATAACTGAATCACGGCCGTGACGGTCTGTGGGTCTTTGGCCACAAGCATATGAAAAGCGTCGTCATCAATGCCTTTCATTATGTTCTTTATTCTGTCAGCCTCCGTCATCCTGGCATCAACTCGCCTACAGAGGCTGATCACATCCTCAATGTAGCTCGTGAAGCTCTCACCACTTCGCTGAAATCGTCCCCGCAGTCCCAGTTCAGCGCGAAGCTTACGCATGGCTGGACGACCGAAAAACGAGGTGACGGCCTCTTTGAAAACCGACCAGGTGGGGATGTCGGCTTGGTGGTTGGTGAACCATAGGTTGGCCAAATCCGTCAAGTAGAAGATGACGTGAATCAGCTTCGCAGGGTCATCCCACTTGTTAATCGCGCTGGCATGCTCGTACTCTGCCAGCCAGTCCTCGACATCTTGATCTTCAGTGCCGTTGTATACTGGTGGGTCACGCAGACGAAGTACACCAGAACACATGACAGGTGGCAGCGTGGAAGAACCTTGGGGGGGGATCAACGTGCTCGGTCATCGCGGACTGAGATGGTAGCTTACGGCTGCGGAGCTCCAGGACGTTACCCAGCACGTTTCCACCAAATGCAACGAGCAAGGTTGCGTAAAAACACAGGTTATTATTCCAGAAACGTTAGCCGCAACAAGCTGGTACAGGCAGGAACCCGGCAAGCACGAGCCACACACGGACGTCAACGTCTTCTTTCACGCTGGCACAGAGCTGGCGCCACTATGCTTCGGTACAATATATATATATATATATATATACATATATATATATATATATATATATATATATATATATATATATATATATATATATATATATATATATATATATATAGCAGTCGATGCGTTCTCAAAGTGGATCGAAGAGGTCCCGGTCAAGGCCTTCCAGCTGTGGTCGTGTCGAATAATGGGCCGGCATTTACCAGTGTGCTCTACTCCACATTCCTCAAGAAAAATGGGGTGAAGCGAATCCTGGTGCCGCCGTATCATCCAGCGTCAAACGGTGCAGCAGAGCGAGCAGCGCAGACTGTCAAAAACAAGTTGTGGAAGGCTGGCCCTGGAGATATTTGTGCTCAAATTGCCCGCATGGTCCTGACTTTTAGGTCCACGCCTCGAGAAGTCACGGGTTGCTCTCCGTTAGAACTGTTATTGGGGCGGAAGCTGAGGACTGCGTTGGACCTGCTACACTCAGACCTCCGGACTACGCTGCTACAGAAGCAACTTAAGCAGAAAATCAGATGCGACCAAGAGACAAGACCCAGGGTTTTGGGTCACCCTGGTGACCACGTGTTCGCAAGGAACTTCCGTCCAGGTCCTGCGTGGCTGCATGGAGTCGTCCCCGAACAACGCACTTCGTCCATGGATGTTCACTGGAGGACGGATGGTGGTCAACTTGACATCTCGATCACATCCACCAGCCCCATAAGGAACCGAGTGCAAACAACCAAAAGTCGGGCGCCCCATGGCTACAGGTCTTGCCCCAAGTTTGGATGTGGATCAGAGGCAACTAACTGCGGATCACCTTCACGACACAGTGTAGGCAAGATCCTGGGGAAGACGTGGTGAAGTAAACGGAACTTGCGGTCACAGCACCCAGAACTCCTGTTCTGCGTCGAAGTACTACCAGAATTCGACGACCATAATCACACTACTCAACTTAATTTTTTGCATCCATTAATAAAGAGAGGAGGGATGTGATAAGATTAGTCTACCGTCCCGGCGCTCGGAGGCGTCGATCTTGCAATGAAATAAATGCGGCGCACTTGACGAGTCAGTCAGCGTGAAACCCGCTGACGTACTATCGTGAGCAATATGAGCTCGAACGCGCGAGCGCGTGGCAAAGAGCCTCAAAACCGAGATAGCGTCATACGTGGATGGCGCTGTCGAAACCGGTGGGGAAAGGAGGGGTGCTCTTCCATGAACTGTTTTCACTCCCGCTTTTCTGGCGTTGCTTCGAAACGGCAGCTTATTGCTTGTCATCGGCCGCTAGCCAAGATAAGAGACTAAAGCATGCAGAACTTCGTTATCTGTTGCCTAGGATTCGGCGCCAAACACCCCTGTATCCCTTTACTTGCTAGCGGAGAACGTATCAGCGTAGAGAAAAAAGCAGTATTGTTGTTTTTGACTATTGTGCACTTTGCTAGTCTCGTGGTCCGAGAAAAGTCGCACGCTGTGGTTGGTTGAAAACATTTATTGGACGCTACCGAAATTGTAACAAATTTTTAATGCGCACAATTTATAAGCTAGCTCGCCCTTTTCATACGTGTTTACTGGTCTAACAAAGGGTCATGGCTTCACCAGCTTGAATCACGCTTCCACTCTTTCAGGCAGAGACTTGTAGAACGCCTCGATGAAGGTTCTCTGAGCTTGAATACGTTTCCACTCTTCTTGTAGAGCCTTCCACAGTTCATCAGCTGTCACCAAGGCTAAAGAAAGCCTACAAATGTTAGCCCTCATACGTGTCCACGCGTGTTTAATAATGTTTATGTCCACACCCTTCGCGCACCACTCAAGGCGCATTACCCCTCGATCATCTAAAATACGTGCGACGTCCCTTGCTGTATGCACGGGAGACAAGTCCTGCTGGAATAAATAGCATTCATATGGGTGTGGGCTATTCAATACATATGGAATCATCTCGTGCTCCAGCAGCGTGCAATACGCATCACTCGTGAATCTCCCGGAGATTCTCGCAAGGGGACTTAGGCCGTCACGTGAGATAGCTGCTCAAACGTTTACCGATGTGCGACCGCTTACGGCTACCTCCTTGATGTTCTGCGCACAGAAGCGCGTGTTCTCCATGCACCACACTCTTGTCTGCTGGTCCCAGCGGCTAGAGAAAGTTTATTCTTTGGAAAAGACGACATATTTCTAGTCCTCCACCGTCCAGCTGCGGTGATCGACTGCGAATTTAAGGCGAGCCGCACATGTGAGAAGGGCCTTTTGAGTGGCGATTCGACTTGGGAATGCAACTTCCCTTAGCCTTCGCCTTATTGTTCTATCACTTGCATTCGCAAGGTCTAGAGTAAGGCGCAAATATTTCGCACTTAAAAGTGGTTCCTCGCTGACTTCAGCAACAACTCGCAGATCTTAGTCCCATAACGTGGCACGGGGTCACCTTTTGTGCGGCGCATCTTAATTCGTTCGTCATCTCGATACGCTTGGACTATCCTGTTGACAGTGTTGAGATTACAGCCTGTAAAGGTAGCAATGTTACGCGGCGAGTAACCTTTGAGTGATAATTGAGTGACTCCTTACCACTTATGCATATATGCATAAGGCCCTCGTGACATGTTTAGTCACTAGAACCTGCAGAACAATACTCTGAAAAAACAGTCTGCGATATCGCTATTTTAAGAAAAAAGATGATGAAAACAGCGTATCAAAATGACCAGCCAACACCACCTGGACTTGATAAAAGCATGGCCTGTGCATCACAGGAGAGGACGTCACAGCCGATATCGCGGCAGCTTGATATGACACTGGATGTAGCTGTGCGCGATGATGTGAATTGATATCGCCGCTAGCGGCTTCGGACATAGTACAAGCTGCCGTTTTGCTCCTGCGATATCGAGGCGGGAGTGTCAGCAGCTATCGGAAGCCCCTTTCCACTTTGTTTCCGACAGCGGCCGCTGCGAATCGACCGATGTATGGTTCGTGGCTATTTTCCACGCGCTCGCGTGTTCGAACTCGTATTGTTCCCGATAGTACGTGTTTGTGATTCGGTCCGGCGACCGGCATGGCCCCTGACTACCCGGCTATCACAACACCTCACTGTGAAAAGGTGTGGGGCCCCCTCTACAACGGGGGTGTCAATCCTGCGAACCTCTCTGTTGCGACCCGCTGCCCGCACATCCCCAATTTTACCCAGAACTTTTTTATTTTTATAATGAGTATTTTTGTGAGCTACACAAGTATGACTAGTGTGAAGAAACCACAACTATATTTTAGAATAGCTGTCCTGATTTAAGTAATTTTCCGCCATTCGGTGTGGACATGTTGAAATCCTTGCGCCAAACCTGCAAAGCTAACCCTTAATTAGTTAAGATATAAGACATGCTTTGTCTCAACTTGTGCTGACAGTTTGTTCAAACTTTACCCCCATTCCCCCTTTTTTTCAGCTTTTACCTTCTTCTCTGTCCCAGTGATTGCGGGATGAAGCTGCATCACTGCAGCCCGCTGAACCAGTTGGGCTTGAGATCCCTGCTTTCCTGTCTCAAGGGAAAAACGTTAGCACAAGTGACTGGAGCCGCGAAATCGCAACGCCCGCCAAATTCGTGAGCGAGATGGTGAGCGATAGCGAGATGGTGAGACTGCCAAGCGCAATCCATTTTCTGACGCGGGGGTGGCTGGTGGATGGATGGGCGCGCAGGAAAAAGCCGTTTGTCGGAGTGCTTTCCGCCGGCCACCCCTACCTTGGAAAATGGAATGTGCTTGGCACCTTCGATATCGGCGTGCTTGGGAAAAATGGCGCCACGTCTCGACATCTTGCCGCTCCGTTCGCTACGGCAACCGTCCACTTTGTGACTGTCATTTTCCGTTGTGGGTGTGCATAGTGGTGGTGCCCAAGGTTCGTCAAGAGTGCCTCACTCAGCACTTCGCATCTACCCAATTTGCTTTGACTGTTCTGTGAGTATGGCTTGTATACCAGTCTGCTTGATTTAACCAAATACCGAAGGGTTAAACACGAATGCTGGTTGGAGCACTGCACTAAAGACATATCTACGCACATAAAGAGTACTCAAGCACAAGTGCCAATATCTACTTATTCTGCAACCGCAGTGCAACAGTTTGGCGCAATATTGTCGTAGCTAATCGCTAGGCAAAATGTGAATGTGCAAAGTAAGTGTGTCTTCTGTTTTAGAAGTGAGGCTGCTTGTTGTTTCAGTGGCATACTTGACAGAAAGATTTTCACGTCGCCAATACATTACGTAATGAGCATATATGACAGGCATAGTCCCTGCTACCTAGACCATCATTAGAGCTTGATGTTCGGCTAGTTGGTGACTCATAATGTTGAAAAAAACTTTGCACAGTTCCTCACACATTCGCACACACATCCACGAACATGTGTGGCGTGTGTTTTTGCTTAGATGCGCGTGTGTGTATGTGTGCGTATTTGAGTAAATGCAGGATTCTGTTTGGACCATGTCTGCCATTTACGCAAGCTTGTTACATCACATAAGGGCTGTGTAGGGGACGACTTTCGGTCCAGCTCAGGGAACAAAACTTGTACGCGGTTCCGAAACGTCCAAGATTCAGACTTGGTCAGTGCGCGCGCGTTTTTGTTCTATGCCCGACCTGGCGAACTTTTATCGAACGCTTCATTACGTTACACACTGGACAGATCGAGCCATGTTGAATGATGGAAGCTTCTCGTCATTGCAATGTGCAGCCGGCCCAATCTGCGCGTCAGCGCCGTACGACGTAACTGGGTTACAAACGGCCCGACAGCGTGAGCAGGCGAATATACAGTTATTTCGGTCGTATGTTATTTCCCGAAGATGAACGTTGCCGCCTCGATTTGTCGAGATACTCTTGCAAAATGCTCCCATGCCCGCACTAATGAGACGACCAGTAGAACGGGGTTCGTCTAATGCGCTGATAAGAAGGAATGTAACTTGATAAGGCAGACGCTTGGGCTAGTTAATGATCGATGTGATTGATGGGTGTGATTGATTGATGTGATTGATGATGAGTTGGTGATTGATGTCAGCGCTCTTTTGTGCTTGTCTCTTCTTCTGTAGTTACGTCGTAACTACTCGTACTCTTTTGCGCTGTGCATAATATGTTGATAAGAAGTTAGCACCTTGCAGACGACGAAAAGAGCGCGCTTTCTGGGCATGCTTTGCAACTCCGCTGCGCCGTATGGCGCTGACGCACAAAAAATGTCGCCACTCGCACCCGATTTGGCCGGCTGCATGCCTCGCTTTAGTCCTTGAAGCTATTTGCTTGAATGTGTTAATGCGAAATTGCGTACAAACACTTTGCTGTTCTGTGCAGAAGTTACGCGGAATGCTATCTAGAACAGCAATAGTTCGTTCTGACCTCCGAAATGTGTCACGTGCTGCTTAATGCAGAGCCTGTGAGCTGAACGTCAAGTTGCAGTCAGCGGCTCCGCGGTGGTGGTCTAGTGGCTAAGGTACTCGGCTGCTGACCCGTAGGTCGCGGGATCAAATCCCGGCTGCGGCGGCTGCATTTCTGAATGAAGGCGTAAATGTAGTACGCCCGTGTGCTCAGATTTGGGTGCACGTTAAAGAACCCAGGTGGTCGAAATTTCCGGAGCCCTCCACTACGGCGTCTCTAATAATCATATAGTGGCTTTGGGACGTTAAACATATCAACTTGCAGTCAGCGGTTTAGATGAGCAGTAATTGAGTGGTGAGCGCGCTCAACTTGCACATCCTCTCACTTGCGTGGGTTGAGTTGCCGGCAGAATGGAGAAAACATTTATCTCCACCATAGGAGGAGAGTTCTTTAATTCCTAGTGAGGGCGAAGCACGCGACTTTCTGTTTCACATTTCTCTCCACCCCACACACAAGAAATCTGTTACATAAAAGAATTACACCATCTCCCACAAAGAGAACCATGCGAAGCAGCTCATGGGTCGGCTTAAGGCTTCGTTCAACACTGGCACCTGTCCGATGTAATCGGGTTTCACTTCTCCCAAACTCTTGGAGCACCTGCGTTCATCGCGCTTCTCTCGTTCCCCGACACCATCACGTGGTTGCTGAGAGAGCGTGTGGATGCGGGGTTCGCAGAATTCCACCGCTGCTGGTGGTTGTTGAGTTAACGGAGACCTTGCCGTTACCGGCACCGGGGGCTCGGGGGGAAGACACCGATCGTGAATAGAACTAATGTAGAAAACTTTACAGAGGTTTATTTTACATCATTTACAAGCAAGCAACATTTCGTCACATGATGAACGACTAGACGAAGAGTTCGCCCTTCATCGCAGGCTCTCGCATGAGCCCACTGAGGCTGATTATCAGGTGTCCGCTCCCCTCCCCCTCGGCTTAGATGGGAGAAGGGCTTTAAACAACTCTGTACGTACAACCAAATGACACACGCCATTTTCGACGGTGCCGCCCACACTGGCCCAGGTCAACGTCTTTGATCGGGGCGTAGCCATCACATCGCACCTTCGGCACCAAGGTGTCTCTTCCCTGGAATGCGAATGCCGCTGGGCAACGTTACGCTTTTATTCTAGTAACAGTTCTTCGAGGAGGGAATTAAGGGAAGTCAGTGACCGCGAGTCGTTTCGTTGTGAACTTTGCGGCATCGCGGTCACATGATGCCTGCATTCCCAGCTGGGAAGACCAATACACGGGCCTTCAGCAGGCCAGCAACTCTTCGGCGACCCGTTTCAAGTACCGCGAACACCCCTTTCTCCATAGCTCATGCGCCGATCCTGACAAAAGCCACTTGCGTGCCTGCACGTTCCGACTACAGGGTACAACGCGTTGGTTCATCGCGCGTCTGCAGGATCTCGTTCCCCGACACCATGCACATATCACATCAATCACATCATTGCTGAGAGACTGAAATGGGATCTAGATGCCGCGTCGTCTTACCCTGTACCTTACACATGCCGGAACACGCTAGTGCATGAGCGTGTCCTGGCAGTGCTTAATTGGGTCAGCTTTTGCGCATGCGCAGTAAGGGTGGTCACGCCTCACACCGGGTTTGAACTCCACCGTAAGCAGCTTCGCGTCAAAAATTACATTATCTCCTACTAAAGGGAACTAGTTGAGGATGCGAATCAGCGCTGGTTTTCACTTGTGTTTCCATTTGTATGTTTTATTTGTGGATGTGTTGTTTACCATTTATGTTAAAGTCCCATTTGTGTGTATTAACGTGTGTGAACACGCACCGCTGTTAGCAGAGTGCAACGACGCGAGCGAGCGCAGCATTTTATACGACGGCAAAGCTGTGGCGCAGAGATGAACTGGAGGAGAAACAAAGCGGAGTCAGCCCTCTGCCACCTCCTCGAGCGCATGCGAGGAGAGGGAGATGTTGGTGCATGCGCAGTGGCGGAGCGGATGCTCTCCGAGGAACGGACACAGCCCCGAGCAAATGCTGCTTCGCATCTAAAACTTTAATTTTCTTGTTTATACTTATTTTGCCCAAGAGCTCTGCAAGTGTCGCAAATTTCTTTGTCCAGTCGCCAAACTCACCATTTGTCGCTGGATTCGTATTTGAAAAAGCCTAAAAAGAAAAGGAGCGGACATAACGAGTACTGTTGAAGTAGCTGAGATTACCAAGAGTCCATTGGCGATGAATAAGAGTGTAAGCCAAGCTTTCAAAAATATCCCGGGACAGCACATGGGGGGGGGGGGGGGGGGCTCTGCCTCTATGAATCAGCCCAAGCCCCTCAGCGGCTCAGTCCCCCCCCCCCTCTCCGCCTATAATCTACACACACTGACAATGACAAACCTGCACATGCTACATGTGCACTGATGATTGCATCGGTCATGACAGAGGGTTAAAATGATGCAATCGGCAGACACCAGGCAAACCCGATTTTCAGTGCTTACCTGCTGTGTCAGCAACATCGCCAAGGTTTGGTGAACCCGAGCAACGATCAGCATTTTGTATTGCAAGGAAGGCGATGCCGAGCGATTCATTTCGAACTGATAGGCAGCTGTTGGCCATTGTCATCGAAGGCCAACAACAGCAGAGCTCCGTTTAGCCATAAAACCGTTATAATTGAATGTCATATACCCGACAAGAAATATTGGCTGGCACTGGTACAGTTGATTTGTTAGCAGCCTTCAAACAGCTCGCGACACACGCTTTTTACACGTCGTGGCAAGGTCCAGGCATACAGCCTACAAAACATTCTAGCTCCCCTTTTATCTTGGAGGTCACTTTTGTCACTTTGTTTGTGGTGTCACTTTTGCAAGCAATGAGTTTTCTTTTTCAGTTTTGGTATGAAAGACCACTGTATTTACCACCTTTTCGCTACGTGATGGCCTTTCAGTAAAGGGAAATCTCTTAACGTAATGTCTGCTCAAATAGAACAGTTGCTTTTAACATCATTGGTTTCGTACCTAAATGCTTCAACCCACCTTAGTCTTTAAGTAAATAGAACTCCTGTTAAATAGAACATGTTTTCCTGGTCTACAGCACATTTATATTTTGATTTGGAACTCCTCTACACCTACATTCAGCTGAAATTAAGCCCAATATACAGTCCGGTTGCAGACAAACTAGACTGCATTTTTGCATTAGCCTTGCACAAGATACTGTATCTGTAAACATGGGGATGTATAGATGGCGCCATATGGCACGGCCAAGCGTGACAAGCACTGAATTATTATTGCAGAAAAATGATTGCATTCTACTTCTCAGTCGGTCAATACTTTCAGCACCAGCTTAAAGATAATGAGTGTCTTTTATAAACTTTTCGTCAAGAGCATGAGGTGAAAGCAGAAGTGTTTATAATTGTGGTAGTACAAAGCATCACAAGAAGTTGGTGCCATTGTCTAGCAACACGAATATTCTGTAAACCCCTTTGCATACACCGGCCAAGTTAAGGGGGCACGTGACAATGGGAATTGTAAGTTTGGTCAAAATGTTCAGTTTTTCAATTATTTTTTTCAGCAATCCTGAGATCATGTTCTACATCATAGTGTAATATTAGATTAAAATAAGTAGTAGAAGTTGAGAAACAAGCATCTTACAGGGAGGCTGTCGTCAAAGGCTATGTGAAATATGGACACAGCAAAAAGCAAATTTGCAGCTTTCCCTTGGCACAGTGCCACCATATTGGCATCATCATAAAGAGGACAGATTGAAGCTCAAGATAGCCACAAAGATGCATTTCTCCAATGAAAAATAAAGCCAGCTTCCTTCGAGTTTCGTTTTATCAGCCTCTAGCTCCAATGTCGTTGAGCTCCATTTTCTCAGGTTTCATTTTTTTAGCAGCTGTTGTGGGTCATCCCTGTGTCATTTCACAGCAAATTAAGCTATAGCCATTCCGTTTCCTGCACTTAGATTCTGACACAATGGTGAGTGCGATAAAGCTGTCCATATTTGTGTGCACATCATACAGACTTTTTTAATTGGCTTTTTTTAGAAGTTAAGACCATATGTCCAGAACATTTGAGAAAAAAAATTTTGTGTGCTTACTCAAATATTAAAAATTTACCAATAACATTACGGCAAAAAATGGACTCTTGTAAATATCCTTATGCAAACATTTTGATGAACTTGTGTCTAATTATCCTATCAATTCTGGGATGACAATGAGAGTATATTAAGTACTGTGACTCAAAAGTTATATTATATAGCTCAAAACCGATTGCAATTATAATATCAGCACAACAAATGACATCTGCATGCCGACTTTCATCCCTTTAGCTTCATAAATAAAGACCATTTTCATTGCCCCGTCCCCCCTTAAGAACTTCTAGTACAGTCAAAAACCCCCTTTACTACAAGAGACACTGATGTAAGAGGCAAATGGGTATAATAGACACCAGTGAGCCTGCATCAAAATAGGTGTAGATAAGAAAATGCGTATGTGGTACCCTGCCTCTAAGAAACACCTCATACGAAAAACAAGAATTGCTCTCTTATAAAGGGGTTCAACTGTACAGAAAAACTTCGCACATTGTACAAAGGACCACCAGAAAGAGCAAAAAGGACAAGTGTTCACCGTGAAATAATACGTTTTATTATAAATATACTCAGCAACTAAAGTAAAACCATCAACCTAAGGGTGACTTCCGAACAGCAACACACAGACGGAGCAATGTTGCAGGTACGCAAGAGAGAAGCAGGATGAGGCTACAAGTACGTCATGCGTTTGGTGCAGTCCCACACAAAAAGCACACATCTGAGATGCAAAATGTGAAAAAAAATCTCTGCGGTACGTCGATGTATTTAACCTCCGAGGGAAAGTAAAAATTAATGGGGGACGAGCAAAAGGGACAGATGCTCTTCAAGCAGCCTCAAAATAAAGGCACTCGCCACGAGCCTAGCTACAGGAAGTACTGATAAATAAAGTACATTTGGAGTGACAATAATACATAAAACAAAGTGGCGGTTAACTTTAGTACTAGTACACTTTATTTCTCTCTCTCTCTTTGCTACAAAGCTTGGAGCTATCACAAGAAACCAGGTGTGAGTATTTTCCGAGCAGGGTGCTCTTAATTGTAGTAACTACAATGTGAAGAAGGAAATATGAGATGAAAAAATATGAGACGCTCAGAAAACGCACAAGAAAAAGTAGTGCACAAATGCGAGGATGTGTAGGTCACAACACGCTTTTGCAGTGTGGTTGGTGCCGAGAAGCCGTGTTGTGCTGCACTACAGAACGATCCTCCATTATGTGATAATTATGCAAACACACACGGCTCCGTTTCACGATCTAGGCTCATGAAGAAAAAAAAAGAAAACGTTATTGTATGCATGTTGTACGAAGGAAGTATCGTAGACATCTGAGGCTATGGGCCTGACTTGCTGGTGCACGATAGCTACGGGTGAAAGTTAAGGGCTATTCTGTCCCATACCTGTGTCAGCTTAGCAACACGTCGAGGCATAAGGCAGTTATTATGCTTGCCACAAATCTTTTTAAAACACATCGCTTCGTGCCTTGCAGTCATGCAAAGGCACACACACACACACACTTGCACGCACACAATGTAAACAACACGCCAAGAAGAGTCTTCCCCGCAACAAACAGTTCGAGAGATACAGTGCATCTTGAGTCGCGTTGGTTATTACATGAGACAACCGTCTTCGGGACCTCTTCAAGGTGCAGGAAAAAAAAAGATAAGATGCAATGAAAGTCATTTAAAACAAGTACCGCCAGTGACAGCTGCCGACAACATCGGTGCAACGTGCTGGAAAAATAGCTGCTATGTTCCTCAAAAGCGTGCTCTCGACAGACACTTTGGTCTGAGTACTCAAAGCTCCGACCAGTCTCTTCATTTCTTCACATGAAATCACAGTTGAAAATACGTTCTGGTGGCGGTGCAAAAAAGAAAGAAAAAGAACATTAGTGAAACGTAAAAGGATGTTGGAAGGAGCAACGCAGGCAGTCAGACAAGAGAAAATGTATGTTCTACACTGCGTGTGACATCGCCCGCTGCTGCCTGTGATGCGTACGACAAGGCTTCACAAAATGCTGGCCGAAATGGCTCGTTGTCTACCGACGACTACTGCCATATACACAAACGCTTTTCAGCTCACACGTATTCTACCACACAGCCGAACCGAGCACAGCACCACCCCTGGACTGAAGATGCTTCTTCAGTAATTGCCATCAAACCTCGATGAAATGCACGGACTGCTTCTGTCAAGGGAGGATGCTACGATCAACCTTCTCATGTCGAGGCTCAGTGACGAGAGCAAAACATCCCGGGATATGGTGGTTAATTTCCAAGACTGTAAAGCTACTCGGAAAAATTGCTACTTTTCTTGGCCAGCAGCGGTAACCCCTTTTTTTTTGTAAAACTTGATAAGGGTCCTAAAGTCTGCCTGTAGACATGATGTGTACGCCACACACTCGAAGAGAAAAATGTCCTTCAACAAAACGGCAGACAATTGCGAGTAAACACTATTTGCGGGGACATTTTGTGCTGTTCCACACTATCGCTTAACACTATAATTCATTGGTAGCAAATATCGCTATGTATATATATATATATATATATATATATATATATAGTGCTAACTACATTTGCATTGGAAGGGCCTTCCAAAAAACATGCTCCCACAACCGAATGATAAACAGTGCAATGTGGTAACGTTAACGTTACAAAACTGCACCCTAAGGTCATATGTCAAACTAGGAACGCAAAGTGAACACAGGCAGCAAAAGAAAAAAAATACAACTAAAGAGGCAGTTGCAGTAGCTAGGCAGCTACCCTTGCTCACAGGAACATGCACGATTACACACACACACACAGATGCACGGACATGCACAACCACGCACAAGTGCGTCAGCGCCACGAAAGTGCTGCTACAAAAATGCACCACGCTTTAAAACAGAAGAAAAAGTGAGAAAAAAATATTTTAAAACTCTTCCAAAAGAGAGAGAGTGGTTGAGATGCAGGGCCCCAAATTATGCACAGCACGGCCGCGAAGACTTCCATTGTTCTTAGCAGCAGCAGGATGACCGGGGTTGGCATATGCCGGATGTTGTTGGAGGGTTCTGTAAGACCCAAGCCAGACGACACTAGCAATGTGTCGGCCCCGCTCAGGAGGGCTACTTTTCGGCCATCAGGCTAGGTCTGTGATGCGGGCAGAGTCAGAGTTCTTGTCTGTGCCACCATCGCTGTGGCTGGTTCCCTCGTAGTCGTCGTAGGCGTTCCAGGGTCCTTTGCTGTCCTGGATCGGGAGGATGCTCAGGGAGGAGCGGGAGGAGGTGCTGCTTGGAGAGCGCGTCGACGAGCACAAAGCCAGTCGCTGCAGGGCCTCTTCTTCCTCTGTTCCTTTTGGCTCTGTGAAAGGATGAAATGAAAAAAGAAAACAGTACCCTTTAGAGAGCAATTGTGAGTGGCTTCTCTATCTATTCTAGTGCCCTCAATCGTGATACATGCTTTTTATGATCCATTTTACCACATCTTCACAACTGTAAGTTAATCCGTTCTATTTGGATTTAAAATCCAAAATTAGTGAGTAGACTTCCATTCAATGCGAGAACCAGTACTACCAAACTTAATGTTGTAGTGCAAAGCTCGTAAGATCAAAGGAAAGAGATGAAAGTGAAGAGAGACAGCAGGCACTGCAAGGCAGCTGTCAACACTTGGAAGAAACTTTCCTCTTAAACTTTTGCAGAGCCGCTGTTCACTTTCAGGAGTGCCATGGCTACCTGGAAGGGCTGCTCTTCTATCAATGATTGATCGCTCTTATGAGAGTGTTGATCGTTGATAGAAAAGCAGCAACAGCAGCTCTCATAACGACGAACAGCAGTGATTTGTTTGTGGGTGAATTCATAGCCATCAGGGCCAAGAGGCCAGGACATAGAAGTTTGACAAAGAGGGCTTACTTGATAATGAATGAGCAGTCTAGTTAGTCTATGAAGAGCGTAACTATACTTTCACAATAAAATGCACTTACACATTTTTTTTCTTCAGATTTTGGCGTCAAACTACATTGAAGTCAACTTACAATCGCGTAAATATGCCATACTGCAAGTAATAGAAACTTCTTGGTCGTAATCTTCAAGTGAAGCATTCTCTGGGGAGTAAACCTTGATCAGAAAGACACTTTTTAGATAGAAAGACACTTTTTGAGTCAGAACAAAGAAAAGGTTTTTCAGAGCTAAAGTTTGGAAGCAACTTCTTGAGTGATGTAGGCTATGCCACACAGACTATCATACACAACTGTTAATAAATATGAGTGCCTGTATATGGAGTGGATGAGAGCCGGAAGTGACCCCTGCCGGACGACTAAAGCGTGCCTAGCCAGCGATGCTGTGCTCGTGGATCACCAAGGCTTGTAGCTGCATTCCTGATGAGTTTGTTTGCTGTTCCTTCAAAAAGTGCTCCATCTCAAACGTCCTCAATGGCACTGACGACGAGGCACTGTGGGAGGGCATATCTGACAAGGGAGCTTTGGATTAGAGCTCGTTAGAGAGTAATCAAGCGTAAAATAAATGTAGTTTTCTGTTTTTCTCGGTCTATAGACTTTTTTAATGGAGAGAAGAATCTTTCTTTCTGGGCTGTTGCACAGGAGTACAAAAGGTGACGCCACAGCTTCGGCCCTGCGTTTTTGGGGGGTCACGCATGTTAATAACAGCCTAAAGGGCTTTATGGCGATGCCCAGGGAGCCTTCATTAAAAAACTGTATATTTGGGTAAAAATGTTTTTTTTTTCTCTTATTTGCTATGCCCGAAATGCACCTCTGACTATATTTGGGTCCAACTTACACATGGGTTTTACTGGCAACTTTTATTTACAAAATTGAACAATTGTCAGCGGCTTCCTTCTCATCCCCAACACCGTCGTGACGCGATTCTCGTACAAGCACAGTGACACCAAGATAAAAAGCGTGTTGAAACAATGGCTTTCATGAACGCAACAGGCAGAGGCACAGGAACGCAACACGAACGCTAACACTAGCAGCTATTTAGCGTCAACAAGGTATCCGATAACGCCAAGATACAGTCGACTCTCGTTAATATGAAGTTCACGGGGACCGCGAAAAACTTCGAATTAGGCAGAATTCCAATTAACCACAATGAACGAAAAATACATTTATTTCAAAGCAGTTTATGAGAAAAAATCTGTGATTGCCGTTTGCTTCTGTTTGCTGAATCTTGCAGCAGAAAGCAAGTCCTTCTTGCAGGCTGTATATGTGCCCGAGTGCTTCCTCGGCGTTGCTCTCAGCAGTGAAAAACCGCTGCGCGAGGGCAAGGCCTGCGGCTACATCAGCAGCCCGCGGTAGTGGCTCACTTGCGGCGTCGCCGTCGTCAACCTCAGTTTCGTGACTAGGCTCGCTGGGCCGAACCATCTCCACATTCTCAGCGTCCGACAGTGCACCGCACGTTTCTACCGAACTGTCAGTGGCAATGTACTGCTCGAAAGGGACATCGCCGAGAGCTGGCAGGAGACCATCACGTCAAGCTCACTTGTCAAGTCAAGCGTCTAATAAGGCCCGCGAGTTGCCAAAGTAAATGCACGTGGACCTTCGTCGCACGTGGAAACGCTGAGTCCGCACACGACCGTAACGAGATCAACAATGAGGCCCGGAACTGGAACCACCAGAGCAGCCGCTTCGTGATCTGGTGCCGCTGCATGCAACTGCAATGCCATCAGCTGAGGCTTTGAGCTGCGGCGCTGTGGTCAACTGCGATGCCCTTGGGTGCCGGTCGGACACGCATTGTTGTTTAGCACTTCGAAAATAGGAAAGTTAACAAACATTACGATTTCCTCCGGGAATTCGATAGAAAATAAATTCAAATTAACCGAAATTTCAGACCTCTAGCTTCCAATTGCCAAGAATTTCTTCCTGCTGAATTGCATGCAAAACTGATGGGACCCCCACTCCACTTCCAATTAACCAATAATTTCAATTAAGCAACTTCGAATTATCGAGAGTCGACTGTACAGGCGTGGTATTCAGGAACAGCAGCTTATGCCTTATTTTATGCTATTCTTGTGATCTACTAGTCGTGGCTGGCTGATCCTCTTGACAACGCAGTCGAACCTTCACTCTGACCAATGACTGCACTAGCGAAGCGTGAAAGGAACGAAAAGCACTGGCATCGGAAAAGTCGTCTTTCTGCTACGATGGCACCCAGCTGGAACATGGACAACTGAACGATTCAGCCAACAGAGCTTCAGCTTCAGATTCTCTGTGACTAAGAAGCATGCTAGTGGCAAAGTCAGGCCAGTCTCATTGTTGTAGCTATCAAGCAATGGCTGGCCCCATGCAAGAGCAGCGATATCTGGTGGTGCCAACACGTGATTTCGACTTTAGAGACATTCTTTTTTATGTTCTAGAAATGCACCAAAATGTTTGATAATGTTTACTGCACGACATTAAATAGTTGAGCTTGGAATTGTATTGTCAAATTTTATTGAAGCGGAATGGCAAAAGAAAACGGGCTTGTTTTGCCGAGTAAATTTATGCATCGACTCCCAAGGTTTGCTGACAAAGAAATGAGAATTATTCAATGAACTGGAAATTTCACTGAAGCAACGTTCAACTGTAAGTGGCAACAGCATAATTTTGGAGAAACCAATCGAAAAAAAAAAAACCTACCATTTGCCACAGCCACTGCACATGAATGAAACCATGGAGATTAAAAAGCTGCAAAGGTAGACTGTTAATGCAACGATAGATTAAAGTAAATTGAAGTTGTAACAATCCACGAAGCCTTCAGCATTCCTCTCGTTCACTGATGACTACAGTGAAGTGGACTTTGGCACTCAGTTTTCTATTGGCCTCAAGCCAAGCTTTGACGCAGGTGTTAGCAGCAGCCAGTTGCACCATCCCCTATTGATTACTTGGCGTGCATTACAAAAACATAAGCCAGTCCTTTTGACAGCAATAAATGTTCGGTGAGTGTATCATGGTTTGAAAACTGATTTTACTTGGTCTTTGATGATAAATTTCAGGTGATACGAATATTTTCTCCGCCTTTTGAAATTCGTATCACCTAGATTCTACTGTATACCATAATGCAAGAATACTGTCTGGGCACACTTCATACATTCAGGAGTGTTGCAAGGTACAATTAAACCTCGATATTAATGTTAGCATGCTACTTTTCATGTATTGAAACTTCGTTGTATCAAAAGTCTACCCTTCATTCAAAATGTAATCAAATGAGACTCAATTTTACATGAAAAGTGCCGCAAATCGTTTGGAATAACAGGGCAGTACAAAGCAAAACCTCATTTTAAAAACGTAAAAACAAAACAATGTTGAACCTGAGATCCGGGGACCGTGACTTGGTGCTGCACTGGCGAAGTCCTCTTCGCAACGACCAAATGTCACTTGTAAAGCTGAAAAAGATGCAGGTCGAGACACTGTGGAAGTGAAGCTATCAAGTGACTTAGTGAAGCTATCATGCCCACTCCAGTGATGAAATTGACTTTTCACTTTTTGGACTAGATTTCAGAGCAGAAAAATGCTAGCTTAGCGCAGCTACTGGTGTTCTAGGTGCAGATGGCAAAATACGCCACGTAACTCCTGGAGTTTAAAGCATTGCCGAAGTGTCACACAAGTACTAAGATTTATTATGGCAGGTAGTATTTCACAAATGACGATCAAACATGAATCACTAGAAACAAGCATTTAAAAAGATAGATGGTAATTCAAAGCACTGTGAAATGAGCTAGAGTTGAATCCTGCTATAGCGAAGTCCGCTATAAACCAATTATGACCACCACGAATAACTTCTGTCCATAGAAAACAAGAAAAATGTCTTGTCACAACAAATACTTTTTCTCGACTCCTCCACTTCAACGAAGTTTTCGTGAGTGCTACCACACGAAGAAAAAGAACTTGTCTAGGAGTGCCGCGAAATTCGGCTAACAACTCGACAATTTCCTCACGACTTCCATAGAGCCTTGTGTCCACACCCCAACACCAGTACCTTCATTAGAGACACGCTTTCTGACACCGCACGAACGTCTCCCTAAATTTTTACGGCTATACACCATGATGCTGCTGGTGGGCTTGACGGGTCTGCAGGCCGAATTTATAACTCCCGTCATGATTTTAATACAGCGCTCAAAAGAAAACTACTGCCCATCGTCACTAGCCCTACGACTGTGAATGACAACCATATTGTTATAAAAGCACACATTGTAGGGGGTTTCGAGGCTATTCGGGCCACAACCCCGCAGAGAAGACGTGAGGCCCGACCAGAAATCTTCTTTATTGACCGAAATTCGGGCCACAACTGCCCGCTGCCCGCGGCTGCCACGTGCCACTCAGTGCACACCCGATCGTTGTCTTCCTCTTCCTTCTGTCATTGGCAGGCTCGCGGCTGCCACTGCCATAATGCCCCCCCCCCCCCCCCCCCCCGGCAAAAGTGGAAAAGGGGACGTGATGCGGTGGTAGCTGCTAGCCCTGGCCACGATGGACCGCACGTGGCACACAAGACCACATGTTGGCACAGTGGATCTACGTACAGTGGCGAACTCTGCCGCCACCAGAAGACAGAGGCGCACCGGTCTCACTCACCTTAATGACTACGGTGATCCGTTGCAGCATGAGGGGAAGCCGATGCTCCTGGTGCAGATCCGATCCCATCGAGCTAGCGGGCCCAAGCTAGTCAAAATAGACCTCCTGGCACTGACATTGTTGCACGGTGCCGTGGTCGTAGTAAACGTCTCGCTGTATCATCTTTTGCTGTTGTAGCTGCCCCAACCTCTCACATTTGGGTGGCGGCCAGTTCTCCACGTAGTAGTGGTTGAATGCTGGCGAGCTCGGCAGCCGTAGAGGCGTGACGTCCCCACAGAGGCTCTGACTGCTAAAGCCTCCGGCCCTCACATCTCCACTTTGGCCAATGTTGATGCCAGATCGCCTTGCATCGCCTTTCTCAACGTAGTATCGGACCTCGAGGACAGCCACTTTGCGCTCCTGGGCACACATGCCTGTGCAATCACTCGCGTTGGCCGCAGGTTCCTTCTTGAATGTGTTCAGCCTTTCTATCGCTCTCTCCAAGGACTCCTGGAAGTCTTCTTTTTCTGCCTGCAGTTTGTCCACAATGATGCTGAGGCTCCTCAGCTGCTTCATCAGTTCTGCTGGTACAGGATGTCCTCCACGGAAATGTTCGACCATTCTGCCGAGGACTCTCTATTTTTTGCAATAGAAGTGGTGGCGTAATATTTAGACTCAACTGCTTCCTGAGCGGTTTTTTCCTCAGCTTTTTCTTCAAGAAGCTTCCCATCTATACTATCGAGCAACACAGCCATCACAGGTTTTTCTGCTGTAGACAGACTGGTTGTCGCAGAAACCACTTTCTCCTCCATTAGTGGGTCCTTCTCGTGCCGTTGTCGCAGCAACCACTTTCTCCTCCATTAGTGGGTCCTTCTCGTGCCGTTGACGCACCTTCACCAATTCGTCATGCAGCCACTCGACTCCTGTGGCACACTCTACCCATGCAGTGTGGACGATCTCTGTGTAGTGAGCCTCTGGTTCACTTTTGATTTCCTGGATGGCAGACGTCTCCTCAGCCATGCGCTGCTTCAGCTGCGCTCTTTCTATGGCTAGTTGTTACATGACACTCGCGTGCTCTTCCTTCATCTTCTCAATCTGCGCTTTGTGTGCCTTCTTCAGAGCCTCCACCGCCAGCCCCAACTGTGCCTTCTGCGAATTAGCCACCAAGTTGCGCTCGGTCTCGTGCCTTCTGCTAAGCTTCTGCTGCTCTGGCACCCTGCCGCACATCTTGGCAGAGTGCACAGAACTTAAGAACCCCTCACCGTCCCTTCCTCCCGACACCCCGAATCCTCAACCACTTGAGCGATGGGAGACCTTGTTATCCAGCCCCGCCCTACCGACTCAGCGTGCACTACCAACAATGTTGGGCCCAATAAATGTTGATTCATCATCATCTGCTGCTCTTCGTAGCCGGCCTTGACGTCGTGCAGCTCTTGTTGCAGGCTTTTTCTTAGCGCCTCAATGTTAGCCATGTGCTCCGACTTGAGTGCCTCCATCTCTGCGGCATGGCTGACCTCCAGCCTCCTCTCGATGTTCTCTAACTCCTACGCGTACTGGAGCCTCTGGGAGCCCATCGTAAAGGCGTACTGGTCCATTTCGTGCTTGAGCCAAAGAACGTCCTCGTTATTCAACTTTACTTATTCCTGGTACCATTTCTGGCTCACAGGCGGTTCTTCTACACACCTCCTGTGCTCGGCCTCACTCTCTCGAAGCTTCTCCCCGAGATTCTGGAGCGTGGACTCTAGCTCAGCGTGGACGGGTTCCCCTATGTATTGTAGCCTTGCCTTCTCCTCAGAGAGCAGCTTCTCGTACTCAGCTTGCGTGGACTCAGCCTCCCGTCGCAGCGCCGCATTCTCTTTCGCAAGTCGTCTAATTGCAGTGCTCGGGTCGAGTGCCGAGCCTGAGCTGGCGCTCTCAATGCTCTCTGCGATCTCATCCCTCTCTTTCTTTAGTGAGTCGAATGCGCTTTGGAGTGATTAAGTCTTTTTCTGCTCCTCCTCGAGTGCGGAGGAGAGTTTCCAGACTTCCTCGGCGTGCCTGTCGATGAGAGCCGCCATTTTGGTGGAAGCCTTTGCATGCTGTTCAACAATATCGTTATCCCTCTCAAGGTCACAAGCATGGGCCACCTCGATGCCAGACTCCGATTCATCTGGTGTTAACACCTCCTGTGCTCAGCCTCACTCTCTCGAAGCTTCTCCCCGAGATTCTGGAGCGTGGATTCTAGCTCAGTGTGGACGGGTTCCCCTATGTATTGTAGCTTTGCCTTCTCCTCAGAGAGCAGCTTCTCGTACTCAGCTTGCGTGGACTCAGCCTCCCGCCGCAGCGCCGCATTCTCTTTCGCAAGTCGTCTAATTGCAGTGCTCGGGTCGAGTGCCGAGTCTGAGCTGGCGCTCTCAATGCTCTCTGCAATCTCATCCCTTTCCTTCTTTAGTGAGTCGAATGCGCTTTGGAGTGATTAGGTCTTTTTCTGCTCCTCCTCGAGTGCGGAGGAGAGTTTCCAGACTTCCTCGGCGTGCCTGTCGATGAGGGCAGCCATTTTGGTGGAAGCCTTTGCATGCTGTTCAACAATATCGTTACCCCTCTCAAGGTCACAAGCGTGGGCCACCTCGATGCCAGACTCCGATTCATCTGGCGTTATTGAAGTGCCCTTGCGTTCCGTTACTCTCGGTTTCTCCCTCTTATTTCTCGTATTGTTCCTTTTCTTCACGTATGCTGCTTCGTCATCCCGGGACTTGGTGACCGCATTTATGATCGCAGCCCTCGCTTGCTCCGCAGGGCTGTGTCGCGTCGCGTCAACGACCCACCTGGCGTCAGCATGAGCTGCAATGTCAGCAACATCCCATGAACCCTGTCGACACCAACGGGCCTCTGCCTTGTGTCCATGGAGCTCAACTTCCTCCTCTGCGACGGTGGATACGATTGGAGTAGACGGCTTGGCAATCTGCTGAGCAAAGCGAGCAAGCTCCTCGAGGGAAGGAAAGGAGTAGCCCAACAGGTGTAGCTGGAGACGGGGGTTGCATCGCCGAATAACATGCGAGACCTTAACTACTTCAGGAGCCGTAGGGTCTGCTCGACGGAAAAGCTCCTGCAAGACTCAAACATAATCGCGCAGACGCTGCATCTGGATGTTGCATTTGGGCGTACAGCACACTCCGGATACGGTAGTCGTAGGCGACCGGCAGGAATTCTTCCCGGAATGCTGCGACAAACTGGTTCCAGTACTAAAAGGGTGGTTGAAGATGCCGCGATCGTTCCGCGACACCACGCAGGGCAACTGGTAGGACCCGCCTGAGCACAACGAACTCTGAGAAGCCGCTAACAGACGAGTATACAGAGGTCAGTCAGCACGCATCTAGTCTGAATGTACACTGAAACGTCAATATAACAAACCCAAATATAACGAATTACCTGTCATAACGAAGTAAATGAAGAATAGCCAATCAATAGATATTGTGTTATAAATATGCCTTTATAACGAATTTCCTTGGTGTAAGATGCAACTTTGTTATAATGAGGTTTGAGTGTAGATACATTTTGTTGCAACGACTGCGAACACAAATGTAGTCATGGTAACGCGATCATTAACAACTACAATGCAACCGAGCATCCAATGCGCACTGACTCCAAAGTCCACAATTTCCACATTCGCGTTTCTAGAAGGGCAGGTAGCGGTTACCCTGTGGCAATCATTACGATTTTGCTCTGCAGAATGCGACAGCCTAGTTCTGCTGGTACATGCTCAATGTATTTGACAGTATTTTTCGAATCACCAGCAGTGATCATCAACGAAATTGCAGTGTAATATTTAATTAACGAGCAGGTGCAGTTAAAAGCAGGTGCAGGCATGCTATGTGATCCCTGCACAGCAACAAAGCTTAACCCAATAATAAAACATTTCTATCAAAATGAGCTGCTGAGAGCTGGGGCTCCGCACAGCCTCCGTGGCTCGCTGGACGGGTACTAACCTGCTCCGAGAGTTTTAAACTGAGCAGCACCAAGGCACCTCTCGCATTAACATTCTAATTTGACCTAGCAAATCACTTGCCTAGAACACTGGAACGTCTCACTCTCAAACTTTTGCTGAAGATCCCAAACAGAGGAGTGATGAAAGTGTGATGCAAAACGAAAACGAAATACATTTAGCTCGAAAAGAAATTTGTGATAAGAGATTGGTGATAACCCTTGGGTGATAATGCAATCACTTTGAGCCGCATATCAGGCAGCTGCAACACTATAATCATTGGCGTGGCAAACGTGCTTTCAGACTGGCTTGGCTGGAGGTTTGCCTTGGTTGGAAGCCACCAATGTTGCCAGCTGCAACTTACATAGTACTGAAGCCTTAGCTAGCAGAGAGCAGCGTGGCCAAGTTTGTTATCATTTCTCGTCAACATAACAAAAGCAAGCTTTATGCACCCAATTTTCAAAAAAAGTAACGCCTATTTCATCTGCTGTAGCCAATAGTCCGTTGTATTGCAGTCCTTTAAAAGCAAACTTCGCTCTCTTAATTTAATACAGACTAAGCTTAAGCCTAAATAATGGATTTTAGCAGTGCCATTTTTTGGGCGTGTTGGTAAAGGGAGCTTGACGACATATTGAGCGCTAAGAAACAGGGACAGGAGAGAGTGGTGTCCACTCTCTCCTGTCCCTGTTTCTTAGCGCTCAATATGTCGTCAAGCCTAAATAATGGTTTGTTGTATCCACAAGTCTGTTGTACGCAGGTTTGTTATAACAAGCGTACACTGCATACGCGAGCAAATACTTTTACTCAGTGCGCAGACAAGTATACAGTGCAGTCCACTTATAACGATATCGAGAAAACCTAAAAATATGATCGTTATAACCGGTGATCGTTATATCTGGACTGCCGCCAAAAAATCGTCGCCGGACGTACCTTTTGTAGCTCCAGGCTTCATTTCGCTATTTTCACCAATCACCAATTAATAAATATTGTAGATAGTAGGATGTCACAAACAAGACTTTATTTCTTACTCCGAAGAACGCATCACGGGTTCGGCACGCCGAAGTAGTCCGAAATCTGCAGTTGCTTCCGCGGAAGCTTCAGCTTCACAACCGCGGTGCGCATAGCTTCCAGCTGCTGCGAAAACTCTGGCGGCATTCCTTTGATGTGCATAAAGTCAATCAGGGAGTCGATAGACATCAGTGCACCTTGCGTCGTCATCGACGGGGTCGTAGAGGCGCTGTCAACCTTCTCATCACTACTGTAGCTGCCGTCGCACAACGCCGCCGCCTGTCGCGACAACACATCCGCGACGATTGCCTCGTCGGTGAGTTCATCGCAGAACGAAGCAGCACTGTCTGCCGTCAGGAAGTCCTCAACCGACGCGACACACCCGCTATCTGCATCAACAGTAGCGACGTGCTCCCAGAGCTCCGTCAGATACGCAGTTTCCGTGCCGGTCTCGCTGTCGCTATCGCTAGACGAGGGAGGCTGGTCCTGGCGCACAAAGCCTGCCTTCCTGAAGCAGTTCTGAATGGTGGTCTGCCTCACCTCGTACCACGCGCTGTAAACGAAGCGCACGACCTTTAGAAGGCTAATCTTTAGATCAGGCGCATCAGAGGGCCCGCCTGCATTGCCCGACGTACCGGGAGCCGAGCGATCAATCGTTAACACGAGCCACTCGAGCATGCGTCGCCGGTACAACGCTTTAAAGTTAGCAATCACGCCGGCGTCTAGCGGTTGCAAGCCTGCCGTCGTATTCGGCGGCAGGAACATCAATTCAATTGATGTCAGCTTCGGGCTCACGTTGTGTGCGCTACAGTTATCAAGCAGCAACACCACCTTCCGACCCTGACTTTCGATGACACTGTCCATCTCGAGCAGCCACTCCTCGAACAAGACACGGGTCATCCAGGCCTTCTTGTTGCTCCTATAGCGGACCGGGAGGTGCTGATTCCTGAAACACACAGGCTTCTTGGATCGCCCAATCACGAAGGGCTTGAGCCGATGGCTCCCGTCCATATTCACGCAAAGTAATACGGTTACCCTAACCTTGGAGTGCTTACCGCCGGGACACGGATCGCCCTTCAAAGCATGCGTCTTCGATGGTGTCATTTGAAAGAAAAGGGCAGTCTCATCACAGTTGTAAATGTCTCTGGCTGAGAAGCGCTCCATCAATACGGGCAGGTTGGTCTGGAGCCACTGCTACTTCGCCTCTGAATCGAGAGAGGCCGCTTCTCCCACCACGTTCTTGTACACAATGCCGTGCCGCTCTTTAAATCTTTGTATCCAGCCGCCGCCGGGTTCGAAATTCGGCCGACCAAGCAGAAAGGCCAAGTTTTTCACCTTTGTGGCAAGTATTGGCCCACTAATCGGCACATTCTGGGCACGGATCGACAAGAACCACTGATAGAGTGCCTCTTCGACGCCTGCATACAAGGGCTCCCGAACTCTCTTCCGCTCGTCGGCATGGCCACTGGTTCCAGCCTTCAAAAGCGCGGTGCTTCCGGCTTTGAGGATGGTCGAGATCGTCGACTGGGCGAGCTCGTATTTTTTTACGAGGGCGCTCACTTTAAAACCGCGTCGCGAATCCTGCAAAATATCGACTTTGTCTCAAGCGTCACGGCCTTTCGCTTCGTCGGCGCCATAGAGGGTTGTCTCTGCTCCGCTCTAGACGTTGCTCGCGCGATCGCTGAGGAAGAGAGACTGACCGACGGGGGGGTAAGAGCAGTGGGAGGAAGAAAGCACAGCCAGAGGTACACAGCCGGAATGCCAACGAGGCCCCGCCCCGATGCCGCCGCGGCGCTTTGCTTTTCGCATTTTTTTTTTAATTCTCTCAGCCTCTCCGCGGTCGACGCGCGGCGAGGCGCAAAACGTGACACAGCTCGCGCCATCTGTAGCACGTCGCGCCAACTCGCGATGCTCTCCTCGGCTTTTCGAACGGCCGGGACGCGCTGCCGGCGCTGTGCTGCAGTGGCGGCAGATACGTACTCGCCTACGCGAACTTTTTGTCTTGTCTCGGCATAGTTCGTTTCAGAGGAACTTATCAATTTAAATGTTACGATTATTCTGAATGAAACATGCCGTCCACGGCTAACTTTTCATCGTTTTATTCGATATACGGTGGATAACATATCGTTATATATGGTTTTTTTCCCCATAGCCCCAATGCATAAAATGAGACTGTTAAGTCGACCCATCGTTATAACCGATATATCGTTATATGTGGTATCGTTATAAGTGGACTGCACTGTACCTTCAAGTTTGTGCGAGTTTAATGCTTGCATTTGGTGGAATCAAAGGACGAGTCATAATAATCAGATAAAGCTGAATTTTGTGGTCTACAGTCAAGTGCCGGTTTTTCAGACACCCGAATTTTCGAACATGCTCGATAATTGGGACATCTTCACGGCACCGCCACGAGCCCCATAGAATGAATGTATAAGGATGTCTGAAATTTCGGACGCTCAAACCCCTCGGAGTCCAATTTTTCTGACTTTTTGATGTGACGGAAGGTCGAAAACCATTGCTGACCTCCAGTGGAAACCACGACGACTGCGTCACTTGCGATTACGATCGCATAAAGGAGCGCGCCGGTCTACTGTGGCGGCATCTGTTGCTTGAACTCATTGATTGTTAGCGGAGAAACACACACGGCCTCCGAGATTCCTAACACTGGCCGTGTTTATCGTGCAAGGGTCCTTCGCTGACAATCGAAACTATCCACCCGGAAATTTTTTGGTGCCAATAAAGTTCCTTTTGCTTTAGCGCTTGTGCTCGTGCGTGCCACTCTGGCTTCACGCGCAGCGCTTTCGCGAAGCGTTTCACCACTTCGAACTCGAACTAACCGTCACACACCGATTTGGTCTGGCCACGCTGGCTATCTTGAATGTTTACCAGTGCCACTTCCGGAGTACCCGAGGCACCGTCGCCTGCCGTTGCGCCGTTTTGTTTACGCAGCCCACATGGTGTTTGGCTAGCCTAGTGCGTGGTTGTGCGATCGTGTAAAGTGTGCTCTGCAAAGCTAAGCCTAGGTGCTTCGACGCTTGTTAGCGAACTCCTTTGTTCACATCGTGAGGATTTCGCTTGCCTGCGATGGCCCCCACTCCGCCTTCATCCTCCTTGTCGATGGCATCGAAGCGCGGAAAACAGTACCGTCGCTTAACGATGGAGAAGAAAGCCGCCATAACTAAGTTAGTGAAGAGTGGCCGATGGCAAGCTGACGTGAGCAAGGAGTTCGGCATTTCCAAGCAAACAGTTTCCGATTTCTTGAGGAACAAAGACAAGATCTTGGAAGCGGCCAAAAAGCCGTCTGGTGCCCAAAAGATTAATACAAGCCAAGGTGTTCATCCAAAGCTTGAGGACGCTCTCGTCGTGTGGCTTAATTCAATGATTGACAAACGATTGCCAGTCTCGGACTGCATCTTGAAACAAAAAGAGGAAACTCTCGCGCTTCGAATGGACATCACGGATTTTAAGTTCAGTGATGAATGGCTGAGAAACATTAGGCATCGGAATGACCTCAAATTGAAGAAGATGTGTGGCGAAAGCGGCGCTGTCAATAGTGCAGTTATTGCGCAGTACCGCAGTGGAAAACTCCAGTCTTTGTTGCAGCAGTTCTCTGCTGACAACATTTTCAACTGCGACAAAACTGGCTTGTTTTATAAGCTGCTGCCGGAAAGAACACTCGCTTTTGGTGGTGACGCATGCCATGGTGGCAGGCATAGCAAAGAACGGCTGACCATTCTTGTCGGCAGGAACATGTCTGGCAGCGAGAAACTTCCTTTGTTAGCACCATAGTTACTCAAATCTAACGCACACCTTTTTTCCGGTTAAGCGAGTTCATAAATCACATGCGCGTTATAATCGAGTACGAAAAAAAGAAAATTGAAAACGGTCATTCCATTGCCATCGGCATTTCTGAAATGGCCGCCCCCTATGTGCGTCAGCATGGCGCGTCGGCCATTTCTGCATATGTTTCTCATGTGTGGCCCTTCGTACGTGTGCTGAGAAGTTCGTCATATTGTAGTGCATTAGCATCGACGGCATGGAAGGGCCGACTCTGAAAACTCGACGAGTGCACCATGATGCTGCTTTTAAAAGAAAAGTCGTCGCGTGTGCCGAAACGAACGGAAATCGGGCCGCATCGCGGTCGTTCGGAGTTCCCGAAACGTACATGCGGGACTGGCGGAAACAAAAGCAGAATATTGTCGACAGCAAAGATTCACGCAAAGGCTTCAGTGGACCACAGCAGGGTTGGTTTCCGCAAATTGAAGAGCTGCTCGGCGAGTATGTGATTGAGCAGTGAGCGGCACAGCGGTTCGTGACAACTGAACTGCTCCAAGTGCAGGCTATGCAGTTAGCCTTAGAAAAAGGGCTAACGGGGAGCCAGTTTAAAGCGAACAGGTGCTGGCTAACTAATTTTATGAAGAGGAAAGGCTTTTCCCTCCGAGGGAGAACGGGCATATGCAGAACGTTGCCGGAGGAGTACGAAGAAAAGCTTCACAGTTTTCAGAGGTTCGTCCTAAACTTGCGGCACAACAACGGCTACCTGCTTGGGCAAATCGGGAATGCCGATCAGACGCCTCTTTATTTCGACATGCCTGGCACCACAGCGGTCGGGAAGAAGGGGGCAAAGCAAGTTCGCGTGCTGACATCGGGCCACGGTAAAACTAGAGTGACGGCAATGCTCCGTTGCATGTCAGATAGGCACAAGGTTCCCCCGTACCTCATATTTAAACAGAAGACGCTCCCGAAAGGAGTAATTTCCCCGAGTGGTGTGATTGTGCGGGCCAATGAGAAAAATGGGTGCACGTTGCAATCGATGTCTTACTTTTTTTTTTCGTCGTGGAAACCGAGTGCGCGTTACTATCGAGGGCGCAGTAGAATCTAGTAAATACGGTAATCGGGAAGTTCAAGAGCGCGAGGTGTTTTAAAGAGGCAACGCTGCCAGTGTTATACGAAGCCAACAAAAAGGCATGTGTAACGCAGCAGTTGTTCGAGAGTTATGTCCGCAGGTTGGACAGGAAGTTTGAACAACAGAACAGACGTGTTCTGCCCTTCGTTGACAACTGCGCTGCTCATGGTCAAATCAATAACTTGAAGGCTATCCAGCTGGAATTCATGCCGCCGAACACGACTGCGATCCTCCAACCGATGGACCAAGGCGTCATCTGTAATCTGAAACTTTTGTACCGTTCACGTATACTCAACCGCATGGTGCTGTGCTCGGAAAATGGGAAAGGCTACAGCGTTGACCTTCGGTCTGCTGTAGGAATGCTTGCGGACGCATGGAAGGCAGTAACGCAAGACACGCTTCGCAACTGCTTTTGCCACGCAGGCTACGCACTCAACACAGAGGCAGCAGACTTGTTTGAAGAAAGCGACAGCATGACTGACTTGTGCGCATTCATGGACAATATTATCAACGACCTTCACTCTGCTGGTGCTTCCATACAACTTTTGAGCGGTTCGTTGACGCTGACAACGAGCTAAACTTCTGCGCAGAGCTAATTGACGACGAAATAGTCAGTCAGGTTATGGGGGATTCAGACGACTCCGATGTCGAAAAAGAGGAACCAACGCCTGCGCCACCTACGACCGCCGAATTGATGCGAGCATTGGTGACGCTGTCATCAGTGTACAGTGATGACATGATCCTTGCTCACAACGAGGCGAATGTGATCACATGCAAGCGGAACGCCGTTCAAACAAGGATCAACAAGTTTTTCAAGTCAGTGCAGCTCTAACACCGGCTGCCCTGACGACACCCGGTGTCGGCTGCATGCATTTCTTTTTAACGGCTCTTTTCAGAGCCACCCCACTGATGCTTTGGCAGAGTTCCGGAAGTCTTGTACTTCGACCTTGACCCTTTTGATCCGAGAAATATCAATAAAATGGGGCGTTTTTTGCTTGCATTGAGAAATATTAGCAAAATGGTGCGCTTTTTTTTTGCTTGCATTGAAAATTATCAGTAAAATAATGCGTTTTTTTTCTTGCATTCATTTTTTCGGACTGCTCGAATTTTCGGACGGTTTCTCGCTCCCTAGAGGGTCTGCAAAATCGGCAGTTGACTGTATAAATCAAAATTCTCAGCAAAGAAAGTTCACTATTTTTTCGTGCATCCCATTGATTTCGTTCTTGCAGGATTTGACAGCACACATTTGAACTACCAGTACTTACGGCAGCAATGAAATCGCACCAGTAAAGCTGGGTGCCACATCGTAAGAGCAATCACAGTCACATTGTTGCCGGGGCAGCAGTTGATAAGAGAGTTGAGATCAAAAGCCCGACATACCCAAGGGCTCTTCCTTTTCCAGCTTGGAGGAAGTGCAAAGGTTCTCGGGTCCAACTGGTCCTTTGCCATCAGGGGTGCTCTTGCCTTTGGGCTTGCGCTTGCGAGTCTGGATGCTCTCCTTTCGCATTGCCAAAGGCCGGTTTATCTGTGCAAGAAGAGACACCAGCAGGTGAATGCCACAGCGGTTAGCTTGAATAGCACACCCCTGATCACTAAGAATAGATTTTACTTATGCCCAGTACTGGACACTGAAAGGCATAACGTTATTTCTTGCATTGATAAATTACCCGTTGACTATCCCAAATATACCCCGCTTGCGGTGAGAAAACGCTTAGTAAGCGAGAAAACGCGCATAGAGAAAATGTGGGTAGCGATGCCACCTTGAAATTTCCACACCACTCGCTGTGACATCGCACATTTGGACGGCGCCTACTATGACCTACATAGTTACTGATTGGTGTGAATGAAGTACATTGTCCTCTGAGGAGGACAGATACTTAACATACTAAGTTTCAGAAAACTTAGTATGTAGAGCCAATGGCACTGGAATAAGTAAGAGATTTTGGCTTGAAGAAGTGGTCTTGGCACAAAATTGAAATTTTCAACTTGATTTTTTCCTCCATAAATAAACCTACGATGTTGAAATCAACAACCTCAGATTTGTCGCGTGAAAACTTATTAATCTAAGCAGATTTATTATTTCTCTTTAGCGTCCCTTTAAGAACACAGAATTTAATTTGGCCTGTGGTGGCATGAATGTAGTTACTGTATTTTACCGCATAAAGATTGCACTAGCGTAATATAATCATTGCACCCCTGTATTTTGTCAAATTTTGTTTCCTCTTTTTTGCTGCATAACGATAAAACATTGAAGTTCGCACACACCATCTACAACGCTTTCCTTGTTCTTGCGAGCCAAAAACATGGCCACTTAGAAGTTAACAAGTGAAAAACAGTGCACACTTTACGAGGACGGATAGAACAGACACAGTTGTGATGCAGCCGTCAAAATTCTTTCTTTTTAAGGAGATCTGTGTTTGCAGTTTGGTGATAGACTTCACGACGTATTTAAAAAAATTGAGCAAAACAAAAGCAACAACGGGAACAAAACTTGCCTTTGCATTTAATTCGAGTACGGAACCAAAACCACATTTGTGGCGCCAGCACTTCTGTCGGGAGGTCAGGCACTTTGTCACTGCCGTCACACAAAGGCGACTTAGCACACTTTGTTCTCAGTCCAAGGCGGTAGCATTCGTAAGGTGCCTAATAACGGTTCCAGCGATAGCACCTCCATTAGAGGGGGTCAGGCACATTGACATCACACTATGACAACCAAGCACATTTTGTCATCGGTTCGTGTTGGTAGCATTGGCATGGAACCCAACGTTGGTTCCCGTAGGACCTGTGATGACATTGCTGGTCCCGACAACGAATTTGACAAAGAAGGCAGCTAGGACTTGAATTATGAATTGTAGTAGAAGTGAGGGGTCAATTACAGAACGACAGAAATATGAAAGGGTGAGGCGTGCAAATTTTATGGCACCTATCTAATGTAAAAAGGTTTCCTCTTTGAAAAAAAAAAAAACAGCTCGAGTCATATTCACACTTTTTCATTTCAATAAATCATTTGGAATGAAAAATATGTGCTATCATTATGTGAGCAAATAAAGCACTTAAAAAATATTCCAGCATATCAACGAGGTGAATGATGACGAGTGGGGCGAAGTGGAAAGATAGACGGATACACGAACGCACGAACATACGGAAGCACGGGAGGACGCACAGAGAGACTGATGGAAGAATGTAGGGACGGATGCACGAATGAACGCACGGATGAACGGAAGCAAGAACGAACGAACGGATGGAAGTGTGGACAGACTCAAGGACGCTTCACCCCACTCATAATCATTCACTCCATGTATATGCTGCGATTTTTATTATTTATCATACTACAAGTAACGTCCTCTAGTATCGTATCATTAGCATTTTTCAGCTTATATGCTTTTCGTTATATGTACAAGTACCACCCTCTATGGCCGGTTCAAGAACTAACGAGAGGTGGCTACATACGATTTTGACGGGACGCTGAGCCCACGCCTTAAGGAGCTTCGCCCCTAACAATAGCTCCAGGGGGCAATAATCCAGGAATGTTGACAGGAATATTTTAGCGATCAATACAGTTGTTTCACTCACACTCGCTAGTGATGCTGTCAGCATAACTGAGATTTGTATGGCAGAGCAAATTACACTTCAAAAATTGCTGTCAGTACCATTTTAACTTTCTGGTGCACAGGGCAGCATTATCGTATAGTCCCAAGTGTAACAGTACACACTCACATTGTGAAGCTTGAAGTAGAGTCCACACGCATTGCAGACTGGTTCACCTTCATTGTTCCGCCTCCACAAGGTAGTGGCCGTGGTACCACAGTTCGAGCAGCACAGCCCAGCGCGCCGAGAAGTAGTCGGCAGCTGCTAAAGAAAATTGGACACAGCGTTTGACCGTTAACACTTTCAGGCACGACCTATGATTAACTGTCTAAATTCGTCAAATCGACATAAGATAACTTAGTGAAACACCTACCTCCCTTCTATACTTTCGATGTGAATCCCCCTAACACCAGCCCCTCTAAAGTGTGGAGCACTTTAGAAGACCTGCTTGTTGTCCATCTGCACATCTCACGTGGTGTGATCAAACCCACAACAGAGCGCTCAATACAGGCCGTAACAAGGCTGGCGAAGCTCAAACTTGGGTTAAAATTAACACTGTTTAAAATAATATAATTAATAGAAATGGCCAAAAAACCCATTAAGGAAACTTAGATCGCTAAAACATTTCCGAAACATGGGACTGACTCGGGTGTGGCGCAAAAGAGGGCACCACAGCCTCATCGAGCAAGCGAATGCTCAGTCTCCTGCGCCGGCACTGCGGAGACTGCAGACGACAGGCACATCTACTGCCGTCAAGAAGGAAGTCGATAAAGCACAGCAATAAGTTGCGGCCACGCTGTACACCCGACTATGTGAATCTGCGTAATAAGATTCTACTCGTGCCGGGAGAAACCTACATGCTTCCTTCAAATATAGGCGTCATTGATGCCTTGTCCTACAGAGCAGTGGGGACTCTACAAACGGGAATTTCTCGGTGCCCGTGCTATAGACTTCCTCAGGCATCACCTAAGAGGAGCTAACGTATTTCTTGGAATTTTTTCGCTGCTTCCTAGTTTCTTCCGGCTCACCCAATTCGGCACACTGGCCGTTCCTTGCCCATCCCCCTCCCACTTTGCTGTGCATTTTTCCTTTCCCCCTCTTGTTTGAGTTTGAGAATAAGGCACGAGACACGCACATGCACGCTTCACGTTGGGCAGTTTCAGCCTTGAAGAAGGCAAGCTCGCTTGTCAAAAGGTTGGCTCTAGCCACGTTCAAAGAATTTTCTGCCTCTTTCAGTTACCATCTTCCCTTGAACTCTTAGCACATAATTTCTGGGCGCTCGATACACTGCGACAATACTGTTCCCGAAGTTTGTTGATTTAAGTGTCTTCTAGTGATTAGTCTAAATTCAACTGTAATTACATATCCATCTATCAAGAAGTAGTTCACATTGATTTTTCACATTAGCAGAACCAAACCTCGGGCTAAAAATGTAGCGCAATCTTGTTTTCAGCGATACTCATGTTCAGCGAAGAAAAACTATACTTTTGACGCGGCTTGTGGAAAGCTGCTCACAGATGACGGCGGCATATTTCAAGCCTTCTCTCAATTGCGCTAACGTGTACTGCGCATTTGGAACAAATACAGTCGCGAATTGCCGGCAAATTCAATACCTTCCCAAACCTAGTGCTCTCTAAACTTTTGCCGCTGACGTAAAGCTAGGCTTACAAAACCATCTAGATATTCTTGCAGTTGACCTTCAAAGCAAGGCACAAAGCAAATGTTGGAAATAAAGTGCAAGGCTGGCTCTTCAATCCCCACTGCTTCACAAATGAGATGCTCCTAACCAGTACGTCTCATACTTATTTATGCACTCATTAGCTAAGTTTTGACCGTGAGCATCACAGCAGGACAGATCACAATGAGCGCGGTCGGTAGCATAGGGAGAAACAGCAGCGCATCTGTAACAATCCCGAACTCATCCAACGAGCAAGACAGGGTGGAAGCCACCGTGGTCGCAAGAAGCATTTCGGGAATCCAAGCGATGTGAGCGACATTTCGTGCAGCAATACTCCATGCGCACCACATAATTATTCTGCTATGCAGCCGAAAACTACAGTGGAACAGATAAGGTACACAACAGTGTAAACTATGCAAAATGTCAATGACTGAAACGATGCATAACGATGACGTTCGCCTGAAGAACCAAGCAATGAAAGGCACCGGCAAGGATTAGCACTGCCCTTGAACGCTACGAATGGTACTCTAACAAAACACCGATGCAACTAGCCGCAAGGCCAAATAAGTACACAGGTTCGGCGATACACTGGTGCACCATGCAAGGCAACACATGCTATGCCGAGACTTACCGTCATAGTCGGGTGGTTACGGTGCTTGATTACAGACCCAAAGTTTGCAGGATCGAATCCAAACTACGCCGGGCACATTTCGATGACAGCAAAATGATAGAGATTCTTGAGCTTAGAGTTAGACGCGTGTTAAAGGGAGACGCGAGGCTGAAAAAAAAACTATTTAAAAAATGAATTTTCACATCTGAATTATTTTGGTATGCTGGTTCATTGCAGAACATGCTCACCAAGTTTAGTTATCAGCGCAGTACAACAAAATAAAATGAATTCTTTTCATGAGATGATGGAGCACCTTTTCTGTTGAAATCATCTTTAAAGCACTCTTTGCAAGACGCGGCTGCAAAGCAGTCATAAGACCAAATATGAATTGAATGATCGTGTTAGAACGCTTGTATTTCGGGGCCAGTTGGTCTAGGATGACTTCTTTCTTTCAACAGTATACTTGAGGATTAACAAATGAACTAACGAAAGATATTTTTATCCGTGGCAACGATAGACTCTCTGGAAAACGAAGTGAAGCTTGAACTGACAGAAACGTATCACATGGCCATCTACCACTGCTGTCGCACCAACTCTGAGTTAATCCTGCTGTGTTTGTGTGCTACTCGGCTCACAGGTTCACTTTCCTCGCAGTTCATTGCAATTAGCGGGTGGCCCGCTTTGCGAGCAACATTCACAGCTCGAACCCTGCGGAAAACTGAAGATGTGAATTATCGCAGAACAGCGTCGTGTTCATGAGGAACACTGTGTTAAGACAGCAGGTCGCTTTGGCACATGTTTTTTCGACCATCAAACTATATAGCATGTTGTGAAATCTTTAAACTCGTTTTTCTGAGTTGTCATTTTTGGGGTGTAGAAGCCTCTAGAAAAAACTATAATTTTTAAACTGCTTCGTCATAAGCTACTCACAAGCTTAAGTTCTGCTAGGAACAAGTTAGGGCACTTTTCTGATCCCCCACTATGCAACACACAAAAAAAATCATATCTAACATGCAGTGGCAAGAAAAAAATTATTCGCTTTTAGAACGATCACATTTTTATGGAAACGTCATAAAGAATATAGGACTGGCAATATCCTGAACTGCAAGCCATATAGAAAGTGTATACAACTATACATACTAACCCTTAAATTTTCATTGTTTTCGAAATTATAGTTTTCCTTAGTTGGGGGGGGGGCATACCTGACTGGTCAACATAACAGTTAAATATTTTTTTTCCTCATGCTAGAGTTCTGGAAAATTGGAATATGTTCCCAAAACCAATGAGATGATTTATCTCTGCAAGTTTTATAATACAGTAAAAACTCGTTTATCCAGATTTCGTTAACTCGGACACGCAGCGCGGTCCCGGCAAAACTGTGTATATTTCAATGATGTCGAATGTTCGTCAATTCGGCGGGATTTAGACACGCACCGATATCGCACCTATACGGTAGACATGCACCGATATCGGTAACCGATTCCGTTTACTGAAAGCATGAAGTCCCGGCTCCGTCGCTGTAACCGACGGCGGAATTGAAGTTTTGGAGAAACCAAAGCCGAGTGAACAGCAGCAGAATATGACCATGATGATAGTGAATGAAGGGGGAAGTGGCCAAGTGGAGCTAGTTACCACTCGGCGGAAGCGCTCGGGCTGCCGGTGCATCCAGTGTCTGCGAAATGCGCCGCACAAGACAGTTTGGGCAGCTGCGGCTAGCCCAGTTGCCCGCGACGCCTGTGCAAGGGCAGCTCGGGTACATCAGAAGAATTTACTGTTGTGCGAGTTGGCGCTTTGACATAGAAGTTGCCGTTACATTCTCAGGCTGTGTTTGTGCGCGTTGATAATGGTGTGGCCGTTCCTGGCTTACTGACTGATGATGACATATTATCGGAAACGTTTGAAGAGGATCGGAATCACTGTTCCGATGATGACATTCAAGATGAGCCGACGCAACATCACACCGTGCAGGAGGCTGTTGAAGCTCTTGCTGTCCTCGCAGAGTTCTGCATCAGTTCTCGCGACAGTGACCATGCACACCACCACACATGGGGTTGAAGATTGTTCTAGCACTAATTCCGATGACGAGACAGACTACGTTGACACAGTTTTTCATGAAACAAAGGTTTGTCTGTGCCGAGCAGATTTTCTTTTTGTTTTGATGGTTCGATAATCCGGAATTCGATTAACTCGGATATTTTCACCGGTCTTGTGAGATCCGAGTTAACGAGTTTTCACTGTATTAGTGAAGCAACTCAAAAGTTGAATTTCAGCCCACATGCCCCCTTTAAGTACTAAATGTGGTTGAAATTTCCATAGTCTTCCACTGTGACGTATCTCATAATCGTATAATGGTTTTGGGACGTTAAATCCTAACAATTATTGCAGATGCTGCGCAAGAGCTATCACACATCTTGCAATACTGGCATGGTGCTTTAAGATGCCACTGGCACCTTAAAGCGATGCAGAGTGATGCCAGTGGCGTGTTCTAGCTGCACAGTCATATGTTGTTAGTCTGAGGGCGTTTATCTGCATTGACCCTCGACACATCAACACATTCTGGAGCCACCCCTTATCTCAGCCGATTTACCACGAGCTGACCGACGTCTACGACAAAACTAACATCAACGCCTATTCACCCAGCTCATGCTTGGCATGAGAATATACAAATGAATGCAATTACGATTGAACCCCTCCATAAGAAACAGTGCTGTAACAAACACTAGGGTATAACGGACACCAGGGTGCTTACGTTAAAATACGGGCTGATGAAAATATGCATACATGGTATACTGCCTATAAAAGACTCCTCATGTGAAAGGCAAGAATAGCTTCCCTGTGCATGTCTCTCGTTATGGGGTTCAACGGTAATATATCCATCTATGCACCCCCTCACCACCTGAAGAAGTTCGTGCATCTAGGTTTTGTGCATCTCTTTTTTGTGTCCTGCTATAGTACTGCAAAACCATTACTGTAACAACAATATAGCAAGTTCTCCAATAAAAACATTATTTTTAGTACATTTCTCGTGTTTGCTTATGTACACATTACATATTAATTACATAAGAATGAGTTGTTTGGAATTATGTCTTTCAAAAATATGGAAATTAAGACACCAGACATAACAAAAATAGTGCTATGCATGCATGTGCCCAGCGAAAAATTCATCAGCCTGTTGCTGCAAAGTTAACGTTACAATTTAATAAAAATCACAGCGAGGGCACTCTTTATTTACAGCTGTGTACGCGCACCCTTCGCTTCTAGTGTCACAATTTCATGCGAAACACCCGTCACACAGTGATGTGTGAAAGGGAACAAGTGGCCACGAACTGCACAGAAGTCTCGGGGACGGGCATGGGCACAAACTATTAAAAGTCAGAAGCGCCATTTCAGCTCTACTGAACTCGGTTTGAAAAGGTTTTGATATGACAATCTCTTGACAACCAATTAAGTTATGTTTGAGCTGCCAGCCAAGGGACGATGCTCAATTATGGGGACCTAATAATCACTGCACTGAAGGTTGCTTTCAAAAAGATATCGAGACGAAGTGCCACACATACCCTTTATGTGTAGCTTATGAATTTCTTCTCCAACACTCAAACCCGTCTTTCACATATTGCGTGGCAGGGCATCTTTATGCTATGATGTTTGCTGAAGCCTACATTAGATGTGCATGATGTGTTGGTCACGAAGCATCTTTTTAGCTGCCGAGCTCAAGGATAAAGGTTGGACTTCCTGCTGTAGCACCAGCGTTTAGACAAGAGCCAAGGTGCCAGTACACCTGTGGATTTAGGTACAGATAAAAAAACCCAGCATGATCAAAACTATTCAGTGTCCACTACTACACAGATCTATCCCCAGAAATGAGCCTCCATATTTTCAACACATATGCATATTTCATTCTTTGTCACAAATTTCTGGCATTTATGGCACACACAAAAAAAAGAAAGGGCTTGTGTACGAGTACTGGCACTGGAGCTGGCAATCTTTGAAACCGCATGGCCACCTTTTCAGTATACTTGACATAACGAAGTGGCGGGAAGCACGGCTTGCTGGCGTTAAGTATGCACGATTCCTACTGGTTCATCAGAAGCGCATTGTAACAGGGTCAATCGAAACTGTGGGCGGTCTATCAGCAGCGGTGCACGGTGAACAAGAGTGGTGGCCGGCATTTACACCGCCACCCCCCATGGTTTTGGCACATGTAACCCAAGCATTCAATCTCTTGATTTACAATGTGCGCCACGATTAGAGTAACAGGCAATCGTAGGCCACAAAACATTGTTTAGTGACTAATAGGACCAGCGTTTGTGTCGTGCACGGCTTCCATCGTCTCCATTTATAGTGCACCGCTTTCATCAGCCACCAATGATTATCAAAAAGTTGATACTCCATACTAATGCCAGCCACCCTATAAACTCTTCTTAATACTTTTCTATATGGCCTCTAGTCTCTATATGTTACAAGATACTGATTTCAATACTTTCAATGTGAAGATATTTCTCTACACTCCTCAATATATTGCCAGCCACCCGTTGGCGAGTTTCCACATAACGAACAGCAATGGCTGACGTTTAAGTTGAGCCTCCTGCTCCAACGGAGCGGTCGTCACAACTTCATTATCTTTTGTCAGCTGCCTGATTTACACTACCTCTCCCAATCCTTAACATCAACATAATTCAGGGAAGCGACCTCGTGTTTCTGAAGCAGCCAGAAAAGCTGCATGCGGTCTAGCTAACTGACATAAGAGATAATTGCCAGAGCCATGAAAAAGAAAATACTAATACAGTCACATTTAACTATTACTATTAGCAGAAAAAAAGGCTATACGGAAAGAGAAATGTTTAACTGCAATCACAGAAAAAAAATCTGAAGAATGATTTGTATGGAAGTGCCATGCTGTGAGTATTATGCAGAGGGAAAAAAAAAAACACAACTGAATTAAAGTGTAGTTATTCCTAGCTATATCCAGTTATTGCTTTATACTTTGTAGAGGTCAAATAGCACAGAACTAGTGCCTTTTTTCCTCCACAGTTGTATCATAAAATAATAACTACATTTTAATTGCCTGTGGCCCATAATATACTGCCTCGTGGGCCACATGCAACGCACGATGCAGTTTTATGCAGCCATCAGCACGTCACAACTCACCCCCTCCCATTGTTGTTTCCTTTCTTTTCTAAAGGCAGATGTGAAATTTTTACCTAAAGTTAGTTTGCACTTGTAACTTGTTTTTGTAAACTAAAACTTCGTGATTTCCATGCAGAAATTAAACATGATTTCTATTTTGCAATTTCTGTAGTACATATGGCCAAAACACCGATTTTTTTTCTTTTTTTGGCCATTATGACACCCACCCACCGCCCACCACTATCCGGCCCCCGCTGTGTCAGCTTTATCCCAAGTGGCCGTTCGCCTGGAAATGTTGCCGTCCCCAGCTTTAGATTGATAATGTATTCCCCGAGAACTCTGATGTAATTACTCTCACCATTATATTTTATTATTCAAAAGAAAATGAATGTCGACGTACCATAATTTAATTTTGCACCGAAATCTGCATGTGCGACGTCATGAGTTTTGAAGTGTACTTGTCACATTTTGCCAACATTAGCTTTAAGAAATTTCCCGAAACTTGGTAATTTAAGTCTCTGGCCCCATCAGCAGACATTGTGCTTCATTTTTACCTAATCGCAGCTGTGAAGCCTTAGTAAACATAGTCAAAATTTTTGACGTCACAGTATTTGGTGCACAAATTTTAAATTGGCATCTCCACCTGCATATGACATACTTTTCTGTACATATTTTTACTTACCAAGAATCTTTTCACTGCAAGCGTGACAATTTTGGAATTGTTAAAGGGTAAAGAGTATCGTCTTTGTCATTCCTTCAAGCGTGAAATCAAGTATAGTACATTTCTACTTCGTAAGATTGCTCTGCTAGAGCCGCGAAAACATATATGCAGAACAAGAAATACAGATATATGGCACGTTCAAACATACAGAACAACTTACGGCACGCAAACCTTGGAAAACCAGCTTCCGCGACTGCTCAATAGCTTCGCAGCTAAAAACACACCCCTTGAAACATTGACAAATAAAGAGTTGTTATCATTTTTTCTTTCATAATTCCTGTTATCTGTTTGCTCGCGATTTCTGTGCCTTAAAAGTGTACTTTCTTGTATTGTGTCTTTCATTTTTCTTTTTCTGTTATGTTATGCACATTTGGTTGCGTTTTTTTTTTTTCTTGAATCCTTGTTGTTCGCCAAGTTAGGGGTCAGCAGCTCAGTCAAGCTGTTTTTTGATCCCCGGATTTTGTAGCTTTTACTGCGGGCCCCTGTCATCATGTACACAATGATGATGAAATAAATGTATTATTATTGTTATTATAATGCACCAATACTAACAAAAAAATCGTTTTCCTCTTTAGCCTCCCGCTAACAGCAACAGTTTGTTTACAGCACTTGCCCTTGCAGCTTTTAGTGCTATCAAAGTGTCGCTCACAAGGACTGTTCTCCTTTGGAATTTCTTGTTCACATTAAATATGTTCATAATTGTATCCTCCACAGCAGGCAAAAGAGGCAAGAAAGTTTCCCTCAACGTAGACAAGCATTAATAATTGCCGAGGTTTTATGTATCAAAACCACAATATTAATATGAAGGACGACGTGTTGGAAGGTATCGGCTATTTCAGCCATCCAGTGTACTATAACATACACCTAAATCTAGGTACTACAAGGGCATGCGGCATTTCGCCTCCACCAGTGGCCACCATTTATAGGATTCGTTCCAGCGACCTGCAGGTCTGCAGTAAAGCACCCGTAACCACTGGACTATCGTCATGGATAAATGTAGATCCATGTTTGCTTCGTGGGGTTGCAGAAAATGAAGACAATGCCAGGACTAACCAGTACCATTCTCCGTTGTGGTTTTTGAGAGGATCTGGTGGAGCCATTCATCTTGTGGTACAGGCCGCACGCGTTGCACAGATAGTGGCCGGTGCCATCTCTGCGCCACAAGGGCGTGGAGATGGCACCGCAGTTGACGCACTCCCTGGCTTCACCGAACCCCGCATAGTCGGACGAGTCTGCAACGGAAGGGCCAGGCAGAGAGAGGGAGTGGCGGGGACGCCGACCCACAGCAGAACGGCACAGATTAGCATACGGTGACAAACTTTTTTTTGACAACAGATTAAGATAGGTGTGATGAAAGATGAGAATATGTTTTTGTAACTGTAGTAGACTCTTGTTAAACAAAAACTGGAGGGACAAGGAAAACATGTTGCATAACTAGGAGGTTTGTTTACTCAAGGAGAAATAGAAGTGTGAAACTATAAAGTATGAAACTAATAGTATTAGAGGTAGTTGTCCTATTTAAAAGGCCAGTAAACAACCTCGCGGTCCAAATTTTCAGAGGGTGAAATAACTGTGCACTGGTACAACGTGAACATGCTGCCACAAGAACTTCACGGTTAAGTACAGTAGTAAGGAAGTTACAGGGTCTGAAATGATCCACTTCAGCTGGTTTCAGTATGTTGCTCGTCCTTGCCTCCCTTTTCTCACTGCGAAGAGGGCCCTTTGTCACGACTACTCCCACTTTGCCAATGCAGCTAGAGATCATCAATATGTCGTCGGCATGCAGCCAACAACTGAGCAAGGTTTGCCTACGTGCTCACATGTCAAAGCAGCGTGGTAAAGAAGCACAGCGCTAGGAGCACCCTTTCCTTTGCAGTAAAGTAGCGAGACACCTCTTAAAATCGGCAGGCTTTCGTTGGCAATGTCGCTTTATCAGTAGTGTCGGGCTCTACAAAATGACAGAGCGCATCACAGGAAAATGAAAACACTGAGAGCGCAGCCAAGGTGCTGTTTCGTTGTGCTAAGGACCTATCGACAAGCTTAGGGGTGCATCATGTAACCAATGGACAAGATTTCGTCACTACACATGCAAGAAGAACTGGTCAATCGACGGAAAGAAGCGCGCGAATAGTTTTTCGAAATTTCGAGTCTGTACGGTGTGCTTCACCAAAATATTCGCAAAATGTGATCGCCGCGGTACGAATTAGCGATCTTATTAGGGGCGTGAAAAAAAAATGTAGGAGCCAGTTTACTGGCCCTCTAAGTGAGAGTTCTGTTTATGAAATTTCGTTCACCGAGAGCCTACAGTACTCTTTCCCCAAATCCATCAATTTTGCGTCCTTTACAGCTGGCTTACACAATCAGCACAGCAATTATCCCTTTAATTGGAACATTGTACATGAGAAGTAATCTGATTTACTAAAGAAGAATTCCATCGAATTCGGCACAAATGAAACATAGTGATTTGTTGTACAGGCCCATTTCACTGCTATTGAATTGCTCAGGCGTAAGCCGTGACTAGGGGTATGGCGAATACTCTTTCTTTCATTCGAGTGACAAATTTAGGACGTCATCGTAAAGGCTGGGCTGGTTTGTTTCATACTTGCAGAGTTGAGAATCGCGCAACTTATGGACCGGACAGTGAATAGGATGCAAGACAAGCACTTGTCAGTTGCAAGTTAGCGATTGTCTCGAGTCTCTTTCACCACAGTGCTCATGCTATGGACTTCATAATTTTGACTTCATGCATGCCTCACAATTTCTTTTACTACTTTACGTATAATAGTACATTTCATAAAGGAGTCAAAGAACATTACACGCCTAGGAGCATGAGTATCAGTACATTATCGAAAGCCTTCACCGAGCACCCAAGCTGCAGTGAAGCTCGCGTAGCAAAGCGAGTCTGGTGCCACTTTCAATACTGGTTTACTTGATACCTTACACTCACTTGCACATAACTACAGAATGGCTAGGACTATAGCTATACTAGCGCAAGCGAGAATCGCGAACCTCTAAAATCACTTTGCCCCGAGTCAACGGCAGCGAGAAACGTGTCTAAGAGTGCCAATGTTGTTGAAATACTCATTTAGAGAGCACAAAAATATTGTAATCGTTCTGTCAAATATTCTGTCATCAATATTCTGTCAAGTTATAAGATTACTAGCATACACTGTGACACCTCGCAGATAGCCGGAATTTCAACGTCACTGGAATAGGCTAATAATTTAATAGTTGCTTGTAAAGGTTGTCATAGGCATCGTTTCAATGAATAAGTATCAGGTAGGCTTACACAATAAGCTTTGGTGCTCAATAAAACAAAAAAAAGTCGGACTGTTTGGTTATCTGGTTATCATATTCAGCCAATTTTGGTGTTGCCTCTTCAGAAAAGTGTGTCTCTATAATAGTTACAGCGACAGCAAGTAAATTTTTCTTATTGATGGATAAAGAAATCTATAATGGCAACCAAACAGAATTTCAACTCATCGTAGATCAAAGTGACATACTTTCACAAATGCCCAATATATTTTTTAAAGACTATAACCTGGTTTCATGCAACAATGCAGGTAATGCACTAGACGACATAATGAGTTCTGAAATGCTTAGCCATACAACACAGTTACTCACGACACATGTTTGCAGGATCATCAGTACCGTAACACAAAGAGCTAGCAAAACAGTGTGAATACAAAAACAACAGCGCTGTGAATTGTAAAGTTGGAGCAATAAAACTGCTCTGTACTACTACTGACACAAAATTATGAAAATGTTGCAAAAGTGGACATAGAATATCCAATAATGCAATATAAAAGTCATATCAAACTGCTGTTGATAAAACTACAATCGATAATATTTCACGAACAGGAATGAACTATTAAGCTATTAACAAGCCATATAGCAAGGTGTAGACAATAAATTCTGCATGAAAATGACTGCTTCTCAGTGAGGTCACATGGCTAACGGGTGTACAGTTGTAAACGTTTTGTAAATTCTTAACAAAAACACCAAATTACACAGATTTGGCTAGAAACAGCAGAATCGCTATATATATATATATGTCACTTTGGTCATCATTCAACACTTCTTGCCGACATTAAGAAATAAACAGTATCCTCAAACATGTTTGTATTCCAACAAAGACACATTCAAGAAAGAGGCAGGCGTTTGATGTGCAATATACTTGTGACGCCCAAAATTGGATAGTCCTTAAAACAAAAAGTGGCATGCAAATACACCAGCGACAATTTTCTTGTTTCAATGCTACTCCAAGGGCTGACGTATATTCATCTATGCTTCCACACTACCTGGAAAGAAAAGAGAAAACATCGACGTTATGACAAACACTAAATGAAGTGCCCTGCTGGGAACCTAAAAGACAGCCTTAATTAATCTGCAAGATAAAAATTAATTTGCTTATCATAACTACACGTGCTTCATTCATCCGGTGTCATACATGCAGAGAATAGCTACATTCCTTAAGTGACAGGACTACATACAATTGTAGTTAGCAGGCCGAAATACACACGGCAGGCATACCCCATGCTACTCTGAATAGCACTTGAAATGTGATTTACAACCACCACCACCTTCTTTATAGAAACCGAGTTCAGTTATGTAAAGTATGTTATGTGTAGAGACATTCACTTCCAAGACTTGATTTAATTTACTCAATAATGTGCAACATTGAGGCGAGTGCCTCACATTCATAAAAATTGGGTGACTTGAGTGAGAGGGAAAGAGAAATGGGAGAGAGTGAGTAGGAGTACAATCGGGCATGCAAAATCGACATGCTGTACTGACCTGTACTATCACCACCGACCCACAGCATTCGTAGAAAAAAAAGCACATCAAGAAATTAACAAAAAGAACTTACGTACGTGAAATTCCAGCAAAATGACAGCGAGATAAGACCAGTCCACACACACATCCAATCTTTCACGCTCACCCCAGTGCACATGCGGAAACTCGCAAAACCGTAGGAAACCCGCGCGCGCTCGCCGTCCACAGCAGACGAACGTCAGTCACGTGACCAGGGCAGAGATCATCAATAAAAATTCGCACGTATCTAAATTGTTGTGTAGCGTAAAAAGAAATCAGGTGCGGGTCGCTGTTCGTTCCGTTCGCTGCGAGCAAGCGAACGGGCTTTGCAATGCGTGCGCGGCAATCATTCCACTTCTTTTTGTTAGGTAAGTACAGGCGCGCGTTACTATGGAACCCTGGCGGGCCCGACCGCGAACCTAACATCACAACCCGTCGCGTTCGTAACACACGAAACGCGTACCCCCTTCGTTCTGCGGCTGCGCTGACGCACACAATCAAAACGAGAAACACTGATAGCACTTGTCAAGCGCGTCTGCGGTTTCGCGACAACTCTGTGGGGGCCGAACCAGTACGACAATAAAAAACAATACAATACAAACCTGTCAGCCACAATGGAATGCGAGAAACGAAGCCACCGACGGGGGCCCGTAATATGTAAGTGGTACTCACGTCCAACCTCGATCAAAGCACTGCGAGAAGACTTCCACATTGGAAAGAAAATAAAATGCACAGAAAGAAACGAAATGGAACAAAGCGGCAGGCCAGGTGTTTGTTTCCAGCGCGGATATTTTAGGCCCCAGCAGCCTTGCAACGTCACGACACACGGTAAAAATACGATTAAAGATGCGAGACGGAGATAAGCCTCGACTGGGGTTGGCTCCGCAATCGCCGGATAGTTGACGGACTCTAGCGAAAATCTGACGAAGTGTGCGTGCGTGCTTGTGTTTACGGCGTGTCTCGCCTTCTTCGGCGAATTAGTGACGATGCGTCGAGAAAATAATAGCGACAACGGCGAGTTTACCACGCTTCTGTGATAAAGGCGTTACATGCACGATTCGCTTCTCACCATAGACCACATCTTAGAATGAGACCGCTCGCGAAAACTGCGGGCAATGATAAGGGGGTCAAAACTCCTCACACGTCGAAATCGGCCCGGGTTGCCCGGAGAGCACCGGAGCGTCGACAGTTTTTCGTTATCGGAAGATCGCGATTGTCAGTCCGAGATAAGGGCGAGACGCTTTAACAATGGTTCGATTGCGAGATTTCAAGCGGCGATAGATTGCACAACGCGGACTAAAAAGAAATTTCGTGCGACGTGTCCGAACAAGGCCGGGCAAAAAAATCGAACGCGTCGCCGCAGTTACAACATAGCCTGGCCGATCACAAAAAAGGTGCGCTCCAGTGAACACCGACAAAGCAGAGATTGCCGAGTGTAGTTTGTATGTTTTCGTTTGGAGGCTTACGGTAGCCTGGCGCTATCAGGAGCGATAGACGCGGTCGTCAGCTCTCGCTCGCGCGATCGGACTGGACGTGTATCTCCGCTGATTCGCTAAGGTCGCCTCGTGGCTAACGATACCTCACAACGACGCGAAACGGACCGCGTAAATCTGTATGGAAACAATAAACATACTTGATCGAGGACGCCGCCATTACGTGAAGCGAGAGCTTCCTTTAGGCTGGATTCGGGCGATGATGCGATAAGCGGCGCCACTGGTTCGTAATCAAAACAAATAAACTCAACGCTGTTTGTAACCGTAAATAACTACAATAGGTTGATTGCGTATTTTTTTCGCGTGAAAATAACAGCGGTTTTTACGAAGTTTTCTTGCTACAACGACCGGTTTGTCTTGTTTGACCTACTTTTTTGACATACCGGCGCCGCTGCTAGCACGCCCAGCGGCGAATCGCCAAGCTAAAATTGGCGCGCTATTTGAATCGATATTTGACGTGGTTTCACAAACGGGTTTCACGGATTTTTTTTTTTTTTCTTTAAAGCTCCTGCAAGGTTGCCAAGCAGGATTCAGGCCATCCGAACATTATATGCGGCAAGGCACATTCTTTAAATCACCCATTTCAAAATCTTGAGGAGCTTGTCAAGTAAAGTTGCAGTCATGATCACGTTAAGAGAGTGATAATCACAAAAATAAATTAGGTTCTGAATGTAGACACCATGGCTGGGACTCTATGTCGAAGGATAATTAGAGCTACGACTGCATTGTGATTTCCTAGCTTGCGCGAGCATTTTACTGCTGGAGTTCAACTTTCTCCCGGATTTTTTCAATTTTTCAAGTGTATATATTAGACGCGCATACACAAACTCACGCATGAACACACATAAAGTACAATTTAAACCCCACTCCTTTCGCACAAAAACGAAAATTGGCTACACTACTGGTACATTTATTACAGTAGCCTAATCAGAAATGTGTTCTCGGGGGGGGGGGGGTATTTCAGGAGAAAGTTGACCCCCCTTTCCCTAGCTACGCCACTAATTTATTATACCAATATCTATCCACTAGCATATATCGTAACTGAAATGCGATATTAGAAGACCAAGTAACCATTAAAACATCGTGTGTAAAGTACTTTTTTACTATGCAAAAGGAGGCAAGGTTGTCGCAATAAATGCTAAGACTTTGGTAAAACACAAACAATGCAAAAAAGAAAAGTTGCTGTGCGACGCTACCACGTCACAGATTGTCGTGGTGTTTATGAAGGCCAAGCGAGTTTTGACATCAGTGAAAATGTACTTCACTCTGTTATGACAGGTCTGGGAATCGGAATTGAACAAGAAAAACTTCGATGTACCACGAAACTTGCAATACGGCAGTGTGCTACTAGTGGTGGAACTTTCGAGCGACGTCGGAACACAAAAGTAAAACCTTCATACCTTCAGGCTCTACCAGTGATCAACCTAGCAGCATAAAATTCACGATCAAAGAGTTCTGAAGGGAGATGATTATGGTTCAAACCAATAAATTGATTTATTGCTTGTCTTAAACGAAAAAAAAAAAGTGTGTAAGATCTCCTTTTAGCGGAGGCAGGAAGCGCCGACTTTCTGCACAGTTGCACGGGAGTACAAAGGCTGATGCATGATGACGTCTTTTGAGTCAGCAGTGCATTTTAAGGAAGTTCGGGGATGGGGTTTGACGCGTATTTAAAACAGCCCCGAGGGGATTTATGGGGGCACCCAGGGGCCCTTGATAAAAAAGCGCATACCAACGACACTTTAGATACCTCGCCCACCAAGTGCAGTGTGTTGTGTGTGCGTGCGTGCGTTTCTGCCGCAGAGACGCACGCGCACATTGTAAAACGTCGTATAGCACGAAGCTTTATTGTCACGAGTCTAAGCACCTTGTCAACGAAGGCTTCCTGGGTGCAGACACAATGCGCTATGGGATGTTGTTAGTAGACGTGATTACCCTAACATGCACTGCAGAAGCCGATGAGGTGATCCTTCTGTCCGTTGAAAAGGTATTATCAGTCTTTTCAATTGAGAAAACGGAACAAAAGAGCTGGCGTTACTGCCTCGGCACTGCATTTTTTGTTTTTGTGGGGATTACGCATATCGTATTGACATCTCAAAGTGGATTATGGCAGCGCCCAGGAAGCCTTCCTTGACAAGTTCACAAACGTAAAATGTCGAAGGCCACCAAAATCAGCGTAAATTCGAAATTTGTTTAGGGCTCCCTCATCGTTAAAACAATGATGATCATCTGCCTATCTCGCGTGCACTGCAAAACGAAGGTGCCAGTCAGTGATCTCGAGTGCGCTCTGTCATTCGCTAGCGAATTCCCTTTTATGCCTGCGAATTTCTTGATTTCTTCGCCCAACGTAATATTTTCCGCCTTCGTCCACGCGTCCAATTTCTTGGTATCTATTCCGACGCCCGGATACGTTCGATCCCTGGTGGCGGCAGGCTGTCTTCTCGTCTTCCTCGCATGTATATCGTGATAACTACACCACTGTTATTAAAGACTACAAATAAAGTAGATAGCGTACCCCATACTTTGTTTAGCTTCATTGGTTGCTGGTTTCGTTGTGTCATGAGGTGTGGGTGTCTATAAATGTGGTTATACGGGTGTGAAATCCCTCCATCGTGTCACTCAGGCCTGTAGTCAGGGGAGGGGGGCTTGCCCCGTCTCCCTCAATAAAAATTCGGTTGGAAGGGAGTGTTATACTGAAAACAAATAACGAAAGCAGGAGTTTTCTAAGGAATTCAACGAGTGTCTCCGCTCCCCCCCCTCCCTCCCTTCCCTCCCTCCCTCCCTCCCTCCACACACACACAAAAAATCCCTAGCTGCGGCCCTGGTGCACTCAAAAAAGAGGAGTAAAAAGGGCGCCTTTTTGTCCCACAACAATAATCGTCATCTATATTGCGTTCCATCCTTGCGCTATTGCAACGCGCCCGGTGCATTCCGGTCGCGATCGACATGCCCATTATTATGGTTACGTTGCATTCTCGATAGGAAAGTGGACAGCGCCGAGTTTTCAAGAAAGGAAGTGCACGCAAGCCTGATGACGATTATTGTTGTGGGACAAAAAGACACCCTTTTTACTCGATATTTTTTCAGAGTGTGTCACTCATAAGACGCACCTTATCAACACCGTCTTCATGGTGACACGTACTCGGAAAACACATATTGGTGTAAACTGAAATGAACAGAACTTCGGTCTAATTATTCCACGCACTTCTAAAGCTCGCCCTCATTTCATACTTGATGTTGCTATGATAACCTCTAACTTTCATAGCGCCTGGCTTTTACATGGCCCGGAATGCAGACATTGTTGGACGTGGACCATCTCACATCATACACAACATCCAAAGAAGCAATTAAAAACAATTTCGCTGAAACAGAGGTGGGGGGGGGGGGGGTGCGACCGCAAATAAGATAAAAAAACAAGCATTGTTTCTGATTACTTCTCTTGGATCATCGCCATCACTAAATGTGGGGTGAAACTTTAAAAATGAGTTTTGAAATTTGGCCATATTGCAGTGATAGCGAAAAAAATATAGCCATGAAATATTCAAGGAATCGTTAAAGATAGACGCAGCTTGTGTTGCAGCCCAGAACTCATTTAAAAATTTATTTTGTGTATTCGCTTCTTTTTTCTTTGTTTTTTATACTTATATACTTTTTCGTGAAGATTTATTATCCGCCGAGCACTGCAACTTCGCAGAAAAGATTTCACAGAAGTGGAACTATAAACTGTAAGCGTACATGTAGCCAAAACTATATTTATGTTTTTTACGCTTATCGATGTACGAAAAGTGGCAGTTATGAGTGTGTGTTTTTTTAATATTCAAAAGACTACAAGTTCTTCTAGAATACTGATTCTAGTTCCAGTTATGTAAATGCCACCAGTTCACGCTCGCTAGACTTTTTGTTTGCGAATTCGTTAAGAGTCTGGAAACAAGGAACACAAGCCTCTAAAAATATTGTTTTTGAATAGACGCAGAGAAAGGTACACCAATTTTCTTTTTCTGTCAACATGTGGAACACAAAGGATCATAATTTATTTATGAAACTGCCGATACTCAAGTGTGATTCATTTTCTGAAAGATGAAGCAGTTTTGCATCATATGCTCGCAAAATCTCAAGATCGAATTGTTTGATGAAGCGAAGTCTTACCCATTATAGGATGCTTGTCCATCCTTTGAAACTTCATGATGATCTTTTCTTTCATTTTGCATGGCTTGGTCTTTTTTTTCTTCTCTACAGTGAGCAAACACTTTCACCATGTGGTATGATCCTAGCCCGTTGCCACATGCAGAATGAAACTATACCTGTTTTGTCTGTACAACACGATATTTACAGTACTTCGACTAGAAAGCATGGTTGTCCCAAGCCCTCTCGTAGCTTTAGAGGAAACAACATACGAATCATTCCACGAAAATGTTTTAAGTCGTAGATTCACGATCAATCAATCAATCAATAAAAATTTCTCCCCTCATGCCACAGCCAGTCCTTCAGGAACATTTACACCATCCCACATACCCACGGGTACACGTGCCTCTGATATTTGCTAACGAGCTGAAAGACTGCTTTGCTGCACATAGAGTTATGCGGTGAAGACAATCGTCTAAGACTTTTACTTGAAGTGAAGCGGGCTTTGCGAGGAGCAGTGCCTGATATCTATCAGCTGCATCTGTATACGTGATGGTAACAATCGTCACGCTAATTTAACGAACGTCTTTTCCGAGAACAAGGGTAGAAACCTCTAAAAATCCACAAAGCCACGCTTATTGGCTACGTAAATATTTGTAGCACTCGGACAAATTTCACATTTTGCATTCAGGATCGCGTATATCTATCATTATGTTTTCACGAAGAACGTTGCCAGCAGTGTCGTCGCGTAGATTTTGTAGTCGCCTGTTGAGGAAGATCGCACACTGTTTCACGTACACTCCGTTTCGTACACCAGGTGCATTGGTGCCGAAGCTAGCGAGGGTTCTCGCAGTAAATGCAAGAAAAAAAAAAGCTTTACCAACCGTAACGTGTTTTTCTCTTTTTTTAGACTGAGTGATAAATGAAGATGCTTTGCGTCATAAAATTCAACAAATCCAGCATACGGTTGTCAATAGGTTGTTCTGGACCGCTTAGCGTCTCTACGTTTTTGTATCATGGCCTCCGCGATTAGCTCCAGTAGCGCGTAGCCGGAGCCACTCGTGAAGGCCAGGTTTACAACGACAAAACTCAAGAACGTGGCAGGTGGACTTGCACATTTTAAAAATAACTTTTAGATTGGCAAGTTAATGTACGTTCATAATTTATTTTAAAGGCGCAAAACACACACACACAAACACACACACGCACATGCACACACGCACACACGCACACCCACTATAGCGGCACTTGGTGCCCTGTATGCTGTCGTGGTTGTGATTTCTTTTTTTCTGTGTGCCTTAAAAATGAATAATGATTGAGCATATTGCTGGCACATTCTACTTGCATATATTCCACAGCGTTGCATCTGATACGTGAAACTGAGAATAGGCCATCAATAGCGAGCATGAAAACGATGAATGAATTAATCAATCAATCAATCAATCCCTTGCGACACGTTTCAGGGTTTCTACTTGCGTGAATTTCACACAAGAGAAAAAAAACTTTCTCTAGAGTTGGCTTTTTTGCAGTAAGCTTTACTGCAGAGAGAAGCACATGGCTATCTAATTGTTTATCGATTGGCCAATGCGCGTACTTAGAGTTACTTTTTAAATGTCTGAAATGTGGGGCAGCGCAGGAGAAACGCAACAGTACAAATCAGGGAGTCGAAAACGAGAAGGGTACCCGATTGTTTGATGAGTATAGGTCATTTGTGGACTGTACTTAAATGGATGTTTAAAAGGAAACATTGGCACGACCACCATGTATCTTGCCACACTGGCGGCAAACAACGAACGTTGATCAAAAATGCAATAAGTGAATTCATAGCTGCATAAGGGACGTGTAAAAACACAAGTAATAAAGCGACCCAATCCTTGACTTAAGTGTCCGGTAGCCGCACTTCTTGTGCCCTGGCCCCTGCAGGCAGCATGGTGTTATTACTAGGCTTATATGGGCTTCGCCTCGCTGCGCAAACAAATTTCTGAGGCCACGTAAAAAGACGAATTGGGGTGGAGATTTGCTCCGCCAGGTGCCGCAGGGATCCCAGCTGCTCACAACCTTTCGGTGTGCTCAGTCAAATACCTTTCATTATTATCGCATGACACCTAATTGGCTCTTATCATATAGCGCTCACGCTCATTCGCTGGTTGAGGAAAAGAAAGCCAGTAGTCACTCCAGTCATTGTAAGTGCTGGATTCTACTTCACGCAAAGCAACTACCACAGCCGAAAAGTGGTCGTCTTAAAATGGGACCTTAAAAAAGAAACGCAGTACAAAGTGCGTACTTCACTGTATGACATCACCTCACGGCGACGAAGCTAACTTTGTCGGACAAGTGATGTTACTAAATCAGTTTGCTGGGATAAATTATTCTTTGAAAGCATTATTGTTATCTTCAGCGTGATAGGTTCATTCTGAGACGTATAAAATGGCGGTAAAAGTCGTATTCTTGAATTTAGCAACGAAACTTTATCACTTGATTGTGAGTGTGGTAGTGGTTAGAAAATGAGAAAAGGCACCTAATTTCTGCTACCCAGTCGGGAGCACGGCGCAGTGCCTAGATTGTGCGTGTGACGTCAGCAGTTGTAAGTCCACCCCTCCCTCCCCTTCCCCCTTCTTTCGTATTTTGGCCACATTGGCTGAAAAAATCCTGAAACTTGGTGTGGTAAAGGGGCCCTAAAGACCAAAACGATATTTATCTTATTAGCGAATCACTCTTGAGCGGTGCGGTACGAAAGACGCCCCGCTTCCAGCGATAACACGCTTGATAAGCAAGAAAACGCGCAAAAATTAAATGTGGGTGGCAACGCAACTTGAAGTTCCCCGACCATTTACCGTGACGTCACATATTTTGACAGAGCTTACTAGGGCCTAAGCAGTTTTTAAACGGTAACAATGATGCACGTTATTCTCAGAGTTTGGCTATAGACTGAACATAACAATTTTGGGAAATTTTGCTAAGTGAATGGCGACAAGTATACGACGAATGCACTTTTGTAGTTCGTGATGTCACGCGGTGATATTTCGGCACGGAATTCAAAAATAAAACTTTGAACTTGATTTTTTTTTTGTTTCTCTTACTGAACCTATGATGGCGAAACTAAAGACATTCTATAGAGTTGTCATAGTACAATTTATCGATATATCCAAATCTTTGCTATTTAATGTCCTATTAAATATGGGGCTCCGTAGGAACGCAGAGTAATCTCCTTTTTATTGATTCAGAATTATGTAGGCGTTAGCAGGTGCCGTCGAAATTTGTTACTACCTGTAAATTTGCCGCCCGTATTTTGTTTTGCTCGTTTTCTTGTTTTTTTTTTTCGCTGTTCTTGGTATCGGGAAATGGTAATTTATTAACACAATATAAATAATTTGTTCCTTCGACTACGAGCTCTGTCTTATCACGCAGCCACGAAGTTTCGTGCACTGTGAAGTTATCGAAGTTCGAGGCTTGTCTTTACTTAGAAGTGTGGAAGCGTGTGTGTAGTGTGTGTAGAAGCGCTCGTGTCCTTCTTGTCTCTTTGTCGTCGTTCTGTGCTCGCGCTATAAATATCGTCTTGTCTTTACTATTGCAAACCCGACGGGCAGAGGATCTGGAGGAAAGCCTTGGGATCATCATCATCATCATCATCAGCCTGACTACGTCCACTGCAGGATGTTCCTTCAATCGACCCGGTCCTGTTTCTGCTGCTGCTTCTTTGTACCCGCAAACAATATATTAATCTCATTTGTCCACCTAACATTTAGTCTCACTCTGGCATGTTTGCCTTATCTTGGAACCTAGTCATTGGGTTCCAACATTTAACAATTATAGCGGTTATCTTGCTCATGTGCCCGCCATGTGTCCATTTCTTCTTCGTTATTTCAACTATGCGATATCGCTAACATTAGTTTGTTCCCCGACTCATTTTGCTCTCTTCCTGTCTGTTTAGGTTGCACCTATAATCTTCCTTTCCATTTCTCGCTGCGTCATCCTCAATTCGGGTTGAACCCTTAAGCATTGGCTTACGCCGGGCTTGGTTTGAGCCTTGGCTTCGCTTTCATACGGAAACGGCAAATACAGCTTTTATTACTCGCGCGTTGAAACTCCCAAGGAGTTCATCCGCAAAAACGAACAGCTATGTTGCTTCCATTAATGGACGCGAGAATGACCGACTTCTATACGTCCCAAACTCGGCTGGACAACAAGCATTCACGCATTCACACGCACACACATACGAAGAGAGAAAACGTTGTCTGCGTCACCACATATGCGGTGCGGGGGCGTGGCTACCAGGTTTCTGCGCACCACCGCTGAAGACGAGGGTTGGTCCTAGGGTGGGCCGCCATTACGTCATCGCACCTCACGTGACACCCTGAGAGCGCCGATCCTCTCTCCAGGGCCCCCTTGCGCCTACGGGGAATTTAGAGAAACGAGCCCGTTTTAGGATTGCGGCTTCTTTGTGCAGTTATATTCTCTCTCTCTCTCTCTCTTTTTTAACTTTGTCACGTTAGCGTTAAGCACATAGTTTACTTGACCAGCAGAAGTTTTGGCGACCGTAAAGCAGATGTAAAGAGAACAGACTGCGTGCATGTGTGACATGCTGTGGCTGTGCATGTTTTCGTATTTCCTGTGCGAGTGTTTCAAACATCGTCGAAATATATATAGCCGAAATGTTGAATAAGGGATTGCATGTCTGCCATGTTTTAACTGCCTCTCTTAGTGTACAGTATCTAACTGAAGTGTTATGGGAGGTGCACCTGGCGTAAGCTAAGCTGTAATCAGGAGCCAGCTTAAGGTAAAATGGCATTGCACGTGAAGAAAAAGGCGCTTTCACTTTTTTAGCTATGTGATTGAAGGAAACTTTTTCAGAAATGTCGTGTAATCGAATATTAACAGTTATTAAAAACAGATGGCGGGAATAAGGCGCATTTCCGCAGAAAGCAGCGACTGTAAGAATGCCTATATTGACGAATTCAATACGTTTTTACGTGATCACATAATATTGCTATTGCTTATTTACTTGAAATTCATACCGTAATCTTGTCCCCATTAGCAGCTCTTACTTTGCTACTCGCAAAAAATTCACGAATCCCTAAAATCGATGTTAGTGCCCATGCATCTGCGTCATCTTGAATTGACTAACGGGTACAGATATTGAAGATTGTGCTCTTCCTGATGGCTAGGCTTCTCAGGGAATATATTTTGGGGCTATGAACACGTCACAGGCGGCCATATTTTAAAAATTTATGATAAACGATATTCAAACATGGCGTTCGCGACGCGTTTCTATAGTTTCGAAGTCACGGTGCGTAACGTGACGGCGACGTTACACGTGGGAACCGCGCTCGTTACCGTCGCTCGTGACTGTACTGGGACACCATGCCCTATTTTTGCAAGTAGCAATAGAAAGAAGGGTCTAGTTGTACATGCTTACGGCTCTAGGAACATATATACAGAACTTTCATGTTTGAACTGACTCTGTCTGCACTATCGGCAAAGTTTCCTGGTTTTATTAGCCCTGTAACGCTGGAGTCGTTCTTTAATACTCCTGAGCTCACGGGCCTAAATATATCTCAGAGATTCACACGTTTCCCTAGAATAGCGAGTTGGGGCTAAGTTGATTAAGTATTGCGAAAGGTTTAGATACTTATATAGTTACTTCCTTCGACTTAGTGTCACAGTAAACTTTGATTTGATTCTGAAGTTACGAACGCTTGCTCAGAAAGTGGGAATTCACCCTTTGGGACATTTGCCGAGTGGAAAGCCTGCGCATTAGCGCATAATTTCGGATACGCAGCATAACATAGCGACAGAACGCTCAATTGCTGTTTGGTTCGGCTTGCGTATACGACGGCTGTGGTCTGTGAAAGAACCTCATAGTTTTTCTCTCAACTCTCATATTTTTTTTTTTCGTGCTCCAGTTGCTTACAGTGCCACTCCATAGAGCGAAGTGCGTATTGTGTGAGGTATTTGGGTGCGATGTTTACTGTCGCAGAAGTATAAAAGCTGGCAATGATTAACAGTTTACAACATGGCGGACCACCTATAGGACCAGACCTTATCTTCATTGAGGCGTTGCATTACATGCTCCAGTTTCAACAAAACACACATCATGCACATGAATACATCACCCGCATGAACGTGTAACATACTACTCTGATAATGTCACCATTAATCAAAGTTATCCACATTAAATGAAGAACACAACCATACGTGCTCTTAAAAATAGAAAAAAAAAAGACAAGGGTGGCAGTTCAACATATCTGGACCCATCATTGACACTTGTTCACGCTGTTCTCACTACGTTTCTGCCGCGTCTACTGAAGAAATATCGAAGTTATCAGGGCACCTTGCCAGCACGATGGATCGCTTGCTCGCTCGCTCGCTCACTCACTCACTCACTCACTCACTCACTCACTCACTCACTCAATCAATCAATCAATCAATCAATCAATCACCGCTTCACAAAGCTATTAGAAATAGGCAGTCATGCGTGGACATGCATTCACCCTGCACCATTTCAACAAAGGTTGCCTGGGTGCCGACATGACTCCCTCTAGCGGTAAATATCAGTGGCCCTACGTATAATGGACTGCGAGGCAGTGACGTCAGCGTACGTCCACCTTCGTACTCCTGTTCCAAAGTCTAGAAAGTAGGCGTTCTCCAGTTTTCAATGAAGAGATCTACAAGAGACGCCAAGAAAGCGCTCTTCGAAAGGTGACTAAGCAAAAGAAAAGAAAAACACAGAATGAGCGGACGAAGTGTGTATTTTCGTCCTGCTGTTCTGTGTTTTCATTTTTTTGCATTTGTTTCATCATTTCTTGGGCTGCATGCGGAGGTAGGTTTGTTGAGCTGTCCCCGATATATGCCGACTTACCAAGTCTACTATCAAGGCGAAAGACTTAGATGCCCTTTGTCAAACGCCAAATTTGATTGACCCTCGGTGTCGGCTGCCCGGGGCATCGGCGACGAACGGTGCCAAAAAAGAAAGAAAAAAGAAAAAACATCACCTGATACGTCAAGTTATGGCGTCACAGATCAACAAAATACGTGACTTCAATATGACGTCACATTGACATAACGTCACAAGACGTCATCGCATGGCATCGTGTAGTCGGAGGTGAATTTCCGGAGCCCTCCACTACGGCGTCTCTCATAATCAAATGGTGGTTTTGGGACGTTAAACCCCACAAATCAAGGTGGGGCGATAAAGAAGGCCATACGAAACCATGTGAGGTGCCTCCAATCTTGGAGGCACTGCAAGACACCGTTGGATGCAGAAAACATCGACCAATTAGAAAAAAGAAGATGGCTTTTTCACTTTCGAGTCGTCCATATCATAAGGTCACCCAACGAGTTTTTAAAAGAAAAGTGCCGCACACTTTTCTATTGCTACTGGCAGATAGCTCGAAAACTTAGACACTAAAGAGACAAGCTACATTTCTTGCGAGAAGATGCAACTGCATAAGGGGAAAAGTGCCTGAAAAAAAAAAAAAGCGGATTGCGACGAAACCTATAACTTCCCGCAGCAGTCGATCGCATCCCGCTCCCGTTGTTAATTTTGGCAGCGTCTGTGTAGTTCCGAATCAGTGAAGACAAAGTGCAGTGCCTTCAAAGGCGTAGCCAGAATTTTTTTTCGGGTGAAGTAGAGAAGTTCAACCATACATTATGTATGCTCGTGCGTGTGTTTGTAATTAAGCGTGGATATACACGCTAGCAAAATTGAAAAAAAGAATGCGGCGGAGAAAGGAATTTGAACCCTCAACCCTCCTTCCCATCCGGGCTACGTTTATGCTTGTCTTAGCAAGCCGGAGACGTAACATATTAAGGTTTTTGAGTTTAGTTGAGCGAGTGTCGTAAAAAAAAAAAACGCCGAGATCTGTGACGTCCCCTATGAGAGCTTTAGCAGAAAATTCAACGTGATGCTGCAGGCCGATTTTCTCATCTAATAATAAATTTGTACTTCAGAAATTAAAGACACTGGGGCTTTTGAACTACTACAATCTTTCGGTCCAAACTTATGTATTGCTTCACTTTGTTGTCACGAATTCAATAGACTGTGCGCATTTATTGTCTCCAGTTTTTTTTTTCATTTCTTTCGTTACTTGATAAACACACACAGCAGGCCTCTGCCGGTGCTTTGTTCATTTTGATTGCCCATTGTCTTCCTAATAACTCTTTTCTTCTTACGAACGACATGTTTACCCACAAGGGAGTCAATCGGTCGATACAAAGTACTGAGTCAGAAAAAAAATGAGCCAGCCTTAATACACAGTCCTCCCAGCCTCCACCTTAAAGAAAAGAGATTGTTAAAAATGCTGTTTTCCTTCATGAAGCCTTTCTGAAGTACGCGGCACTTTCTATGAATTTATTTTTGCACTTCTTTGATGTTTGTTTTGCTTGTATCGATTTTGTAGCTTCATTTTCCATATAGGCACAAAAGCAGGGCATCAAATCTCCTGTCGGGGAACAAATATAATTACTGAATAGAGCGTTGTTATTAGTTCCTTAAACTTTTCGCGAAGTGAAAAAGTGGTTGTATCGAGCCCCTTCTTCCCAAAAAGAGAGAAAGAGAGAAAAGAAACTTATTGTGAGTAGCCTTTTTCTTTTTTGCTTGACGTCATCTGCAAGACAAAACAAGCGGAATACAAACAAGGTGGGATGACTTAAATGTATGAATTACTTTGCGATGGGCACAAGTTGTCGCGGCTGTGTGATGCTTAAATTTAGGTGTGGTCGGGGTATCGTCGTCTGGAGAGTGTCGTTTTATTGCCACCGTGATATCCCCATCACTAATGCACCCGAAGGCTTTCGTCATTCAGTCCACCTAAAATGCAGCGAAGTAGTTGCTACTCACGCATTCCGCCTATACCATTTCGCCATTTTCTAGCGTGAGTAGACCACAGTGCTTTAGCGAATACACGCGGTTCCATTTACAACAGCTGATGTGCAGTGCCAAGACTATCCCCTCGACTATCGTAGGGGCACACACATCCCATGCCCGAAAGTGCTGTAGGGGGTCAGCCAGTGGAGTCGGCGCTAACCATTAGCCGGACAGCCAGACCCTGCAATGAACGCGGCATTACCCCCTCCCCCCCTCCCCACCCCGGTGACCTTTCCTTTGTCTCTCACCTTGACGGCGCAGTCGGTTTTATGAGGACAGTCGCAGTGGTTTATACCCGCGCTGCCTATGGCTAATTTTTGCTAGGCAGAGATACAGAGTATCTTTATTCCCAGAGCGCCTCGTGCCACGGGTCCTTCAATGCACATTCATACACACATTCGTATGAAACATGAAAAAGGCTATCAACTACGGTTCTATGGTTTAAGACGCCCTCAGGTGTAGGAGGCAAACCACGACTCAAGCAAGCTTGTGGATGACTCGTTAAAGCCGACGCGCCGGTTTTAACGACACGCGACAGACATTTGTGGCACTTAACGAAAGTGCACACGCGCAATTTTCGCACTACTGTGAAGTGTCTATCCCGGCCGCCATGGGCGTCTTAACGCGTTCCCTTTTGTGTAATTATTAAGGCTTACCACTAAATAAATTTTCCCCCCACACACACACACACACACACACACACACACACACACACACACACACACACACACACAAACAGAAACAAACAAACAAACAAATTAATTTGCGGCGGAGCGTACGCTCCAGGTACGTATTTTCAAGTTAGGCGCGCGAGGGCTCCCATCTCGGGAGCCTTTGAGCTAGCCGATGTAGTTGACCAGTGTAACCACAGAAGGCGCGAGCGCACAAAGCGAGCACCCTTCAAGTTCGGGAGGTTAAAACACGTGGGTTGATGTGCTATACTGTAAGATTACTATATATACTATAAAAACAATACTATACTATAAACACGCACATGCACTTAGCGATAAATATGCGCCTACTAGGTGTTTTTTTCCTCGTGTCGGGTGCGTTACATCATTATTCTACAGAATACTATTATACAAAGCATCACAGCTTTTAGACCGGTTTGTCGATTACCAAGATTGAAAAGAAAGTAATCAGATAGATAGATAGATAGATAGATAGATAGATAGATAGATAGATAGATAGATAGATAGATAGATAGATAGATAGATAGATAGATAGATAGATAGATAGATAGATAGATAGATAGATAGATAGATAGATAGATAGATAGATAGATAGATAGATAGATAGATAGATAGATAGATAGATAGATAGATAGATAGATAGATAGATAGATAGATAGATAGATAGATAGATAGATAGATAGATTGTGCCCAAGGGACATTTGGTAATGTACCCTTGGGCACATTACCAAATGTCCGTGCTGCATCACGCTGGGGGAGAGCCGACTGTGTTTATTGGGTGGAGGGAGCAAGTGCAGATGTGGCCTGAAGTAGGGCGGGAGAGTGGAGGTGAGGAGGGGTCTTTATGTGCTCGTTTTGCACCCCCTGCCGAAGCCTATGGTAAGATGTGCGGGTCCGGAACGCCCTTCTGAGGCTGCTGTACACAGAGAGTGTGGACTTCTGTGTATGTTTCGTTTACCAAGCATATGTGCCATTCAAACGAGTCACATAACGGCATCTGCTGTGCCCACTGACATGTGTCCGGATATGTACCTTTATAGTTGTAGATGCGTGCTCAGAAAATGCACGGGCTCATTTTTGATACGACGGGAGGTCCTCCTCGGCAAGGCCGTCACGCTGCTCAAACGTGGGTCGGCACCATTAAATTTGGTGGCAAATTAGGTTTGGTGGCCTGTAAGAACCATTACGCTAAATAATTTGAGTCGACATGAACGTGCCCTCGAAGTCGAGAACTTATTTTGTACTGACAGGTTTTCGTTCTGCCTGATTATTGGAGCAAAATTTAGATATGAGGAAGATGGAACCATGAAAATAGTGAGTCTGTGCCAAAAGGAGTTCGCAAACGCAAAACTTGGGTTGTCTAGCCAGTTGAAACGGTCTGTAATCATTGGCTCTGCCGCATTATTGTGCCTAAAATGCTCTACATCGTTCACAATTTATTTAAACCAGTTACAGTATCGTGTGGCATTGCGCCAGTTACCTGTCTCTCTGGGACTGTTTTATTCCCTCCTATAGTATGCTCTAAATCGTTGACCACTTTTTCTAAACACAGTTCGGAAAAATATACAAATTGTGCGCTCCAGGACAGCTCAACGCTCCCCTACAGCTATAGTACTCGTGCTCTAAAACCTCAAACGTTTGCTGTAAACACAAACAGTTCCCGTTGTACTAATGCATGTATATTAAGGTATATTATGAATGTCTTGAGTACGAAATTGTATCAGATGAATGTCTTCTGTGTATGTAAAATTATTTCGGAAATAAAATTCCTTCAAATGAGACATACGTTGAAGAGTTGCTCATGTTTATATAGCCAGTTGTTTGGACTTGCGGAACGATGCCGACAGAAACACGAGTATTCGTCAACACCAGAAGCGATAAGCTGATATGAAGCACTGGTGCTCGCCAGGATGACAGCCTTGCACACTGCTACATAAATTAACTTCAGTGCATGGCACCTAACTACAATTGACGTTAACCCGACGTGATGGCTGTATCGGAGGAGTACATATGTAATGCTTATAAAATTGGATAGCCAGTTCTGGACATGCCACGAAATTTTGGGTATATTTGAAAAGTACTTCCGAGATCTGGCGTGGCTCAGTAGTTCAACGCTTGTTTGCCATGCAGAATGCTTGGGTTCGATTCCTGCTGGAATCCTGACATTTATTCTGTGCATTTGTTCAGTAAATGCTGCCGATAACAGGTTTTTCTTAAAGAAGTCCTGCAGCACTTTTTGAGCATGGTCAGAAAACGCTGCCGATCAGTAGTAAAAACACGCCAGCCAAATAATATAGCGCAGCACGCGGCCTGGAATTCACAATAAATTATCAAAGTCAAATAAAAATGTCTTTCTCTTCTCTCGTCAGATGACGGAAGACGCTCAAAAATCACACGTAGCAAACCCATCTTTCAGCCATTGGCTGATTTGAACATGGCGTGCTTGCAATGGTTGTTACAGAGATCACCCCGGGGGGCCATGACTTGTCCACGCGTGCGCACGCGATCACACTGAAGAAGCGGTGCATTCTAAGAAAAAAAAGAGAAAAGTGCTTAAGGTCACGAGGTGTGCGTGACGTCCCCTGCTTAGCTTCCAGCACTTTCGTCAGGACGAGAGTAGAGAGAATGCAATTGCAGCATGCGACAAATATTCGTAACTCTGCTTGCTCTGGACAGATTCTTACAATTTTGCGGCATTGAATTTGTGAGGCAATAAGCTCTTCCAGTGAATTCATTAAATGGGTACTTGTATAAAGTGTTTCAGGGCCCCTTCAAAGTTCACGTGTTAAAATTGCTCATGAGCGTTCTCTTTGTTCCTGGGTACATGCTAAGTGTCTGTCACCTGTGGCACATAACAGTGGCACCCCCCCTCTCCGCGAGTATGTGCCTTTGTCTGGCGGGAAGTGTTTGATGACATACGTGACGGAATCGTGACATTATTCATGTCTTGACCAGCGTGTCATATTCGTCAAACAATCTTACCCTCGCATACTAATGTTGGTTCACGCCAAGTTAAAGGGGTGATTACGAGAGCACCCAATAACCCCAAAAGTGCTCGCAGTGCGAAAAGAAATAATTCGCATTTAAAACACAGATAAAAGGAAAACATCACAGGAAAGAAAGGAAAAAAAAGACACCATCTTCCCAAAGGACACACCGATGTGATGCGAAGCAGCAGCGTTGCCGACGCTTGCATTAAGCTTCCCTGGTTCGCGCTTCATCTGTGTTGCAGGTGCGACGTCGCCATTCGCGAACACGATCGGCTTAGCTAAACCTCGCAACGCCGGTGACAGCCGGCTTAGGCCTAATCACTTTGGCGGATGTTTCGGTGGGCGAAGGAGCGTCGTCTTCTGGCGTCCTCTCCATCGCAGATAAATGAGCCGAAGGAGAGTTGCCACTCGATGTGCGCTCGGGTGTTGCGAGCGCTGGAGAGGGTGAAGCGAAAGAAAACGTCACACGTACAGACATGTTTCAACGGGTACGTTAAGCGCACGTCAGGTTTATTGCGCGTGAACCGGCGAGTCCACGGTGTAGAGAGCGGCGGGAGCGGAAGGTGTTGTGGGCGAACTGACGAGGCGGCTGCTGCAGGAGCTGCGGCGAGCACGAGGCAGGCGATGGAGAGAGTGACGTTATCATGCACTGCAAGGAGAGTATGACGTCAACGCGCAGCTGCGGGTGACCTACTTGGCACCGCTCCAACACCTGCGGCGAGGATAGCACGTCGTGGCGCGTTCGTACGGACACACGGAGGGACAGCGTTACATAGGATAGTCAAAGAGCTGCTTCGCATATAACAGAAAAACCCAAGAGAAACAACGAGAGCTGCCCAGCTCGGCACTTCCTTCGGACTTAGCACCCATACTACAAAGTTACCTCACTTTTTATTTACACGTGGACCCGTTTAAATAAACATGGCAAAATTTCGCGTGGCGTTGAATAGGAGCAGATCTATAATTCTTTTTTCAGCGGAGGGTTCAACCATGCTCTATGTATGTTCGTGTGTGCATTTGTATGTGTTCGTTCATATACGCAAGCAAAATTGAACAATTTCCGGGGTCTTCAATGCCCCACACCCCACCTGGTTACGCCCACAGCATCGTCACAATCTCGGGTTGGCATGCGCCACCTGCCAAGAAATGACGTCACAAAGCGTCTCCTAACAACTCGTTCGAGGAAAGAAAGGAGAAGCTACAAAAATTAAATAAAACAAAATTTGCTGCCAAGGCGGCATTTTGATTGGGCTACCTATACGGTCCGAAGACAAATGTCATAACCACTCGGCTATGCAGGCACGCTGGCAGAATAAGCATTTGTGGAGAACCACCACAGTATTGCGTGTCTATGGGCGAGAGAACGAGGAAAGGACTAAAAGAAAGATAAAGAAGCAGAGAGAGAAAGACAGACAGAGAAAAAAAGAAAGATAAGAGAAAAAAGCGGAATAAGAGAGAAAGAAAGCATACTACAGCCATTTGTAGAAAGCATAGCGACAGAGTGGGAAAGAGAATTCAGGGTGAGAAGCAGGGATTAGAGGAGGGGAACGCCACCAGCTTCATTGTTTCCGCAGTCTTCGCACCAATTTTATTTCTTCTAGGGAAAGGTGTTCCATTCTTTTATGTATAGTGCAGCGTGTGCTGTAAACATGCTTCCTTTCTAACAGTCATCCTTCACTTGTGGTATACCTAGAGTAATTCTTATGCTTTCACCTTCTTTTATTATTCTAAATCATCCTCAATTGTAAGAGACATCCATATCTCACTTTTCCTTAGGGACGATGGGTGTAGCTCTGTCATAGTAGAATGCGTAGTACCATGTTCTGTGGTAGTACTCTTTCTATAAATAGTGCACCTTTTCTTCGAAAACGTATGTATGTATGTATGTATGTATGTATGCATGTATGTATGTATGTATGTATGTATGTATGTATGTATGTATGTATGTATGTATGTATGTATGTATGTATGTATGTATGTATGTATGTATGTATGTATGTATGTATGTATGAACGTATGTATGTATGTATGTATGAACGTATGTATGTATGTATGTATGTATGTATGTATGTAGTGTACACGCACACACACGTACATATTTTCTATTAATCTCTGCCACGTATATGTGTATGTACGTATGTAGCAGGCACATCTCACTCTAGCGCCCTTCATCGTCACGAGCACACGACAGATGTGCACGACCACGCCTGATGAACCGTTTCGTGCACGAAACACTTCGGCAACGGGACAAAGCAACACATACATCCACGTCGCCGCCCTAAATCAACGCGTATGCGATCAGAAAATAAAATACACCGAACACAGGACTCAGTGGGAAGAGGCGGTAGCGTGGGTAGTGGTGTGTGTGTGGGGGGGGAGGGCATGGATATATATAAAATGCTTTACGAGCAACTCTCATTTGATTCAGGGCCTGAGCGCCGGCATTGAAAACACGGACGACAGCAGCCTGTGAAAATGCATGCATGCAGGCGACCCGCCACGGGCCGATAACATCGGGTGCTATTATGACGTCCGGCAACCTCAAGTTCGAGATCGGTTCCACTGATTGGATAAAAAGAAATATTGAAGAGACGTTCTTATTTCTTCGCTTCCAGACGCATAGTACGCACGCGAATGTTAAGGACACTGCGATGAGGAAAACGAAAAGCAACTGTCTCGAAGCAGCGTGGGTACTTGTATACGTCTTCGGTGCTAGACTTCGTGTGTGTATAAAGGGAGGCGGAGAGGGAGCATGTGCCGCTCGACGACTGGTTACACTGGCTTCTGGCGCAAATACAAAACGGGGTCTGTGTTACGACGCTGGCCGCTAGGGGCCGCTATCGTAGATCCTCATCGGTGATAGCTGATCGGGGAGACTACGTTATGTCTTATAGCGAGCACTGACGTCTGTGGCTGCTGCTGCTGCTGCTGCTGCTGCTGCTGCTGCTGCTGCTGCTGCTGTGTGTGTGTGTGTGTGTGTGTGTGTGTGTGTGTGTGTGTGTGTGTGTGTGTGTGTGTGTGTGTGTGTGTGTGTTGTGTGTGTGTGTGTGTGTGTGTGTGTGTGTGTGTGTGTGTGTGTGTGTGTGTGTGTGTGTGTGTGTGTGTGTGTGTGTGTGTGTGTGTGTGTGTGTGTGTGTGTGTGTGTGTGTGTGTGTGTGTGTGTGTGTGTGTGGAAGGGGGATGGGGAGCGGTACGCATCGTCCCCCCATCCCAGCGAAATGTTTAAATTTTACATGTGTATATGAGTGCACACATATAAGTGGGCGCACGAACATGCGTTTGAAGGTTTCCACCGGAGATCATATGTGGTCTAGCGTCGAATAAACTTTGCCTCCCTTGCGGCTGTTTCCTAGAGTCGTAATCATCAATGAGTGAGCTATTACACTGTGTAATAAACACGTACACGTGCATGGTTTTCAGCTTACCCTGTAAACTGTGTATACGAAAGAAGGAAAAAAATGCCGGCTACAATAAATGCACTTTAAAACAAAACGAGACGTTTCGGCTCCCACACGGGAGCCTCGTTCACAATGAAGTATACAAATGTATCACCTTCTGTCAAACGCTGGATTTCACACCAAGCGCTGACGTTCTCGACTCGGCGCCAGATTTGGTAAGTGCTGAAGGTTCGTCACGTCTTTTTCCAAAAACTAACGTTCAGTACACTCTCGATCATGTATCGCGTCAAGTCCTAGTTATAGCCAGGACATATTGCCCCGCCGCGGTGGTCTAGTGGCTAAGGTACTCGGCTGCTGACCAGCAGGTAGCAGGATCGAATCCCGGCTGCGGCGGCCGCATTTCCGATGGAGGCGGAAAAGTCATAGGTCCGTGTGCTCAAATTTGGGTGCACGTTAAAGAACCCCAGGTGGTCGAAACTTCCGGAGCCCTCCATTACGGCGTCTCTCATAATAAATAGGTGGTTTGGGGACGTTATATCCTACATATCTATCAGTTACCCAGCACATAGGACTTCTTCCGCAGTTTCTTGGCTATAGATGCCAATATACTGAAGACTCTGATTAAGAGTGTATAGTACGCAGAATACCAAGTGGTTGACAAAGTCCGCGTTCGAGCGTTGCTGGTATCGTGTAGCGATATCGAGCTTTTGTGCTGCACCCCCTTCTGTGCTGCGCGGTGTACCAGGGGGCCAGGGCTACTGAAGCTGTTCTCACATCTTTTACTTGCCCTCCTTGTAACGTGTCTTTGTTGCGGAATAAAATTTTAGTTTCAATGTCACTTTCCCTGTCCACCTCCCAAGAGGAAAAGGATTTCTGTGTGGTACAGTGAACTTGGATGTTTTTCGGTTCGCAAACAGACTCCTTTTGACTAAATTGGGAACCTAGACGGCAATTATCATAATGCCAGCGGCAGTCTCGTCAATTCGCTGCATACGAGAGCGGGTGCGTGAGAATCGTTTCAGTGAAGAAATAAGTGTCGACGGCCGCTCGGCTTATCGGCGCAACACCATCTGAGATCTGATAAGCCCGGTAATAAGTCGATTACCATCTCAAGGATGCCATTTAGCCAGTCCGGCCTAGACGGGAAAGAAGCACGGTTCGGGAAACGCGGTCAGACGACATGAATCACCCGAGATGGTTTTACGAGGGCAAGTTCGTGAAAGAAAGAAAGAAAGAAAGAGTGAAAGAAAGAAAGAAAGAAAGAAAGAAAGAAAGAAAGAAAGAAAGAAAGAAAGAAAGAAAGAAATGGCATTGGCCAAGAAAGTGGTTCTTTTCAGGCTTCTTATACAGTGTGTACACTGTATTGTCTATACGCGATAAATGAGTGAGATATCATTCCTTCTTCGTGTATAATTTTATTTTGCTAAGCGGAAGAACAGTGCCTAAACAACAATATCTGGCACTGGCCTAGGTACCCAAATGGTCGAAATTTCTGGAGCCCACCAATACAGCTTCTCTCATAACCATATCACGTAATAACTTGTATTTAGCACACATTGACACACGGCCATAAAGGGGGAACGACGACAGCGTTGTTGTCGTTTCCCCTCCTTTGTCCGCGTGCACTGGAAAAAAAAGGAGTCACGGCTTTGCTGCAAAGGCGAAGCAATGAACGCGATGGCAACAAATAGGAAGGCCACACCCAGAATGGCAAGCACATCGAAACGCGCCCCGCGTTTCTCACGCTCAAATGACGCACGAAACGTACTCACAGGTATACAGATGAACGCGAATAAGCGTCTAAGTTGTTACTTCGCTGTGTCTGAAAATCGAACCCTTTCCGCAAACGGAGACTGTGCTACGAGTGCAATGACCATTGTGCGCCCGGTGACTACAACAGAATCGTTCCGATGAAAGCGCTAAGCATAAGATTGCCCCCACCACGAGATATGCGAGCGCTCGCGAGAGCGTCCTCTCTACGCGGGGCGTAGTATATGCGCGGGAGATAAGAGCGCGCGCCGCCGCGTCGTGACGTGGTAACGCGCGCCTATTGCGCCATCTCGCTGGTAATGCTGAAAACACGATAGTAGTGCCCCCCGAGATGCCCGTGACTAGCGGTAAGTGGTAGATACAAATACCTTCCCGTTTGAACATTGAGGGAGGTGCTCCTTGGTGCCACTTTTGATTTCGCGCGCCGGAGCCTTTTTCTGAACTATTTTTTTCTTGCGTTTATATGTTTATATATGTATTATATATATATATATATATATATATATATATATATATATATATATATATATATATATATATCTATATATAATATATATATATATATATATATATATACAAATACGGCGAGTTACGCTGGCGGCAAAGTGTCCATATAATTGCTATCGCAGTAAGAAGTTATTATGCATTCATACCAACTAGTTTATCTTACAGTATTACACCACATCATATCGTTGCTTTGGAACGTTAAATCGCAGATATTACTACGTTCCCCCTCCCCATAGCACAACCTCCCCCCCCCTCAAAACAAAAAATCACGGCATACCCACGGAGTGAATGAACGGACGTGCGTCCATGTGCCTGTCCATGTGTCCATTCGTCCGTGCGTCCGGATAGACGGATGGCGCCAATCGGCCGTATCAAGGATGCGTGCTATATACGCGAGTCCTCCGCGAGTCTTCTAAAACAATTTTGAACCCTCAGCTGTGCCCTCGCTCTTCTCCTTCATTCTTTTCTTCGCCAAATCCTTCGAGAGCTGTTCTTGCTTGCTTCGATCCTCTTTCGCTCTATCGTGCCTCCTTAACCTTCCGAGTTGGAAAGACGTATACTTAATAGCCAAGGGTGGATGCTGGCCTGCAGCTTCCTCTGCTGCTGTTGTTACAGTGTATATAGCAGACGTAGTTAAAAGTGGGCAATGCTGATCAGGTTCCTTTCTCTGGCTGTATCGCTTTTTCTTTCATCATTGCCCATCTTTTTTTTCCCCTGTTCCCATTTATTCATTCCCAAAGCCAAAGAAACCGCATGGACGATCGGCAGACAGGCACTGCCGGAACGCGATGTTGCACAGATAAGGCACGCGCGCGCCCCCTGTGCGAAGTAGGTTTTTAGCGGATGCAAACCGGGTGGGACTAACTCCCCGGACGTGATTAGACGAGCAGGCTCCCACAGATGTGAACAAAATAAAACAAAACAAACAAACAAACAAACAAACACTCCACGGCGAATTCTCATACGAGGAACTGTATTATAGTGTAGTCCGCATCGCTGTTGCAGTGTTTACGGTGCTCGGCTGCTGACACGGAGGTTTCAGGTTCGCATGCATTACGACGGAGGTGAAATGCTGCAGAGGCCAAAGGTGGTCGAAATTTCCGGAGCCGTCCACTATAGCGTCCCTCAGTACTTTATTATTATTATTATTATTATTATTATTATTATTATTATTATTATTATTATTATTATTATTATTATTATTATTATTATTATTATTATTATTATGTTGTTGTTGTTGTTGTTGTTGTTGTTTGAGGTTTTTGATAAGTCCTGACAGATAACTTGCTGACACAAATTCTAGCTTACTTCATCTAAAATTTGTTGGAAATAATAATCAGGCTAACAAATAAACATAACACGTTGAACGGTAGCCAAGGGGTTTCGGCAGTGTGGGCGTTATCAGAAGAGAAGCAAAAATGAAACAACAACGAAATCCTGCACCGCGGCAGCATCTCCGTAGAATTAACGGCGTCGCGACGTGTTTATTACTTGTTCTCACGCATCTTTCGAAGCACATGCACACATGTGCAGTGGCGCTTGCCTGCGTGAACAGCAAGCAAATGCATACCTGTACATTTGGAACACGGTGGCCGTCGCTGAAGGGACCACAAGCCTTCACTGTAACACCGAGAAACGTCAACTTAGTCTGAAAATTTCAGTAGTGGGAATAGTGTCTAAGTAAGTGATTGTTTTCTACATCGGCGCTACCGTGGTGTGACGGCTCCACTCTGGCCCTGGGCAACACGTTGCAAATCACATATGGCGCGACGGTATACGTCGTCCCAGAATCCCTGGTCACGTCCATGTACCTGCACGGAAGTGGCATGGCATTCCCAAACCACATTATATAGCCCGGGCAGCGCCGTGCACGAAACGGCTAATCCGATCGAGCTCAAGGGCGTATTAATGCAGTGTCAAAGGATGGGCAAGTGGGAGGGTGACGTCCCTCCGTTTCACATTTTGATATATACGCACACTGCCAACCCGTTCGCTCCAGGAACAACCTCCTCTCTTTTCGTTACTTTAATCTGCAGTGACGCACATCCTGGCGTGCGGTTGTATATAGTGCGTGTATATACTTTGTATTATAAGTAATATTTTGAAGGGAGGAAATCCTGCTTCGGCAGATCCTTTTGGAGAAGCAATGAGCAGCGCGACCACGATGTCTTCGAGCTTTATCTCGGCCAGTGCTTTCCATCTGACCATGCTCGGAGATTAGAAGTAAGGATATGGTGTTTAGTCTCAGTGAAATAGCGTTTTTGAAAGTCGCCTGCAGGCGTCGCTTCCTCGTCGGTCGACTTGTGGACATATACCGTATGTGCAAGCGTAATGACCGCACCTCGAACTTTGTTAAAGAAATTACCCGTGCACTAGCAGCACCTCTTACTTCTCTATTTTTTTCAGAAGGAAGGATAAGAAAGGCAGCGATGTTAACCAGCCGAGGAGTACTGGTATGCCGGACTATTTACGCAGCTTATCGTTCATACCTGCCCGCGTAACTCGTTCGCGGCGTAGTTTTTACCGACACGGCCTCATGAAATGTGAGACCCACGGGGCGGCTTCTATGCTCTACCGTAGTAGAGTACCAAGTACTTAATCGTCAACAGCTTTTGGTAAACACCCAACCTGCACGGATGAAATGGGGGGGGGGGGGGTAATAATAAAGATGGAGAAAGAGAGAGAGACGTGCTGCGAAGGCGGCGCTGAACTTCTTGAATGCAACAGACTTGCACTTTTGAGAAGGTTGTTAGTGTTATCTGTCCCGCTGAATGATCATTCTGAAGTTTTTGTCTTGTCTAGTACGTTTGGTTTAACGAAACTGCTGAAGGTTTAACGAAACTGCGAGAAGTGCTGCGAAGGCGGCGCTGAACTTCTTGAATGCAACAGACTTGCACTTTTGAGAAGGTTATTAGGGTTATCTGTCCCGCTGAATGATCATTCTGAAGTTTTTGTCTTGTCTAGTACGTTTGGTTTAACGAAACTGCTAAAGGTTTAACGAAACTGCGAGAGGTGCTGCGAAGGCGGCGCTGAACTTCTTGAATGCAACAGACTTGCACTATTGAGAAGGTTATTAGGGTTATCTGTCCCGCTGAATGATAATTCTGAAGTTTTTGTCTTGTCTTGTATGTTTGGTTTAACGAAACTGCTGAAGGTTTAACGAAACTGCGAGAGGTGCTGCGAAGGTGGCGCTGAACTTCTTGAATGCAGCAGACTTGCACTTTTGAGAAGGTTATTAGGGTTATCTGTCCCGCTGAATGATTATTCTGAAGTTTTCGTCTTGTCTTGTATGTTTGGTTTAACGAAACTGCTAAAGGTCGAGTCGAAAAAGAAAACTGTAATCATCATAAACAGATATGTGACACGGAAAAAAAAAAATTGGGCAAATCCCACTACACTACTGAACACTTGTCCTCTAAACAAGAAAAGGTTGTGAGGTGACCAAGGCGAGACGTTGAGTACGTACAAAGAACGAACAGGAAAAGCAACGCTGGCTGCGAGAAAACCCGGAAGCTATCAATGATGACGTGCCCGTATATCTGTGCGAATGCTCGGTTTCAGCACGAGTTTCGTCTCTGGAATTTAGACGGTCGCATCGTGTCTGTGACTTCCTGTGGTTTAACTCACCCATTTAAAGCGTAGCGAGCAGCAGCCAGATTTAAAGTTAAGAATCGTCCAGTCTCGCTGTTTCAAGCCTTGCGCAATATAAAGCATGCTACGGCGTGCCCCCCACCCCCATTTTTTTTTCGGGGGCAGCGCAAGACAGCCGTGCCCAGATTTACAGCCACCAGGTAGCGAAAGCACGGACGGCCTGTGAGATTAAGCGGCTCCACAAAGCAACTCCGACTGCGTGGACTCGAATGAAGAGAGCAGGATCCCTTGTAGATGTGTACCACTGGATTTTACGAAGCGAGGAATGGCGTTTGCTTCGACATGCTGGGGAAAAGTTTCACGGTCACAGAACATCAAACAAACCCGATAGAACAGAGAGCAGCGACCTTATCTCGGACAAAAGCGAGCTCAGGGGCAATCTCGAGGAATAAGTCAAGAGGACGAGTTTAGAAGGCAAGCGCGAGGAATAACATTTTTTTGTTTTTATTTGCAATTTTGAAACTGACAAAGGTTTTTTTTTTTTCGATTCTCACAGTACCAACGACTGTTACAGTTCAAATAAAGTGCTTATAGGTCTACGTTGCTGGAAACTACTGCAGAAAGAAAGAAAGTTGTGTCTTTCTATCCGTGTATTGACGGCATGCTCGATTTTGAACCCCAACCTCGCAAAAAAAGAAACCTGCGGTCATTACATGGGTGTATACGGTACATGGCGGCCGAAGCAGCTTCCGCTGACCGCGTTCATCAGCGTGAAACAAGCTCGTTCGTTCGGCTTTTCCTCTCATCCTCGAGAAGTCGTGTGACGGAATACGTGTCTCCTGCCGAGAAGCTGTGTACCGTTTTCTTTTTTGGGGCGCGGATAAATGGCTCCGGTATGCAAATGAGCCAGTTGGGCTATGCGGTGTGAGCGTCTGAGAACCGCAACACGTGGGCGTTCGTCCGAACGCAAATCGGATCAGCCGGTATCGGACACGTCCAAGGCGTTCATGGCATGAGAGGAACGTTAAAAATAAATAAATAAATAAATAAATAAATAAATAAATAAATTATGGCTTTTCTCAAGTTGATACTAGCAGGAAGGTGTGACATTGGCTCGAACTTGTAAGTCTCCCTGGTGATAACGGTCTTTCGAGGTGGTTGGAACGCGGCATGGAACTGTACAGTATTAAACGTCCGGCGGTTGTCAACTAAGGCTGTGTTCTAACGGTAACTCCGTATTCCTAATTCTCCAAGAAGGACAGTGCACTGTATGGAGATGTATATATATTTATATATATATATTATATATATATATATATATCTATATATATATATATATATATATATATATATTATATATATATATATATATATATATATATATATATATATATGACACGGCGCAGAACAGCAAGCGACAAGAAAGAACTAGCAAGTTTGCTCACATTGATTGGTTTAACAGACATTTATTCTCAAGTCAATCAATACACAGAGTCAGTCCTTTTCAGACACAGTCATCTTGTCCTTTACATTCGCGAGTTTTGTTGCATCCCACGCACAATATTCACTTGTACAATATACGTAGTCGCGAAGGCCAATTATATTTAAACATATAATTCAGAGGGATTAAAGTGTGCTTTAGAAAACGTTCTGCATTTCTTTCCTACAGATAACGCGCTCTGAGTATAACAGAAGCTTTCATTTGCTAAGAACATCTCCTTACACTGTTGTTCTTCGACAGCTAATGTGCAAGGGGGGGGGGGGGGTGGTCCAAAGTTTTAGGCTACTATCCCATGTATTCTTATGGCAGCGGCAGCATGGCCTGGAAACTATTGTACACCCCTGTGCTATACGCACTCCACTGTCTGCGTCCTCCAGGCACATAAGCATCTGTTTCGGCGTATAGCTTACTTTAGCAGATGTTTTACGCTGCGCACACAACTGTGGTGCACCACTTTTTTGTTGTCCTTTAAAGGGCCACTCACCACCCCACGTGCAAAGACGAGGGGGTGATTTTCTCTTCTCCTTCATACACGCGATGCATCCTCCCCGCCCCTTTTTTCTTGAATACACGTGAACAAAATCAACACTAAGCGCTAGAGCCTATGGGGATTTCGTGATTCTCGCCACTCTTCTTCTGTTTTGTGTCACGCCACAGTCAAATAACCACGTAAACGCAGTCCCCTTCCCACAAAAATGTCACCCGGACGCATTACAATTCAGGGGTGCACAGCCATGCACGGCTGCCCACACCTGACCTGAAAACGTGCACCTTTTCATAAAAAAAAATTCGTTACGTCTCCATCGATGATCGGAAGACATCGTTGTTCTGTGCAAAATATCACATGGAAACAGCGCAAGCGCTTCGTATACAGACACAGGATCTTGCGAGTTTGTTCTAAGAAATCCCGCAAGGTGGCGAAGGGTTAAGGAAGAGAACTTGACAGCCATCGGTTTTTCCACGAAGGAATAAAAACCATGTGAATTTCTCAGAAAGGATAGCTGTTTAGCTGAAGAAAAATTCGTCATGGTCCGGGGATCAAAACCGGGACGTGGACGCTCCGTATCGATTTCCTTGTGGCCGTGTGGTAGGAGCGAGTCGTTGTCCATATCTCTCACCTACACACATATATTCAACGCAACGACACATATTTATTTATTTATTTATTTATTTATTTATTTATTTATTTATTCATTCATTTACCAATACTGTAGGTCTTCTGCAGATACAGGAAGCGGACATACAACATCACAGGTAACCAATTAGATACAAAGTTGAGGAAACACAATACTTTGAGGGAGGATATGCGCAACAGAGGGAACACCTAAAACAGCGAGTACAACAATACTACATTGGTGCTTATCCCAAACACGAGAAGACGAGAAAAAAAAATAAAAACATATACGAGCAAGTGAGTGAGTGAGTGAGTGAATGAGCGGGGGGGACGTCCTCACCAGTGATTCTCGCGAAGGGTGATGCTCCGCCCGGGATGGAGGACAGGCTGGACTCAACGCCGACCCAGGGCGCCACCTCGGTGCCCATGTAGGCGTACGAACCCAGACCGTTGGCCGCCCGGCTCAGATAGGCGGAGGCGCCTTCACGGCACGATGCCGCTGCCACGCTCGTCACGCCCGACGCACCCTGCGTATTGGACGCCGCACAAACATTCGAGCACGCATCGATTGAGCCGGCCGGCAGCGAATACAACCGTGCCGCAAAAACATTTGTTGTGTCTATACAAAGACTGAGTAAGTTTGATTGATTGATTTGATTTGTGGGGTTTAACGTACCAAAACCACCATTTGATTATGAGAGACGCCGTATAGTGGAGGGCTCCGGAAATTTTGAGCACCTGGGGTTCTTTAACGTGCACCCAAATCTGAGCACACGGGCCTACAACATTTCCGCCTCCATCGGAAATGCAGCCGCCGCAGCCGGGAATCGAACCCGCGACTTGCGGGTCAGCAGCCGAGTACCTTAGCCACTAGACCACCGCGGCGGGGCAAAAGACTAAGTCGTAAAGAGAGACGGAGTGATGACCTCAAAAAGTGGCAGAGGGCTTGACGTGATGTTGATCTCGAAATTATGCTACACTCTCTGCCTCACAACGCCACGCGAGTATAAAAGCATTTATGTTCTGAGCAACTCAATGAAGAGCCATCTCCCGTATTTAGCTCATGGTTAGAGTTTGTGTGCTTTTGCGTTATTCGCGTTATACTTGTTGCAAAAATATTTGCCTTGTGCACTGCATGAGTGCCGCGGTCTTGCAAGGACCAAACTGGGGTGTGCGCAACGCCAGTTGAAAAAAAAAAATATAACACTCTCTTCTTTTTCTCTTTCAAAAATTATAGGTGAGCGCCCGAAAGGCTCGGAGGATGGCTAAACCCTGCGACGTCCGGGAATTAGGAGGTGGCCCATTTCCGGCGAACGTATAAGTCGTTTTCTCGAGCATCGAGGTTTATCGTAGTCGATGTCTCCACTATGTTGCATATCTTGAATCTGTTTATATCCAGGCTACAGGAGGCACCAGAGACAATTTATTGACGAGTAACGTTGGCTCGTATAATCGGGAACATCCTCATATATACCGCTACCTAATGTGAGTGGAAAACGCGAGGGCATTGTTTTTTCCGAACCTAAAAACGAAATAAATAATTCTGGGGTTTTACTTGCGAAACCCACGATTTGATGTGGCTCACCGCAGTGTGGGACAGCGTATTAATTCTGACCACCTAGCGTTCATTAACGTCCACTTAAAATGTACCACGAGGCTCCTGCATTTCGCAATATAAAAGCGCATTTCACCTCTAAATGCACCACCGTAGATGGGAACCCCGCCGCGGTGGTCTAGTGGCAAAGGTACTCGGCTGCTGACCCGCAGGTCGCGGGTTCGAATTCCGGCTGCAGCGGCTGCATTATCGATGGAGGCGGAAATGAAGGAGGCCCGTGTGCTCAGATTTGGGTGCACGTTAAAGAACCCCAGGTGGTCGAAATTTCCGGAGCCCTCCACTACGGCGTCTCTCATAATCAAATGGTGGATTTGGGACGTTAAACCCCACATATGAATCAATCAAAACCGTAGATGGGAATCGAACCCACGACCTCGACCTCCATTACAACTATAACGACATATGAAGTGAAGGAGCGTTTGTCTACATCAAATTAAGCCCTTGTAAATAAATAGTGAATGGTGGGATTTCGCGTCCAGTAACCACAATATGGTTATGGGGAACGCCTTACGAAGGTCCTGGAAATTTAGTCCACCTGGTGTTGAATACTGTGCACCTAAATCCAAGCACACGGACCTCTAGGTTTTCGCCTCCATTGAAATATGATGTCGTGCTACCGGTATTCGATCCTTCGACGTTTGTATAGGCCGTCGAGCACCGACACTACTAGACCATCATGGCCGGTTTGAATATAATGTTCCGGATGGTTATGTGACTCTACGAAGCAATGGTTGTAGGCTCCTCGTGTATAAACCCGGGAAGGATTGTAGTCACGAATAGTTATGACAGAAGCATCGTCATTAGATGAAACAACAGCTTAAGCTGATGTTTCAATCATGTATAACGGCATATGCAGCGAGGGCCAGTTGACGTGCACGCGTTGGTACATGCATCGCATTGAAATGTGAGGCCTGGAGACGCTGTTCACTACAAGGTTGGAAAACCCGCAACTGGTCTATGACAGAAGCCCTGAGAACGCATTCGTCTATGCGTGTGGGACCTCCGGAACGGATACTCCGACGGACGGTTCCTTTGAACATCCTCGATGAGATTAATAGCCCCGGCGGCGGCTGCTTCGCGTTTAATTCAATTCAGCGCGCGTCGTATCTTCGTTGCCGTCGTGGCTCTTTTGATCTGTTGCTAAGATCGGAACGTTTTCCGCAGATGTTTCCCTTACGAACCACCGAATGGCCGAGGAGAAGAACCTCACGTAGACAGTTCAATGCCACTGCTCGCTACACTGCTGTTCTTGCCGCTGTATGTACTGTTGGCTCTGCATTCGCGCATGCATACGGGGTGTGGCAGCTTGGTCACGTCCTTTGCCGCTTTCGCTAATCTTCTGAACCTTTTGGGGATGTTGCGTGGGAAAAAGAAAAAAAGATAAACACAAATAGAAGCGTCTCTTATCTCGTTGTGCGGGATGCGTGACGCGTCGTGTGAGGGGCGGGGCTTGGACACGCGCAATTAGCTTTCGGGCTCCTCTCGAGCGCAAAGCCATAAGCGTGGAGACAGTGATTAAGCATTTCCGCGGGTGCCACATAATCACTGCGCATAACTCATCCGCTTGGTGTATCGATCGTTGCTCTGTGGTACACGCACTGAGGTGTCGGAGTGAGGGAGGTTGGGGAACCGAAGTTAGAACAGGCGGGAAAATTTAACCAGCCTGAGCTGAGTTAACTATATCCCGCGTAGGTAAAAAGTGAAAATAAAGAGTAGCAGGAGAGTCGGTGCTACCATAGAAAAACTCACGAGTCCCCTTATGAGTACTTAGTCCTGAGACAACCTGAAGCCGAAAGCCTTCTTCTTCCTTCTCACTCTATGTATTGATCAACCGTATCCCCTTCCGGAAAGCCTTCAACATAACCTAGTTGAGCATTGCCTCCGAGACCGGAGGCACAAAGAGCTCTTTGCACCTCACCCTCTTTTGCAATGCCTCCGTGTTTGCTTTAGCATTGACAGTGCGACGATGCAATGCGATGACGTTACGATTCTTGTGATTTGTGACGCCATCATTACGTCATATGCTGATGTCATCAAGTCACGGTGATGATTTTTTTTTCTCCTTTTGATGAGTCATCCGGCTGTTACCTTATGTCCATGTCATGCCCATAATTCCCGTGGTCGCTGAACGACCGCAGCGCCAGAGTCTTCTATAGTTAAGTTTAGGAAACTCTATGCCCCCCGGCACCTGCTCGCATGCGTATAGACAAGGATGTGATGTGCAGGCACAGGACGATGGAGAACAAATGCGAAATCGTGGAGTGCCATCAGTGGAAAGTACAGTTTAGATACAGATAAAACGTGTCCACGTGGTTTTTGTTTTGTTTGTCATTTACTTCTTTAACAGTGATTCACAAGGTGACACGAGAAATTTTACTTACACAATATAAGTTTTTGCGTACCCAATGAAAAGCTTTGCACCGCTTGAGTTTTTCAATTGGCTCATTACAAGGCGCCGAAAGCATGATGCGAGGATGTGAGCTTGAAAACTTTGCCATTCGCCATGTGTAGACATTGTTAGCCAAATTCCTTGCTTGCCCTTTCCGGTATCGGATCAACTCAGAGAAGTACGCTCACACGACGCAGACACATCAACACGTCATGCGCATGCAAGGTTACATTCGCATTATATGCTGTTGCGAACGACGGGCCGATCCCGCCGAAGCCACCACTGTTGCGAATCTGCCTCCGTGGCTGCCACCGATGCCACCACTGTTGCGAAGCCACCTCCGAAATCCCACCGCTGACCTCCACTGTTGCGTAGCGTATGTTTATCAGCTCGCGACTGCTTCTGCGCAGAGCTGATAAGACGAGCGGACGAGACGACGGTGAGTTAAACAAGGTTTATGTACAGCATATATACAGAGGCGTTACAATTTCGGCACTGGGGCCGACAGAGACTCGAAGAGCCGAGCTCTCCTCTCTAACACATAGGTCAGCCCTTCGCCTAAGACCGCTGACTCACACACATGTCGGCTCTCCGACACGGGGCCTCCCCTCACTCACATAGGACCGCCGATCGCGACGCGCCGCAGGGCTTCTTTTATTTACACCGGGTCCAACCAAAATGTCCAATCAGAAGCGCCGCTGGTCGTCAGGGCAGACTCCTCCAATGGGGGGTCGCCGCGCCATGTGTCAGACCACCAGACACGAGAACGCCGGCTCGCTGTCACGTGCGCAGATGACTCAATGCACGTGGGCCAGAGACGCGCCGCGCGTGTTTACGCCGTTCGCGCCAGGCAGACTGCGGGCAGGCCTTGACCCAGATTGCCTTTTTCAGAGGCACGGCCGTTTGACGAGGACTCGCTGGCATAACAGCACCCCCGCCGCCAGACAATGCACCGGAAAGACGAGCTGCTTCCACGGGGCTCGGATGTCAGGTGCGCTCGTTCGCCAGGTCCCTCCAGGTTCGCCGCCAGGGCCATGGGGAGAATACAGCTCCAGACTGTTCCGGGAATACAGCCCATTCTTGACGACGGATCCCAGCTCCACTGGCTTGTCGCCACAACTTGTCGACCAGCTTCACTCGTCTCTTCTGACCATCTTCGGTTTCAGCACTTGTCGATGGTTCTGCAACTTGCTAAGAACGGTTCGACAACAGACAACACACGACACAAGCAAGTGCCCTCGGTCACCCGACAGAACACCAGACAAAGTATAGTACAACATATACCTATCTACGTGTCTATCAGAATTTTGTTCCCTCTACATCAAGAGGCACATGTGGGACACAAGACTCTTAAAATGACAACTCAAAAATTTTTTTTTCACGTACAACAACGTAACGAATTAGAATACCACAAAGTTGGCCCCTTGAGATCACTCTGAACGAGAGCGCTCAGCCCAGGTCGTGATGAGGTCAAAATTTTGCCCCGAATTGCCAGCGAGATACCGAAAGGTTGAGAAGGTACTAGCTGGAACGCACTGCTCAATGCACCTGCATTAGCGTTTACCTTTCCTTTTTTTTTCTTTAGCGAACGTCAAAGTTGCGCTGTGGAGCAACATGCTCCACTTCAGTAACCGGCCACTTTTAGGCGACGATACCTATGCGGCACCAAGAGCGGCTCACACTTTCGACGTTGCACAGGGGAACAACGATACGGCTTGCTACGGATTGACTCCTCACCGCTTAGCTCGGTATCGTGTTCGATCACCCTCATGTTTCCGGGGTGGTCCGAAAACGCGTCTTCAAACTCGGAACCAATCTTTCTGAGGTCCTCGTTCTCAGGTCCTCCTTCACTTAAGCTAGGCTCTAGGTTTATCTGCTCCCGGATTACTTTCGATCCCCCTTCGGTTACCTCACTAGAACTCAAATTTTCTGCTTCCTCATCCACTGAAGCATTCAACAGCAGATTTACGACCGCTTGATGTTGAACGTATGGTTTCATCAAGTTGTAAATTTTGTCCGGCCGCCTTCCTAATTTCACTTCATAATTTGAATCGCAAGGCTTCGATAATACGTTGGCGGGCCCTTCCCAATCAACCTCAAGCTTGTTCCTTTTGGATGGCTGCAGCCGCATTACCTGATTATCAACTTCAAAAGCGCGCTTCTTCCCCGATTTCTCGTAGTGCTCCTTCGACAGCACTTTTGCCGCGTTTTTCTGGCTTTCCACTAGCGCTTCAATTTGGCTTTCCACTAGCGCTTCAATCGAGAGATCCTCACGCTGCTCTCGAATGAGCGTCTCTCGATCAACTCTCGGCAGCTCGCTCCAACTTTCCGCTACAGGCGAGAGCGTTGCAACCCTCTCGCTCTGACTCAATGGCGCCACGTCGTCTCCCCCAGCGCATACCGCGCCGGCCGTGTCGGTGACGGGCCGCTCGCGTGACTGCTCACATGACTCATGCGGAAACTTTCCTTTCTGGGGTTCCGTCGACCCGCCGACAAGGTCACTTGAGAGTTCACCGCATGGAACCAGGTCCAGCTTCCGCGAAAGCTTTCGCGCTTGCGATCGCGTGAGAGCCATGCACGCTAAGTTGGGGAAGAATGATTTGCCCTGCTCTTTGAGAAGCTGCTCCGAGTTGTTGGAGAAAAGATAAGGAAAACGATCATTTAGCGCGGCAGACACAGCCGCTTCGGTGCAAAGCTTACCGAACGGGCCTTCAATGACAACCGTGGCGATTGGTAAGCGAACACTCTGCTCCTCGGCGACTTGCCTGATCCACGCGCATTCTCCTGTGAAATCATCCGGAGACACCAATGAAGGATGGACAACATCCATGGTTGCCGCTGAGTCTCTAAGCGCTCGGCACGTTTTCTCATTTACTTTAATTTCTTGGAGATACGGCTCCAACAACCGCATGTTTTTTTCTGATTCTCGGATTGTTGCGAAGGCAAATTTTTCCTGACAGTTTCTCGCGATGTGCCCTTCCTTTTTACAGTTGTAGCAGATTAGCGGCTTCCGTTTGTTTTCTGATTCAAATGCCTGTGTGGTGGAAACCTCACTCGATTTCTCCGCTTCTGTTTGCCCTTCCCCTACACTGTCCTTCGTAAGAGACGGTTCCTTCTTGAAATTACGGTGCGGAGCGGATTTCCGTTGATCAGGTTTCCTTGAAAAGCCCTCTTTCCTTTCATCCTTTTCAACGCGCACTGCCCTGCTATGCAACTTTCGGCGAGCATAATACTCCTCAGCTAACTCAGCTGCCTTATTTAACTGTACTTCCCCAAGTCTGTCCTGCAGCCAAAGTCTGACATCGTCCTCGATGCAGCGGTAGAATTGCTCCAATGCAACGCATTCCACCACTCTATCGCGGTCGTCATAAACACCTTCGCCCTTGAGCCATTCAATTAAATCGGCCTTAAGACGAAACGCGAAGTCAACGTGTGACTCATTCCCCTTTTCAGCATACCGGAACCTTTGCCTGAAAGCCTCGGGTGACAACTTATAACGTCTCAAGAGCACTTCCTTAACCTCGTCATAGCTCTCAAACGCTTCCCTCGACAAGCAAGTTATCGCGTCGGACACTTCGCCGGGAAGAAGAGCTAGCAGATTCCGCGCCCAAAGAGACCGCTCCAAAGCGTTTCGCTCACAGACGTGTTCAAACTTGACGAGATATTTCGCCATGTCCTCGCCTACTACGAATGGTGGCAATTGGTCCCTGATTCTAAAACCGCTGACCTGAACTGTTGGAGAAGCTACGCTAGGCGCCTGCGAACACTGTAGGATTGCCAATTCTAGTCGTTTCATCTCAAGGCGCTCCTGTCTCTCGGCCTCCTCGCGCTCGCGACGTTCACGCCTTTCAGCTTCCTCGCGCTCGCGACGTTCACGCCTTTCAGCTTCCTCACGTTCGCGAGCTTCGCGCCTTTCAGCTTCTTCGCGAGCTTCGCGCCTTTCAGCTTCTTCACGAGCTTCTACTTCTCGCCTTTCAGCCTCCTCACGGCGTGCTTTAATATCCACCCAGGCCTCATCGACTTCCTCAGCCGACACTCCCTCATCCTTCATGATCTCAAGGATCGCTTGCTTTCGTTTCGCACGGCCTAAAGTAATGCCGAGTTCCTCACAAATTTCGATGAGTTCCTTCACTTTAAGGTTCTCCATCGTTCACACTAGCCTCTTGCTGTTTGCCCCTGTTAACAATTTACTTGCCGTACCCACTATAAGCCTACTAGCAAGACGCGCAAGCAATTTTTCACACTCCCGTGTTTACCCCCTCCGCATTAACTTTGGTTTCAAAGCACTTCGACTTTGCTTGAAACGATCAAAGCTCACTACAATGCTTCACACAGCCCTTCTCTAAACTACTACAACCTGAGCTAGAGTAGTCTGGTGAACTGAGGGGAAAACATCAGGCACTCACCGCATCGATGTCGCTGACGCCGACCGATCCCGCAGCTGCCAACCACTGTTGAGAACGACGGGCCGATCCCGCCGAAGCCACCACTGTTGCGAATCTGCCTCCGTGGCTGCCACCGATGCCACCACTGTTGCGAAGCCACCTCCGAAATCCCACCGCTGACCTCCACTGTTGCGTAGCGTATGTTTATCAGCTCGCGACTGCTTCTGCGCAGAGCTGATAAGACGAGCGGACGAGACGACGGTGAGTTAAACAAGGTTTATGTACAGCATATATACAGAGGCGTTACAATTTCGGCACTGGGGCCGACAGAGACTCGAAGAGCCGAGCTCTCCTCTCTAACACATAGGTCAGCCCTTCGCCTAAGACCACTGACTCACACACATGTCGGCTCTCCGACACGGGGCCTCCCCTCACTCACATAGGACCGCCGATCGCGACGCGCCGCAGGGCTTCTTTTATTTACACCGGGTCCAACCAAAATGTCCAATCAGAAGCGCCGCTGGTCGTCAGGGCAGACTCCTCCAATGGGGGGTCGCCGCGCCATGCGTCAGACCACCAGACACGAGAACGCCGGCTCGCTGTCACGTGCGCAGATGACTCAATGCACGTGGGCCAGAGACGCGCCGCGCGTGTTTACGCCGTTCGCGCCAGGCAGACTGCGGGCAGGCCTTGACCCAGATTGCCTTTTTCAGAGGCACGGCCGTTTGACGAGGACTCGCTGGCATAACAATGCACATGCCACATCGTGCACGCGAACGATGTTGTGTCGCTTCGACATTCTCTGTATTGTCTACAGCCTGTTTCTGTGGGATGAATCCCTATATATAGGCATGGTTTGAGAGGCTAGCATGTATAGCATGTACCATGTATCCTTACCACGATACACAGCATTGAATCGCTGCAACTGCTCTAAAGGACAATGCACCAAAAATGCCCCCACCTCTCCGGATAGAATCGGGAGGAAATGCGAATGCACTTCTTTCGCCGATAGAGGGCACCATTGCTGTTAGACATTCGCCTTCACCGAATTCTGCCATCGCCTTGAGAGGGGCCCAGCCAGCGAACGGTCGAGAGTGACGCGCGAGTTGACGAGAAAGTGGGGCGTACGGAGGAGAGAGAGCGAATGGCGAGAGAAGGAGTTGCGAAGCACTGCACCTACTTTCTCTTACACTCTATCGCACCACATGCTCCTGTTGCAAGGGGCGAGGATAAGCGCGCGCTCCCGCCGCTGTTACAATGGGAGAGGGAGTGAGAGCGGAGAGATAACACCCGCCGGCGCGCAGCCACCGCCGCGGATGCCACCGCCGGATACCTGACATAGCCCGACTATGAAACACACACATTTAACACACACAAAGCGTTGGGAACGCTGGCACCGGCACGATGTGAGGACAGCGAGAATGCCAACGGGAACACCATGGCGGTTTCCATGATGTCAATGGAAGCCGTCTATACTACGTCCAACGCGTGTTTCTCACCTGGAAGGCAAACCTCGCGTGGTGCGCCGCCAGGTGCCCGTGCGCCGGCGAAGGGCTCGAGTACTGGGCCGCGGCCGCGGCTGCCGCTGCAGCCGCCGCCGCCGCCGTGTCGGGAGACCCGCGCACTGCTTGTCCCCACACGCCACCCAGGTGGCCGCTGTGGCCCTGCACCGAGGCGGCCGAGGGCGAGTGCTGATGAGGCGGCGGCTGAGGCGTCGCGGGGTTGTGGTGGTGGTGATGGTGGTGGTGGTGGCCCCTGGCCGGAGACGACGTCGGAGGAGGGGGCGCCACGGCAGGCGACACGGGCGCCGCGGGCATGGAGGCTGCCGCCATGGAGCTTACCGCCACCGACGGGGCCGCGGGGGAAGACGGCGACGACGTCGCCACACCACCCATGGACGACATCTGCAGAAGGTGTGAAACGGGGACACAAGCGTGTTGCACTGTTGCATATACTCCATTCTGTGCAACATATATACAGGAGTGGTCAAAAGTCCACAGGCCAAGCTTGCCTAGAAATACATGCAATGATAGCCTGCGAACTTCTGCGAACCCGCGCCTTTGAGATGTTCAACCTGGTGACAACCTGGTGCTATTCAACGTGCATCCAAGTCTAAGTGTGCGGGTCTTATTCATAGCTCAACAGCAGGAGTCTCAAGTACGTGGCCCACAGATATGTGGCCCACACATATCTGTCTTCACCCCCAATTTAAAAAAAAATCATGATAAGTAGGTTCCCAAGCTACACAGACATGGCTGCATGGTCTAAAGCATTGTTTTAGTGAAGCACCCTATGTTGGACACCATCTGTTGAAACATAACCGTGAAACAAAAACTATTGCCGCTTGCTGGTTGTGGTGTTTTTGAGACCCCCGATCTACAGCAGAGCTTCCTGTCCAGAGGTGTGACGTGTCCTCCTTACCTGGTGGTGATGCATGTACTGGTGCGGCACGGGTACAAGCGGCCTGGTGCCCGGCACATACACCGGTGGTCCCGGGTGCAGAAAGGCCGCAGACGTGGCGCTGGAGCCGTCCTGGTACGAAGGCAGGTGCATGGCTAGGTTCTGGAACATGGCTGCCCCTGTGCACAACGATGGCGCTAACGCGTTTGCAGATGGCCGATGCAGCCTAGACCACCCTGCGCTCGGCGCCGGATCTCATGCCTCGAAGAGAAGGTCTTTTCTACGGGGTGCTGTTAAGACATTGACGTTGAACAGTCTGTGGGACACAGGTCGTCATCACCGGAACTGCATGGCCGACAGCGTTTGAGATAGCTTGAACTTCATCCTGCACCAACAAGAAATGAACGACATAAACATGTACGCCAGCGAACCGTTTTATCAGAAGTAAACTACATCCAAAAAACGTTATTTGCCTTTTCGGTTCGGTTTTCGGTTCGGTTCCTGCCCACGGCAAGTTATCTCTTCGCCCACTTTTCTTTCTTCACATTTACCTTACAATTCGGTCTAATAACCTCCCTTATACTTTCCTTGGCATTATTGTCTGTTACAAATTTGGGTGCACGTTAAAGAACCCCAGGTGGTCGGAATTTCCGGAGCCCTCCACTACGGCGTCTCTCATAATCATATGGTGTGTTTGGGACGTTAAACCCCACATATCAATCAATCAATCAGTTAGAATTTATTACTATTGTGTCAGAACACGGAAAAACAAGCCCCGTTACGTATACACATCTTTCCCTTATATATATATATATATATATATATATATATATATATATATATATATATATATATATATATATATATATATATCTATATATATATATATATTGTGTGTGTGTGTGTGTGTGTGTGTGTGTGCGTGTGTGTAAATATATATATATATAGGATAGGAAGAGCACGCCCTCGGTTCACCTCAAAAATAAAAAAAGAACATTTCGAGGGGTTAAAATACCAGCAATGTACAACGTATAGGAGGGTGCATATGTATCGGAGAATACTATATGAATAAATATCGACAAATTTCAGTAAATACGATATCTTCCTACACAAGTCATAACACTCAGCAAACCAAAATGGGATTCATTAGACTCATTAGTGACTAGTATATATATCAAATCTATGAAATGCGTAACAGACCAGTTTTGTTCGCAATGTATGTACTTTATCTTACCGCTTTCTTTCTATTGCCAAGTTAGTGTACTCTAAAATATATGAATTTTTCTTTTTTAAAACATCGGCAATGTTCTACTGAAACCCTGAAATGATAAAATGTCTCGAAAGCTCACAGGACCGAGCAATAAAAACTATCAGCAATTTATTCAAATGATCGATGACGACTTGAAGCGATGACTACAAGTTTCAGAGAAATGTATACATATACTTATATCAACAGATTAGTGGCACCGGTACGACCTTTCCTATCCCCCATCCCATCCAGCCTCGTTGTGAGAACCGCGGGGCAGCAACGCAGGTCATGTTAATATCACAAATGAAATTTTGATGGGTTAAAAAGAGTATGGGTATGGGAGTGCTGAAAATAAAATGAATAGACAACATGGTACGATGTTTCTTGTCGTTTACACTTTCAGTCTTAACCATCTAAATTGCTAAACGCAGGAACACCCCAGGGTACTTAAAAGGAGAAACGACTCCGGTCACCTTACTAACAAAACAGTTCCCGCAGCAGATAGTAGAGTTACTCTATATCATAAACAGTAGCACAAACGAATAGTGCGGTGCGATCCCCGCCCACCCCCTAACGTGCAGTGACCCCCACTATATATATAGTGGTAAAACTCCAGTCACGTGACTGACAGAATTACTTTCCTCGCACGAGAGGGAGTGCGGTCCCCGCTTGCTGCGCCCCCAAGCGTGCGGCACGGCCATCACTCATCGTTGACGGCAGGAGTGGGGGGGGCGAGAAGGGAACCTTACGTGCGGCTTCAGGCGAGGCTCTGTTTACGCTGTTACAACAATTGACTCGCCGCCGAGAAAGGGAGGACGTGCGAGGAACGAGGCGGCAGTGGAGCCCTCTACGCGGTCCAGTCCCCGAGGCGGCGACGCGGGTCCAATCCACAAGCCGGGCTGTGCCGCCGGGGGCGAGCCCGGGGGAGGAGCCTGGCGCTCGTAAGTCGCGCTGCGCGCATAACGATAACCCCCGCCGCTTGGACTCCCCGCCGTGCCGTTGTGCACCGCGTGAAAAAAACCGCCCTGGAGTCGCAGCTGTCCTGTAGTTTACCCGCGAAGATAGCGTGGACGTAGGTGCGCGAGTTGGTGTACGAGAGTGGCGTTTTAAGTGAGTCGCATCAGCGGCGAATACGGAAAGGGAGAGTTTTGGTGAATGCTGGATCGTATACCGAGCGTTGAGAGCAGAGATTGGCTGGATTTGGCGAATGAAATGACGCGGAACGAAACGTGAAGAGTTGTACGCTGGTTTGTTATTCGCGGTGTTATTTTTTACCTGCCCTCGGCGCCATGATCTGATGTGAAATCGAGTACAACGGACCACTTGGATCTGTTTGAACCAAGGGTGTCATCGCTCTCCATCTCTCCCTGTGTCCCTCTCTCTCTCTCCCCATGTCTGCGTAGACGATTCCGACCATTATTCCGACTTTTGTTTGTTCAACAACAGTTACTTTACCTGCAGTTTTGCTTTTTCAGGCGCACAATATGAAGCTGTGCCTATAATTTATGACCACTGCTATGCTGAATAATATTTCAGTTTTGACAAGTAACCTATACGAACTTTGAATCCAGTGTACAGAATTCTACCCTTGCTCGACTCTGGACAAACCCGACGATAAGTGTCACTGGACTTCGGCTAATAGTCAATTATTCTGCCCGACTCGCTTCGCGTAAACGTCCATGTATTGATGTTTATTGAGAAAGGTTGAAAGACCAAATAATAAAGGTGATGGGATAAAGCTTTGCGTTTTACCTCATCTTAATTTTTTATTCATGTTAGCCAAACATTCGGCGCCACTACTGTGTACGTGAAGGGATAGTGGGACTGCAAGGATTGTGGTGTGAGTATGGGTCACGGGTTCGATTCCCACCGTATACAATGGCGGACGGCTGTAGTACACGCTCATTGTTCATGAAACGAGGTGTCGAAAAAAAATGCCTAGCGAATTGTTTCAGAAATGTGGCGCATCCTAACCCCTCCCTCCCCACCACCCACCCCACACACACACTTGCCAGCTAGCCCTTCTACATTTGTTCGCAATTTATTGGGGTCTCCTGTGTGCATGAAACAACACAGAAGCTCGCACTCCGTCATAATCATCCTGACGTTCGCAACACTGTCACCCAATTCATATTTTCCTTTCATTATTCTATTCGTGAGCTGGTTGCTTGAAATACACCGCGTTTCGAAAGCATGTGCCGCTTCAATCATTGGTCGATTCTGTTAGGTGTACCGGGGGAAAGAGATACGTTATTAGAGAGGAGCACGGATAACACTCGTGAAGAAGAGCAAGAGAGAGGTAAGACAGGGAGGTGATTCTGCGAATTTCCGGTTTGCTATATCCTGCACCGGCGTGGCAAGTTAGTGGCCGGGAAAAGAAAACTACATCGGGATATAGAGGACTACATGTAGGAAACCGGAATATTGGAAATGTCTTTTTGATCCTCTGTAGAACAAAAAAGGAGAACTGGAACTGAGCACATGGGTAAGGGTACGCCCATGCGCCTATAGTAAAGCATAGCCATGGTTTAATATGGATAACTTTGTGGTTGTCCATCAAATTTACGACGGCTACCTCCATGCAAGAGAAAAGGAGCAGCCAATTAGCATCAAATTCTACCTGTATATGTTTACCAAATATCATGTCTTCTTCGAACTCACACTGCATGCGCTCTTAGGCCTTGAGCAAAGGGCTATTTATCGTCCTGAAACAAGACGAAAAAAAAATCTGATGACCTGGATATATCCACTTTACGTGAGACGTGTCCAAGAGTTATAATACAATTTTTGGCTTTTTTATCTCTAGACTTCCTTGCGCAAACGTGTATGTGCGCGCGAACGCGCGAGAATCTTTGCATTGCGTCGTTATAATACGCATAGTTTATATTGTACGCCCGTGTACTCAGATTTGGGTGCACGTTAAAGAACCCCAGGTGGTCAAAATTTCCGGAGCCCTCCACTACGGCGTCTCTCATAAACAAATGGTGGTTTTGGGACGTTAAACCCTACATATCAATCATCAATCAAATCAGCACAGTGTATATGTAGATGTACTTACGACTCTCCACGTGTACGTGTTGCCCTTTACGAAACAGCGTTTTCATCTCATAGGCAATAGCCTCTACAGGGTGCTTCGTTATTCCTCTCTGTTTTCCTCGTCTGTGTGTGTATACGCAACAAAGGCAACACCACGCCATCAAAGCAAACGCACAGGATATTTACTTATAGATGAAGGGGACGTCTACGCACGTCTCACGAATTAAGCTTTCTCCTCCTCTTCCGCTGCCGGAAAGTCGAGGAGACGTGCCACCGCTGCATGCAGTGTTCGTGAGAAAAAAAAAGGGTGGAGACTCTGCTGCCGAGACAGGCCGTGAGCTCATGTATACAGTTCCCGCGCAACTCCATTCCAGATCACATCCGGAGATAAAGTGGATGACGGGCGCGCAGACTTTCAACCTGGGCGTTAAGAACAGGCAGGTTTGT
>WOVY01016029.1:0-111024 GCA_013436015.1 Rhipicephalus annulatus | reverse complement strand
GGAGCAACACCCTCTAGAAAGGCAAGGCCTTAGCTTCTTCTAGTGACGTCAGGCGATAGGGCGACTGGGTAAAAGCACGGAGCACTGTTCAAGAGAGGTTGTCGCATAGAATCACCAAGCGGGCGCTTTTTTTTTCTTGCAAGAACGGAGCATGCACGTAGTTTAAATAAATTTCAACTCGAAGCAAATTATAGGTGCGAAAGATTTATTTACACAAACTAGTTTCGTTTTGTGTTGCGCTTTATCAGAAGCTGTTCACCTATTTATTCTGGAGAGTTGTGGCTTTCCGTTTTTTTGCCTTGTCAGCAGCGTCAAGAAGTTTGTCGTTGAGCTTTCCACAAACGCTTCTTCAGTAAAATGTTAGTGCTGCACCGCAGGATGTGTTTCAGCACTGATTCGCTTGTGTGACCGTTCTCTCAGGTGTCGAAGTCAGATGGCTCTTCGTTGGCCAGCAAATGCAGCCTTTGTTTTTCCACTCATCCAGCCATTTTCAAAAGCAAGAGCAAAAAGTCAAGCTTTACGTTTTGCCTTTCAATATTCGACGGGTAAAGGGCTTTTCTCGACAGCCCATAGCCATATTTCAACAGCTGGTCACACTCTTTGCTGTGCAGATCCTGATTGTCGAAAATGACGCTGTTTGCATGCGCTCTGATTGTGCTGCGTCTGTTTGCATCTCAGGGAAGTAGAAGCATACTTGGTCATTCTTCTGGTTGATCCAGTTGTTTCGTATGCATTTTAGTATGTGTACCGGGTCTATAACGAAGAACAGCGGACCTCGCAGGGTCCGACGGGTGTTGATACACAATTCTGTTGGAAGGGGTCGATTCGAAGTGAGACATCGCTTTCCTGTTCACGGCGTTGTTGTCACTCACGACACACACAAACGCGGTACCCAATCTTTTCCAGCCCGCAAATCACATTTTTCAGCATCTTGTGCAGGAACTCCGCGTGTAGTCGGTGCTCGGGCACGATGTGCGCAACTTCTTTGAATTCTCGGGAACTTTGAATTCTCGGGAAGCTCGGGAACTTGGACGGTACAGCGTCCGGGCGGAGGCGAACATGGGATAATAGCACTGTAATTGTGCGGCCAGTAGTTACATCGGTATGCGAGGCTTCTCGGATGATGTCCTCCTCTCTGAAGTGAAGTTCGCATACCTACCAAGGAAATTTACATACAATGAGCAAACCAATGAGTATTTGACAAAGTGCGGCTTGTGAACCACTTATTCAAGCATATGCAAATATTGAATTTACATTTGCAATGAAACAACAATGCTCTACCAGAAAGAAAGCTTACCCTGGAATTCTCGGTCACGGAGAGGTCTTCCTGTGGCACAGCGCGTATTCACGCGTTCCTCAGAGTTTGATCCCTTGAGAACTTGAAAACGTGCACTTTCGTGTCCACGGTGTAGTTGCCACGGCATCGCGGCACACAGCATTTGCACGGCATCTCACCGTCGCACCTTCAACATTCTGAAGCCGCACGTGCGTTGCTGCGACGTGCTGGGACCAGCCGAACCGGTCAAGCCGCCTCTTGCAGCCGCCCCATTAGCTGACGTGGCGCGACTGGAAAGGGAGGAGAACTGAGGCCTTCTCCCTTTCCAGTTGGTGTTGGCTGGAGCCGGCAGTTGCTGCGCGTTAGGGAGAGAGTGACGTCAACGCGCAGCTGTGACTTGGCCTACTTGGCGTCCATCCGACAACTGCGGCGGGGGAACGCGGTGCGGCGCGTTGGCACGGATACACGGACGAACAGCGTTACACAGACTAGCCAAAGAGCTGCTTCGCATCTAAAGAACTCGCGGACAAGTTTTTAGATGCGGAAGCATCTTATACTCGCGCCTTGTAGTGCACCGTCCGCGCCGTCCACGCCGTCCGCACCGCTTCTCGAACATTCGACAGCTGACGCGCGCGCATGCGCCGTCGCGCCGTCGCCCCACCATCTGTGCCGCGCGCGCTTCTCCTTCGAGAACATTCGACAGCTGACAGCGCATGCGCCGTCGCGCCGTCGCCATCTGTGCCGCGCGCGCGCGCTTCTCCTTCGAGAACATTCAACAGCTGGCAGTGCATGCGCCGTCGCGCTGTATATATACTCAAGGTCGGCGCTCGCTCGCTCAGTTGCCGCTCGTCGGTTGGTTTGTACGGCGCGTCGACGTCCAAGGTCGCGGTGAAATGAATTCCAACGAATCCACAAACACAATGATCGACGTCCCTTCGACCAGCGCTTCCTTTCGCATACGTGTGTACGTGTTCACTCATTTAACACACCCTCCTACAACCACGTTAACCAATTTAGCCATCGACCCAAGTAAGTCGCAATTTAACACCCCATTTCACAACCACGTTAACCAATTTAGCCATCGACCCAAGTAAGTCGCACTTTAATACCCCGTTAACCAATTATATGCTCCGCATCATCCTCAGTGTTCCCCCGAGGGAAGCTGCGGGCAATTTTTTTTGGCAATGAAGTGAAAGTTACAGAGTCAAATCACGGATATTCTATACCACCAAATAATGTATTTCCGAAATTTTGTCCGTATTTTCTACGCGAAATAAAGAAAAGTATATTTGTTTATTTCTACATGTAGTACTTTGAGACAGAACGTAGCACACACCAGAGAGATATTTGTAGTTATTTCACTTTATACGGTGACGCTTCGCGTGTTTGCACTCGTGCTAGAAAGTCGCGCCTTTACACACACCTCAACGCTAAGCGATGTCTGCGTCGACATGCAACGCTGAGTGCGCTTGGCCATTACTTTCTACAGAGTTACGAGACGCGCGCCGGGCTACTTCTCGTAGAAGTGCATGTGAAGAAGCTCCACCCCGTATAGCTTGCCCTTCGTTGCCAAGAAAATCCGAGCGCGTGCCATGTGGGGTGCGCGCGAAAGCGTGCGAAGACGATGGAGTGCACCATGTCGCGCTAAGCTCGTGCACGTTGCTCGTGCCATGTACGGAGGACAAGATTAAGGAGAAGCAGCAGCTCGTGTGACGGCTCATGATCATCTTTGGGTCGCTTGAACACCGGTATCTTCGTTGAGCAAAACATTCGCGGACACCATGAGTACCGCCGTGAGGATCAAGCTCAAAGCCGTCGAGAGCCGTGCGGATATCATTGTTCTGGCTACAAAGACAGTAAGAGCCACTTAAACACCGAAATCGAGCCCGCGCAGGACTTCACGTTCCAGTACGCCGGTACCGTTGACACACTTGGTCATGTTGAAGTGGCCATCCAGCAAGCGAATGAGGCATGCCGTCATAGCACAGATTCAAAGGTCAATCCGCTTAAACTGCTGGCAAAGATGGGAACTGAACTTCGTTCAGCCACTGAAGAAAGTCACCTGCGGTTGCTACTGCAGCATCGGGTGATACTCGACAAGGATCACCCGGAAAGAAATCACTTGGACGCTCCACGTGAGTCGGCGCACAGCCTGTTTCGCTTTTACGACGAACGTACGTGCTCAATGAAGGGAAGAAGGGGAATGAACAGCCAAAAGAAGGAACTTCAGATGCGATTGGTATGGTCCAGGAGGCTGTCAGAGACACTACAGTAGAAGATGTTTATGTGTACGATGTATATTTGAACAGCCTCCATTGCAACTTTATGGGTGAGGACGAATACAGCCACTTCCATTGAGCTACACCGGATGCCTTCGCAAGGGATCTGTTCGAAAAATTTGCGTATAGTTGTTTGTAATAAAGTTGCTTAGTGTCTGACGAAAAAAAAATGCGCTAGTGTGTCTGGCTTTTAGTGTGCGTGTCAGGAAGCGCAGTTATTTCTTTTGCGTTAAGATGCACCAACTCACCCAGCATCAAGTTCTTCTAAACTACTTTAGCGAGACATCAATTTTGAAGTCGTCGCTGGCTCGAGAAGTGACGAAAAAACATGACTGATTCCTCTGTCGTGGGAAAGTAAAACGTGTCTTTGATATATGAGAGCTTGTACAATTTCTATGGGCATTTCACACCGTTTGACGTGAACACAGCCACGTTGACCGGCACGTCTACATCGCGACGACTACCACCCACGATCATGATTTAGCCGTTGTAGTAACCGATTTTTTTACCATATACCTACACGTAGCGTATCATTATTCACGCACAAAGATGACATTAGCAAGCGCAGACTAAATACTGCAACTCGATATACGCATTTTCATAGAACATCACTCATTGAGGGAAACAGCACGGGGTGCGCTCTTGAAGCCTACAGACCCTTTCAGTGCTTGCAGAGACCCTTGATGACTTCCGGTTTCGTCCACCGATGTGCCAGAATAGCACAGGTAGGGAAGAAGAGCGTGAGAAAATCACCCGCCGATTTTCTACTTTCCTTCCATCATTTGGAAAAATATATTCAAATAAATGCCATTTTGAGCGACATAAAAACTACAATAGATTGCTTCGAACATTACGCACGTTCCTTTTATCTGAAAAAAACTAATAAGATACTTTCCTTACCCTTGAACGTGAGAAAGTCCTTTCAGTTTTGACGTTGCGAGCTGGTAAATGAGATTACCGGAAGCTTTTTGGGGGCACAAAGCTTGCAATCTTGAAACCGTCTATGCGCTAGCGCATTCTGCGCTTCAGCAACGCGGAACGCCGAGGTTCGTAGCTTGGGTCGTGGACGCGAGCCGGTGTTCCACGCTTTACTCCACCAAGGCACGACATTCGCCCATCGACATCGTTGCCTTGCCGCAGTGCTTACTGCAGCAGCTTCATTAAACAAGCCGGCGCTAACATGCTCGAAGTATAGTCGGCGGTTAGACATCGTTGGTGCACGTGGAAGCTGCACAACTTCAGCAACGAGCTATTACGCGCTAACACGGAGCGAAAGGCAAAGAACATTACTGCGTCAGCAACTCTGCGATGCTCGCTAGGTCAGGATTTTTCGCTGCCATCGAGAAGCTCTGGACGCGGCGCGGCGTCTGTGTTGTTCATACGACCTTCGAGTGACTCCTGCTTCCTACAATGATCTTCAAATGAATTTTTCGAGTACGCGTTCAGCTTTGTTTGTGTCGCATCAGTGAAAGTGCCAGGACTATATGGATGCCAAAATCTGCTGCGTGAGTGGACTATTTTCACGTTTTGGAACGTTTTTTCTCCGGAGCCGGCCACCGCCTGGACTAAGCCTAACGAGGTAAGCCCACGCCGGCGCGACGCCAGCCGCGTCGCCGTTCCCGGGTGCCCTTTTCGCTCTTCTCAGGGCTTATTTTCAGAAAAAATGGAATATCAGGTGGTGGGGGAGGACATAACCCCCGAAGAGGTGACAGAAGACTGAGGTTGGCAGTCTGCAGGCGCCAGAAGAGCTGGCGCGCGCTCGGCAGGCGCTAATCCTAATGGTGCTACTCTCAACGAGACGAAGTCGACAACGGCCGAGGCCCCGCGAGGCCGCAACAGTGGCAATAACATCAAGGCTAGAAACATCCGCGCTGGCCGGATGCCCCAGCTCCTCAGGGAGGATACGAAGATCGTAATTTGGCCCCTCGGAGGCCTCAATATTGTCAAGACCGGCTGCACCGTGGTGGCTGATGCAATCCTGGCGGCCACAAGCATCTGCGCCGAAGCTTTGCGGGGCGACACGCTATGCCCCAACGTGCAGCAGAATATTATGGTTGCCAGAACACCTAGAAGATAAAATGCCAACCACTACGTCAAAGTTCGGCAGATCGTCGTCATGGGCCGAACATACGAGGTCAGTGCCTACGAGGCCGCCCCTCATTCCACGTGCAAGGGCGTGATCCGAGGTATTCCACTCTTAGACGGCCCGAATGATATTGACAGCAAGATCGTAAATGAAAGAAATTCGCTCGCCCTGGCAGCCAAGCGCATAGGCAGCACTGGTACGGTAATCATCGCCTTCGACGGTCATAGAGTCCCAAACTTTGTACGCTACGGCCCCACCCTTGTGCAATGTTCGCTTTATCGCAAGAAAATTGACATTTTCTACGCTTGTGGTCGGCTCGGTCACTGTGCTGATGTGTGTCCCAGCCCAGGCGACGCCGTATGTCGGGGCTGTGGGGCTTCAAATCCTGACGCACAACACAAGTGTACCCCCAAGTGCAGGTTGTGTGGTGGGCAACACCTCACGGCTGACAAGGACTGTAGGCAAAGATTCCAGATCCCGTATGTCATGCGACGAAGGCGCTGGAAAAAGTCTCGCGCCACCGATCAAGGCCAAGCCACGGCACCACCATCACCCCCCATGGATGGGCAGGACTTCCAGCAGTCACGCGGTTCCGGGGGCCATTCCAGGCGACGTTCTTGGTCCCATTCCAGGGGCCATTCCCGGTTCAGGAGCCGCTCCCGGTCCCGAGGAGGAGCGCGGCGCTACCAGTCTGGGAGCCACTTCAGGTCTCGATCCAGGTCAACCTGGCGTCAACAGCAGCCTAGCGGGGTGTTAGCGAGAAGCAAGAAGTCGGGCTCTATAACCTGGGCCGACACGGTCCGAGGAGGGGCCAGCTGAGGTACTGCCGGGGTCACTCCCAGAGCATGCGGAGTGCGCGCGCGAGATTTCCCAGCTGAAACGCGAGAAAGCAGCGATGAAGGAAACCATAAACAGGCTTATGTCCGAAATTGCCGAGATTAAGAACGCGAGGAACCCACCACCGCAACCCGCCGCCGCATGCGTCGCCGATACAATGCCCCTATCCATGGAGGTGCACAGCACTAAAGCCGGCGACAGCAGCAGTGAGGGTCAAAGTGCTCCCAAGAAGAGGGTTGTCGCCTACGAACAGGAAGGTGTAGCGATTCGAGTCAGGTCTGAGCTTCGAGACACGCTATCCGCGCTCAGTGAAAGCATCAATAAGCTAGGGGAGGATTTCGCCCAACTGCAGATCACCCTGACCGCGCAAAACGACCAAGTATCCAAGGTAGAGTCGTTTCTCGAAAGCGTAGTAAAAACAGCTCTGACCTCAACCTTCGTCGTACAACCCCAGCCTGGCGCTACGGGCCCCATCGTCCACGCTATTCTTAGCCAATCTGAGGGCAGCACCAGCCCACAAAAGCACCAAGATGGCCAAGCCAAGTGAGACGTTTCTCTTTTGGCAATGGAACTGCAGGGGCTTCCCTAGTAAAAAGGCGTCCTTGCAGCATTACATTCGATGCTCTAGCGAAAAACCCCTCGTCATTCTGCTTCAGGAAACATTAACCCCAAACGTCAAACTGACTGGTTACAAGCCCATCTCGCGTTATCCTGATGGCCAGGGCGTCTGCACCTTGGTCAGTAACAAGCTCACACACATCTCTCACGACCTCAGTATGGCCACCAGCAGCGCCGAATATGTCATGACCGATATTCTGCCGCGCAGCTCGGACCGAAGCCACATCTTTTTTCTCAACTTGTACAGTAGCCCTAAGGACCGACGGCAGCGCTTCAGGGTCCTCATAAAGAAGGCTGTCAACTTGGCGGGTCCCAACCCCCTGGTTGTGGCGGGCGATTTTAATGCTCCGCACCACACTTGGGGCTACCCGTACAATACCAGCAAGGGCGCGGAACTGTGGCAGAACGCGACGGACTTGGACCTGACTCTAATCACCGACAAGGCCTTTCCAACTCGGTTGGGCACCTCATCCTGCAGAGACTCCACTCCCGACTTGACCTTCGTCAAGAATCTTTCCGATGTACAGTGGGCCAACTCAAACATTGATTTAGGTAGCGACCATTACGTTCTGGTGACGCAGTTCTTAGTGGTCCGAAAGAGAGCACGGGAGTTTTCTTGGACAAACTGGGACCAGTTTCGCAAAGTCCGCAACGACTGACTCCTACCTGCAACCAGGCCAAGCCTACAGCAGTGGATTAGCCAGCTCAGAGAGGACGTTATAAGTACCCCGAAGAATATTAGTAGTGACCTTCCGGTTGAAAAAATGGACAGCCGCCTTGCCCACCTGCTCGAGGCCAAGCAGTCACTTCTCACCCGCTGGAAAGGCCAGCACCTCAATCGCAGGTTGCGCAAGAAAATCTCCGACCTAAACAAGACCATCGAGGAGCACTGTCGCGTCCCTCTCCAAGCAGCAGTGGGACGAGGTGTACAACTCGGTAGATGGCCAGATGCGTAATGGAAAGACATGGAACCTGCTCAAGCACCCGCTCAGTGAGACTAACACCAAAACTAACCAGCGGAACGTACTAGCGCGAGCCATGCACGAAGCCAAGCAGTCCTCTTCAGAAGAGGAGGTTTTGAAGCAGCTGGTGCAAAAGTACCTCCCTGTCGACTTGAAACCCCGCAACAACGTACCCCGAGTACTCAGGACCGGCCAACACTGAACTGGACGCCGAGATATGCCACGAAGAGGTTCTGCAGGCGCTCCACGGGCTCAATGGGAGGTCTGCCGCGGGCCCCGACGGCATAAATAATAAGACCCTGCGCAACCTGGACGACCGGTCAATTGACTACCTCACCGAAGTCATCAATGAGGCATGGAAGAGCGGCGAGGTCCCCGACCCGTGGAAGGTCGCACGTACGTACCGTGCTCATTCCCAAGCCGGGGAGGTCACCCAACTTGGACAACATGCGCCCCATTTCGCTCACATCCTGCGTGGGAAAGGTAGCCGAGCATATGGTCCTCAATAGGTTGACTCGGTACCTGGAAGACAATGGGCTCTACCCACACACCATGATTTGTTTTCGGGCCAAGCTTTCGACGCAAGACGCTATGAAGCTGCTCAAGCACCAAGTCATCGACTGCAACACTCGAGACATGCGGGCCATTCTCGGCCTCGACTTAGAGAAAGCCTTCGACAATGTTACTCACTCTTTCGTGTTGCGGTCGATTGCTGAGCTCGGCCTTGAAGTCAGATTCTACAAATATGTCAAATCGTTCTTGACCCGTAGGAGAGCCACCCTCAGTGTGGGAGACCTTGTCTCCGAGGAGATCGAGCTGGGATCGCGCGGCACGCCACAAGGGTCAGTGATATCGCCCACCCTGTTCAATCTTGTCATAGTCGGGTTGTCCAAGAGGCTCTCATGGATCGAAGGCATTAACCGTACAATTTACGCGGACGATATTACCATTTGGTGCACAGGTGGATGGATGGATGGATATGGCTGTACCCTTTAGATCGGGCGGTGGCTGGCGCCACCAAGCCGTAATACCTAATGAACCAAAAACTATATTTATTTTTTCCTTAAAAAGTGAGTTTGAGGATTCGTACTTTGCAGTGAAGAGTTTAATTTTCACTCGTGCCTTGACTTTAGCCACCACTCAGATAACCTCCTTCTAGTTAAGTCTACCCGCTTAAAGTTTATTTTGCCATTCCGGTCCCTAAACCCCAGTGCTTTGAAAAACTCTGCGCCATCAACCTGAACTATAGGGTGAATCCCTTTACAGAACATTATCAAGTGTTCGGCAGTTTCTTCTTCCTCTCCACACGCACTGCATACTGTGTCTACCTCTTCGTATTTCGCCCGATATGTCTTGGTTCGCAGTACTCCCGTCCTGGCCTCAAACCGTAGAGAATTACCCCGAGTATTATCATAGATCCTTTCCTTGGCAATTTCCTGCTTAAGAGTTCGATAGATCTCTAGTGCGGACTTCTTAATCATGCCCGTTCTCTACATGTCAGTCTTCGTTTCCTTCACTCTCTTCTTAACTGACAGTTCTTTTTGGTTTAGTCGCCTACTGTTTTCTAAGGTTTTACCAGTCCATTTCCTGGTTTGCTTCCTCCATTTTGTATCGAAATTCTTCATGTACAAGTAGCTAAAAACCTTCCTAGCCCAACGCTCCTCCCCCATTTCTCTCAATCGCTTCCCAAATTTTTTCTTGCTGCTAGCTTCCCTGCCCTCAAATGATGTCCATCCCATATCACCTTGTACTCCCTGGCTTGGTGTATTCCCGTGAGCTCCTAAACAAGCCTACCTATTCCACGTTGCTTAATTTCTAGCCTTGTTTGAACTTCTGATCTCGTGCACAAGACCGCTTTGCCGAACGTCAGACCAGGAACCATGACCTCTTTCCATATTCCTCTCACAACATCATACCTATTGTATTCCACAGTGCCCTGTTTTTCATTACCGCTGCATTCCTGTTACCTTTAGTCGTCACGTATGTTTCGTGTTCCCTTAGGTACTCGACCCCATTGCATATCCATACGCCCAGATATTTGTATTTATCTGTTATCTCTAGCGTGACCTCCTGTATTCTAAGCTCACTACCTTCATTGTCATTAAAATCATGACTGCTAATTTTTCCTTCTTGAATCTGAAATCTAACCTATCTCCCTCATTACCGCAGATGTCCACCAATCTCTGCAAAGCTTCATTGTTGTCGGCCATTAGCAGTATATCATCTGCGTACATCAATGCTGGTAGTGCCTGTTCAATGAGTTTTCCTTGTTTGACGAAAGAGAGGTTGAATCTCAGTCCACTTCCATCTAATTTGGCCTCTAATCCTTGAAGGTACATCATGAATAGTAAGGGTGACAGGGGACACCCCTGCCTAAGCCTCCGTTTTGCCTCTGCAGGCTTGGATACCTGTTTTTTCGCACTTTATAATTACCTTGTTACCTTTATAGATATCCTTTAAAAGATTAGTGACTACATCTTCCACACCTAGTGTGTCCAGTATTCCCCACGATTCCTCTTGAACCACGCTATTGTACGCTCCCTTGATATCAAAAAACGCTAGCCACAGGGCCCTGTGTTTTTTTTCTGCTATTTCGATGCACTGCGTCAGTGAGAACGGATTGTCTGCCAACCTCCTGTGTTTCTGAAACCCATTCTGTAGTTCCCCCAGCACCATTCATCCTCTATCCATGCCTGCAGTCTTTGCTTATAATCTGCATCGCCAGCCTGTAGACCACTGATGTCGCTGTTATAGGACGATAGTTGTTTATGTCAGGTTTGCCCCCCTTTTCTTTATAGATCATGCTCATCCTGCTAAGTTTCCATCCATCGGGAACTTCTCCATCGATTATTATTTTGTTCATTGCCTCTCCCAAAGCCTGGTTAGACTTCGGACCTAATGTCTTTATCAGCATAGCTGGAATGCCATATGGGCCTGTTGATGTACTATACGGAACCCTTTTCTCAGCTCTTTCCCACTCTCGTTGTGAAAATGAAGCCATTGCACCACTTGATTCGTCCTTGTCTATTGTGGTGCATAAAGCGCTTCTTTGTTGAAATTTTTCTGTCACCCTTGTTCTTATATATTCAATAGCTTCGTCCCCTTCTAGCCTAGCACCTTGAGCTGTAGTTATATACCTCTGCTCTAGGCTAGTCTCATTTCTTAGGGAGTTTAGATGGTTCCAAAATTTCGCAGCTGCCTTTCTATCTTTTTTTATGTACTTCTGCCAGCCACTGAGCTTCCTCTCTTCTAATCTTTTGATTGATCAGAAGGGATGCATCCTTTCTACAGCTAACAAAGATTTCCCATTTTCTTTCAACATCATCTGTCAGTTCACCCCGCTGCTTAGCATGTCTGTGTTCCCTATAGGCTTCCTGACGTTTTGCTATGGCTCTCTTAACTTCCTCATTTCACCAACTTTTGAGTTTGTGTCTTCTTTTCCGGGGTGACTTGTCACGCGTTTTAGTAAGCTCTAGCTCAAACAGTCTAATTAGATTCGTGTATGTTCACACTGTTTTATTATCCTCCGTGATTACTTTCTCAATTTGTTTAGTGGCTATTTCAATTTGCCTTTCTGGATAAAAATTTTCCTGTAGTTGCTCATATTGTCTCCTTCCCACTTTCACTGCTCTTCCAAAACTTAGCTTGACACGTTTGTGATCACTACCCAGACTTCTGGAGCCACCTTCATCTAAGCGCATTCCCCTGAGCTTATCATACATCCTATGTGACATCATTGCATAATCTATCATCGACTGCAGCCTTCCTACCTCCCATGTTATTTGCCCTTCACACTTTTCGGTACAGTTGCAAATGATCAAATCAAGCCTTTCACACCTATCCGTGATAATTTTGACTGTTGGGTCGGTATACCCATCTATATCTTTTATGTACGCATTCATGTCTCCTAGTATAATTATCTCGCACTCTCTTCCTAACTCCTGAATGTCGTTTGATATACACTCTACCATTGCCTGGTTTTCCTCTCTGGCCTTTGCTCCCGTCCACAAGTACACGAAACCAAGGAGTGTAATTTGACGTGCCACTTTCTCTTTTAGCCATAAATGTTCTTTGCACTCCTGCTTGACCCTTTGCCAGTCTGTACTTTTATGAATGAATGCCCCAATACCACCCCCCTTTCTGCTGCCTTCTGTTCTAATACAATATTCCCACGCGTAGTCCGAATTGTTCGGAGGTTGTTCCATGTCCCTGAGATGTGTTTCTACAAAACCGTATACCATCGGCCTCTCTTCCCTTAGCTGTTCTTCTATCTCTTCCCACTTCAGCCTGTTCCTACCACCCTGCGTGTTAATATTTCCTACGTCTGAATTGGCTCGGCTCTCGTGGCTACGTCTATTTATGCCCCGGACTCTACCTATCTTAGATATTGGTGCCACTTTGGAATCGTATCTGTCCATACCACCTGTCGAAGAGTCTCCCTGGTTGTTGTCCTCGTTACTAGCTATCCTGCACCCCGAAGGGCTCGCTTGTTCCCCAAAAAAGCTACTGCGCGTCCTGCAAGTCGCCAACCCACCTCATGACCTAGCCGCCCATCGAAGTGAATTCTATCTCGTTGAACCCCCCCCCCCCCCACCTATGCACCTTTCTGTTTATTTTCACCACCTCAAAGCCTTTCTCTCGACTCGTACGCCATATCTCTTCGTTTGCGTTGACCACCGATCTTTGCAGGTTGCTATCACGCACCGGTACCTCCGGTATCGTGCATATCACTACCTGTGCCTTAGGAGAAGTGGCGCGCATGTCATCGACGCCTTTCGGCAGTGTGGCTGCTAGTCCTGCTGCATCTTCATTTAGGACATCGTTTAAACCGCCTGAAATTATCACGAGGTTTCGTCTATCAGCTGTCGTTTTGAGCTTTGCGCTCGCTTGCCTCATGAGTGCTTCCAGCTGAGGGAACGCCGCTTGCTAGACGCGAGCCGGACGCGCTCGCATCGGCTCCTGCTTTTTTAAATGTTTTTGACCGCAAATTTGCCGATCGACCTCGGTTTTTCGACTCATCTGATCCAGTTTCTTTCAAGGATCGAGTGGATACCCGACTTTTGCGGGTAGGTCAAGCTTTCGAACTTTTATTTGGGTGTTTCACCCTGTGCCACGTTGGCGCTCAGCTCGGCCTGCCGAGCGAGACGCTTCGAGGATGCCGCTCGAGGAGATGGTCTTCGGCGAAGAAATCTCCAGGCAGGAGGATGAAGCCTCCGGATGGATTGTTGCCCACTCTCGGAAGAAGCAGCGTCAGGATTTTACGCCCGGCGACAGCCCTGGCCCCAGTGCCGGTCATCGTGCCGCCCGTCCAGCGCACCCGAAGGGGCCGATAAACAAGCTCATCGCCGCGTCGCGCCTGCCGCGATTGCCTAAAGATCACTACCGGGTTGTCGTACGTCCCAAGGGAGGCATGGATGTGCGCAAGGTCAGTGGAATCAAGGTTACCCAAGCTTTGGTGATGGCTGCTTGTCTCGGCCCGCCGCAGGCTGAGGAAGATATTGTTTGTGTCAATGAAATGCAGAACATTTTTGTGATCAGCACGCCACACGCTAGGAACGCAGAAGCCTACGCTAAAGTGAAGCAAATTCGAGTGGGAGAAACGCTCCATGAAGTCTCTAATTACGTGACGCCACCCGGGGATACGTGCAGAGGAGTTGTTCGCGGTATCGACCCTGAGCTCTCTGATGACCGGCTAGGTGAGCTCTTCGTGCACGCAAGAAATCCGAAGGTTCTTGGAGTACGGCGCATCAAGAAAACGCCCACGGTGATCGTTCTGTTTGACGGTATGAAAGTCCCAAACTACGTCATGTGTGGGACGAACCTGATCCGGTGCACGCTCTACCGACGACAAATCGACGCCTGTCGAACCTGCGGAAAGCTGGGACATCGCTCGGACGTTTGTCCCACTCCTACAGTCATCACCTGCCCGGACTGTGGGGTCTCATCGCCCCCTGAGAATCATACGTGCCAGCCGAAGTGCTCCATCTGTGGAGGAGCGCATCCGACGGCGGATCGGGCCTGCAAAAGCAGGTACCAGGTTCCCTACATCGTTCGGCGTAGAAGGCGACGACGGAGAAAAGCAAACAAGCAGCGCGCGGAGTTCGTGCCACAGCAAGCTCCCGGGCTTGGGTTCAACCAGGGGGGTGGCCTTGATAACCCTGGGCGGGGTGCGGGTCACCGCTCTCGCTCGAGGGATAGGTCTGCCTCCTGTGCCCGGATTCAGCAGGAACCTACCTGGGCTGAACGAGTGGGCCCAAAACGTGAGTCTCGCACTATCGTGCAGCGCCAGTTGCCAGAGCAAGCTACGGCTAGAATACAGCAGCTAGAGCGTGAGAATGCAACTCTGAGGAGTGAGCTTCAGGAGATTAAAGCATTAGTTGAGGAGCTTAGGCAGCGCGAACGCACGCCGGAAGGGGCGGTGAAAGTGCAGCAGGCCGAGGCACAACCTAGAGGCGGTAAGCGAAAAGCCGCTGACCCTCCGGTAGATATCGAGAAGGAGTTCAGTGACTTTAAACAGGAAATTATGGGGGTGGTCCATGAAATTAAGGAGGCCATCGCTGGTGTCAGCTCTGTCATCCAGTCCCTTTCTGCAAGGGTGGTGGTGGTGGAGCAAAACCTAAGTAGCAATCATGGCGAAGCTAAATAAAACATTTGTCATTTGGCAATGGAATTGCGCGAGCTTCCACAGGAAGAAGGCAGTCTTGCAGCAGTTCGTCAGCTCACAGGAGAATAAGCCAGCCGTAATACTCCTCCAGGAGACCCTTAAAGGAGAGGTGGCCCTCCGGGGTTATCGCTCCGTAGCCTGCTGGGGGGAAGGAAAACGCGGGGTCGCCACCCTCATATCCAAAGAGTTCTCCTTTGAGGTTCGCGATGTACGTCCAGACCTAAAGGTGGAACACATACTCATTGAGTTAATCCCAAACTCTCGGCTTAAGGAGCACCTATTCATTCTCAACGTTTATAGCTCACCATCTGATACTCGGGAGACTTTTAATGCGCTTCTCTGCAAAGCCTCCAAAATCGCGGGCTCGGCTCCGTTTACAGTTGCTGGCGACTTCAATGCGCAACATCAGACATGGGGCTATATCAATAATACGGCTAAGGGGCGGGCGCTTCTGCAGCATACTACCAATCTTAATATGTTACTAGTTACTGATCACAACTTTCCCACACGTCTCGGCAACTCTGTAGCAAGGGACACCACGCCGGACCTGGCTTTTGTCAGGAACGTCGAGTGCCCTTTCTGGCAGAACTTGCATGAGAACTTGGGGAGCGACCATTTCATCGCGTCTATCTCCCTCGATGTTAAAGCATCGCCGCCGCGGGTCTTCAAAATAGTTGATTGGGATGCCTTTCGGGAACTCAGACAAAACGATGAAAAAGAGTACGATGACCTTGGCCAGCTACTTGAGCGTCTTAAGGCAGATGTTAAAGCTGCCACTAAGGTGGTGGAGACGGATCTTAAAACGGAACGCATGGACAGCCACCTAGCGAGGCTCCTTGAAGCCAAAAACTCCTTACTTAACAGATGGCGTACGCAGCGACTCAACAGGCGGCTCAGAAAGAAAATTGCTCTGCTCAAACAGGAGATTGAATCGTACAGCCAAACCCTGGCCAGACAACAATGGGATGAGGTCTGTAACGATGTCGATGGGCAGATGCGGTCAGGGGCGAAATGGAACATTCTCAAGCACCTCCTGGGAGATAAGCAAACTAAAGCTAATCAGAAACACACTGTTGATCGGCTCATTCACAAGGAGAGGTCTGCTGGGCTCTCCAATGATCAAATCTTACAACAGCTGGCGGATAGGTACCTCCCCCTGGGGGCTACCACGGATGCAGACTACCCGGATTTCTCTGGTCTGGAGGATGCGGAGCTGGACTCCCCCTTCAACACGGCAGAGATCAGGGCGGTCCTTTTTGATCTCAATGGAAAATCGGCTCCCGGGCCGGATGGTATCACTAACAGGCTACTTAAAAATCTGGACGATAGATCCATTGAGCTACTAACTGACGAGGTCAACCGGGTTTGGGAGTCGGGGCAGGTGCCGAAGGAGTGGCGAACGGCCTCTGTCGTCCTCATTCCCAAGCCTGGTAAACCTCTCGGGCTCGGCACGCTCCGACCGATCTCGCTCACGTCTTGCGTGGGTAAGGTCGCGGAGCATGCAATCCTTAACCGAATCTCCCATCACATTGAACAAAACGAGCTCTTCCCTTTCAATCTCATTGGCTTTCGTCCCGCGCTCTCTACGCAGGACGTTATGAAAATGATTAAACACCAAATTCTCGACATAGACACCAGAGATGTCCGAGGGATTCTTGCACTCGATCTGGAGAAAGCTTTCGATAATATCTCACATCCTCACATACTGGATTCGATCTCTGAGTTGGGATTGGGGGCCCGCTTTTACGGGTTCGTCCGCTCTTTTCTCAGGGATCGCGTTGCCACCATTCGGCTCGGGGACCTCTGCTCCAAGGAATTTCACCTTGGACCTAGGGGAACCCCTCAAGGATCGGTCATTTCGCCGCTAATCTTTAATATCGCGATGAGGAAACTCTCGCTCGAACTCTCTCGTATCGACCGCATCGGACATGCGCTGTATGCGGACGATATTACTATATGGTGCACTGGGGGTAGGGACGGAGACGTTGAGGAGTCCCTCCAGCAGGCCCTCAGGTGCACGGAGGAGTTTTTGGATAGCACGGGGCTGCACTTGTCGACCGCCAAGTCGGAGCTCCTCCTGTACACACAGCCGGAGAAACGCAAGTTCACCACTATTCCATTTCCGCCGGAAGAGATCAGGATCGAAATTCACACACGGTCAGGGCAGGCCATCCCCCGTGTCGATAAAATTCGGATATTAGGCATGTTCCTGGAGGAGCACGGAAGTAACTCTCATACTCTGACTCGTATTGCGGCAAAGGCGGAGAGCATGGTCAAGCTTATACTTCGTGTGTCTAACAGGCGTGGAGGGCTTTGTGAGGCCAACCTCATGAGGCTTTTTCCATGCCTTGCTTATGAGTCACATTAATTACATTGCCGCAGCGCATAGGTGGGAAAGGAAAGAACAAGGGAAACTGGATGCGATTATTCGAAAGTGCATTAAGAGGGTCTTGGGCCTTCCAAACAACACAATGAGGAAAAGCTCAAGGCTCTTGGTATGCATAATACATTTAGTGAGATTGCAGAAGCGCAACAAACAGCACAAGCTGCACGACTGTCCTCTTCCAAAGCTGGGAGACGCATCCTGGAGTTTCTGGGCTGCGAACCAACTATGGTAGCAGACAAAAAGATACAGCTTCCACCCAAATTGAGGGAGCAGATTACGGTCTCACAAATTCCTAGAAATGTTCACCCTCTCTACAATGTCGGCCGCCGGGCCGCTAGGGCTAGGTCACTCCTCAGTTCCGCCGCTGCCACCCCTGAACTTGTGGCGTTCGTTGACGCAGCACAGTATCCCGGCACATCCAATTTCGTGGCTGTGGTCATTGACCTTCACGGTAAAATCCTCACAGCAGCATCTCTTCGAGATACCACACCGGCTAGGGCAGAGCAGGCTGCTATAGCAATGGCCGTGGCGATTCCCATGCGCACGCGCATTTTCACTGATTCTCGAGCTGCTGCACGAGCGTTCATGACCGGATCAGTCTGTGAGCAGGCGGCCCATCTTCTTACCAAAAGACCACATTGCACGGAAATCGACGGCCACATCACCTGGTTTCCTGCCCACATGGGCAAGGATGTCCACCCTGTTATCCCCAATGCCAATGAGCTTGCCCATGCCCGAGCACGCGAACTGTCCCACCGTGACGGGCAATCGGCATCTAATTTTGGGGATGGCATCCGGCAGCTTGATTCGCTCCTCACCTTTAATGAAATTTGCAAAAGTTATCAATTGGCCAGGCGTAGCTTTCCGCTCCCGCACCCGCAACTCTCTAGGGCCCAGTCAGTCACTTTAAGAATGCTGCAAACGGGTACTTACCCGTCGCCTTTAGTGTACAGCAAGTTTATCGACAGCATAAAGCCGCAATGCCCTCATTGCGAAGAGAGACGTTGCACGTTACCCCACATGCTCTGGCAATGCGCGGCGCTGCGCGATGGCGAGCCTCTCAGCACACAAAGCTGCCTGGAGGACGGCAATTACCAGCTCGGACCGAGAGGTCCAAATCCGGGCTGTCCAGAGGGCCCGCAACTTGGCGGAAGGGCTCGCTCTTCCTGTCCCCACGTGGGTGCGGCCCGCAGCCGACCCTCCCTCTTGAGGGGAATCGGCTCCTCAGGACAATTTGTAAATAAAGTTCATTGACTGACTGACTGCTTCCAGCTTGCGTCCTGGGAACGCCCCTACTGCAACCCTCTTGTCACCTCTTACCCTCTCTTTGATAGCTTCTGTGCATCGATTTAAATTCGAGTCCCCGGCGATTATCACATGCTGTGACTTCTCAGCTGGAGCATTCTGCACCTGCGGGCTACTTGCACCTGTGACGCCGGCTGCTTTGTTTCCTCCCTGCCCCACCGCTACCTCGCTGAAGCTGGGCCTTGCGACAGTTGAACCGGCTAAACCTTTTTTTTCCAAACTTGCTTGCTTTTCCTTCTCCACCGTTCTGGTTTCCGGTTCCCTACTGTTCTCTTGGTAGGTCGCTTCTTTGTTCAGCTTCGGACAAGTCAAGCAAGCAGCGACGGACCAGTCGAGCGCTCCCTGCAGGAGACCATAGACACCACGGAAGATTACCTCCGTCCCACAGGCCTGAGGTGTTCCCCAAGCAAGTCCGAGCTCCTCCTCTACCAACCCACTATGCGAAGGCCCAAGCCCAAAGACTGGCAGCCGATCTCGAAGAGTGGTATCAAGCTTTACACCAGAGATGGCAGCACAATACCCAGAGTCGACTCCATTCGTGTCCTCAGCATGACCATCGAGTCCAATGGTTCCAACGGCAAGACTACACTCAAGCTCACCGCCAAGACGGATAACGTGGTTCGGCTGGTTCGGCGGGGGGCCAACCACTACCAAGGCCTCAAGGAAGACAATCTAATCCACCTGGTCAATCAATGCCTTTGTGCTCTGCCACTTTTCACGTGTCGCGGCCATGCACAGTTGGCAGCGTGCCGAGCGTGACAAGATCAACGTCTTGCTCAGAAAGATTACCAAGCGGGCCCTCGGTATCCCGATCAGGACACGCACCGAGCGCCTGCTCCAGCTCGGAGTACACAATACGTTGGAGGAGATTACCGAAGCGCAGGAGCGGACCCAGCTCGCGCGCCTTTCGAGCTCCCAGACCGGCAGACATATACTCCCGAGAGCTCGGTCACTCTCCGGCTGAAGTGGACGAGAAGATGAGACAGGTGCCCCGTGAGATTCGCGACCTCATCACCGTGGCACCGACACCGAGGAATGTCCATCCCGAGCACAATCGCGGTAGGCGACGGGCTAGAGCTGCCACTCTTCTCAAGCAGATTCACAGTGAGGAGCACGGCGTCAGCTTTGTCAACGCTGCAGCGTACCGTGAGAGCCGCGCCTTCTTCGCAGTCGTCGTCGACTCCAAACAACAAATCACCAACTGCGCATCGGTTCACACTGACGATCCGACGATTGCCGAGCAAGTGGCCATCTTCCTGGCCATCCTGGAAGGTGAAAGGGAGGCCATCTATAGTGACTCTAGGTCAGCTATTTGCGCTTTCAAGCGCGGTGAAATCTCCAGGAAAGCCCTGCGCGTGCTCCAGAGTGGTGGCCGCGACGGCATCAAGCACCACGTACTGATTTGATTTCCTGCACATGTTGGACAGGTCCAAGGCGCTCCCCCCAACCTCAACGAGTCTGCCCACGAGGCCGCGCGCGCACTAACCGACCGCGCGGGTTCCGGGCAACGATTCGGGGCCAACGGGGTTGCGGAAAACAGGGACGCGCCTGCGACGTACAACGAAATAACAAAATATTTTTTTACCTCGCGCGGAGACTATATCCACTCCCTCATCCAAATCTTAATAGGCCACAGGCCCTTACACTTAGACTGCTGCAGACCGACATGTACCCTAACCTGAGATCCCTTCACGCTATTTATCCTGACGTGTTCCCCAATGACGCTCTACCCGCATGTGGGGATGTATCCACGCTGGTGCACATGCTCTGAGAGTGCAAGGCAATGTACACTAACCCCAACACTACATCGGTCAGGTGGGAGGCGGCCCAACGCAGCTCTCTCCTGGCCGACCAACTTTGGGCTGTCCAGCAGGCCCGCGGAGCGGCCGATAGGCTTGGCCTAACGATCCCGACGTGGGAGTCACCCGCTGCGCGCTAACGCGCGCCTTGCAGGACCTCAATAATGTTTCGCAACCAACCAATCGGGAAGCTCTAACCATGGCCTCCAAAACTGCGCGCCGGCGCACAATCTCGGACGCTATGCTTTAATTGCGTCATACCGTCCTGCCGCAATCCGCGAGTCCCCGGGACAATCCGGAAGACTCCTTGATTTTGACTGTTTCTTCCGTTTGCACGGTTGTCATAAAAATTTCCGGGAAATCAAAATTTTTGTGCGTGATCTGGCCGCACTTACAGAAATGTAGGTCAGTCCGCTCAAGGCTCCTTGCGAAGCCACCGAATTTTATTATAAACGAATGTAAGAGGCATTCATGTAAACGTACAATGGTGTCATGATGCGAAACCGCGGCAGATACGAATTCGTGAAATTCCCCAGCCAAATTCTACTGTGCACATTGGGCCAAAATCCGAATGTCTCGAACACTTCTAATCGCGGCGCGTGATATTACCGACACCGTATTGTCCGGGAGACATATGAAAGGTAGGGTGGCGCGCTGTAGGGGGAGCACAAAGCCAGCCTCATGCATTGACATAATGGCGAAGGGGGGGGGGGGCAAATTTCATACCCATACAATGACATAGTCGGGAGGAGGGCGTTGCGACGAACTTTCGCCCACCCTTGAAGGGGAACCTTGTGCACGCCTATTCCCCCCACCCCCCACACACACGTTTAAAGCTTGTTACAGTAAAACCTCGCGATTGCGTGCATACATGCAGAGAACGCGGCTATCTGCGCACTAAGCGTAGTATACATTAATCACCAAATACCAATTTTCTACGTGCGCTACCACCGCTAAAGATTGGTATCTGGTGTTTAACGTCGCAAAGCCACCATATTGTCACGTAATACAAGAGGGGGAACACACACAATGATTTATTGAGGGCGAATTTGTGCCCAGAAAAGTAGCTATGTCACAAAGAAGAGTCTGCTAAAAGCGTTCCGCCTACGTGTCCCTTTTCTGAACCAACTACCCCGTCAGTCTTCCCGGCTCGTGCTCGTACACCAGAGGCATGCGCTGCTCTGTAGACGCTCACGTCTCGTTAGTTGCGAGGCACTGTAGACCCTCACATAGCGTCCCGTTGGTCCTCTTTGTAAAATAATTAGTAGGGGCAATCTCTGTGGCATTACTTCCCTCCGAAATGCGCATCGTCTCGATGCGTGAATTCGAAAGGTTAATAGTCGAGGGGGTAGATGTTTCATTATCTTTCGTGTTATGGCTTCACGCGGACAACGTGGACGACCTCCGCATGGTTTTGCCGTTTCGAGCACTCTTGTCCGTCAGGGATCACCTCATAAGTTAGGTCACTTAGCCGGCGAAGGACCTTGTATGGACCAAAGTACCGTCGAAGGAGCTTTTCTGTCAGGCCGCGTCGTCGTATTGGTGTCCAGATCCATACTTGATCACCTGGCTGGTACTTGACTCCCCTGCGGCGCAGGTTGTAGTAGTCCGCATCCTTGAACTGTTGTTGACGTATTCGGAGCCTTGCCAGCTGGCGTGCTTTTTCAGCTTTCTGCAGAAATTCGTCAATGTCAGACGGCTCGTAGTGGTCATTGTCGACTGGGAGCATGGCGTCGAGAGTTGAATTGACTATGCGACCATAGATAAGCTGAAATGGGGTGACGCGGGTGGTCTCTTGAAGGGCCGTATTATAGGCGAATGTTGCAGGCAGGATTTCATCCCACGTTTTATGCTCCAAGTCTACGTACACCGACAGCATGTCAGCGATCATGCGATTTAGGCGTTCCGTTAACCCATTCGTATGGGGATGGTACGCAGTGCTTTTCCTATGGCCTGTGTTCATCATTATCATCAAACATTGCATCAACTCTGACGTGAAGGCTGCTCCTTGGTCGGTGATTACTACCTTTGGGGCGCCATGTCGAAGAACTATGCTGTGAGCGAAAAACTTGGCTACTTCAGCTGCCGTTCCTCGCTCAAGGCAGCCGGTTTCAGCATACCGCGTTTAGTCGGTGGCGACTACGATCTACCTCTTGCCCGATGATGATATTGGGAAGGGTCCAAGAAGATCCATTCCAACTTGTTCAAATGGTGTAGCAGGCGGTTCTATGGGCTGGAGCAGGCCGGCCGTCTTCAGTGATGGTCTTTTGCGCCTTTGACATTCGCGACATGTCTTCACATATTGCTGCACGGACGCCAGCAGCTTGGGCCAGTAATACTGCTGATGAATTCTGGCAAATGTCCGGCTGACGCCCAAGTGACCAGACGATGGTTCATCATGACAAGCTTCTAGGATTTCGGGTCTCATTGCTAACGGAACGACGAGTAAGAACTTCTCTTTGATATGCCCGAAGTTCCTTTTGTATAGCACATTTTCACGAAGACAGAATGAAGATAATGTTCTCTAAATACACGTGGGACCTGGCCGGCACGCCCTTCAAGGTGTTCGATCAATGGAAGCAGTTCTGCGTCAGCTCGTTGATGCTCCGCAATCACGTAGACGGAACGCTTTTAGCAGACTCTTCTTTGTGACATAGCTACTTTTCTGGGCACAAGTTCGCACTCAATAAATCATTGCGTGTGTTCTTCCTCTTGTATTACGTGACAATATGATTACGAGAGACGCCGTAGTGGAGGGCTCCGGAAATTTCCACCCACCTGGGGTTCTTTAAATGCACCCAAATCTGAGCACACGGGTCTACGACATTTCCGTCTCCATCGGAAACGCAGCCACCGCAGCCGGGATTCGATCCCGTGACCCGCGGGTCAGAAGCCAAGTACCTTAGCCACTAGACCACCGCGGCGGGGCTCGCCACTATAGAAGGATTAAATACTTTACCACAGCAAATATTGCCTAAAGTGCTCACCACGAAGTGATTTCTGTTTGACAATTTTCAACAATGATTGGCACTCTCGCACGGCCGCCCGATTGAACGCGGTTGCGACATCAAGGAGCTTTTCGAAACTACTGCGGAGTCCAGGATACTCAGCCGACGTTGCGACTGGCATAGCGACGAAACGGACATGAGCGGTTGTCCGCGATAAATGCGTACCCCGATTTGCTACTTGGCGAAAACATCGTTTTTCGAGACGCGGTACGGTCGCAGGTAGCCGATCTTCCACTGGCTAATTGCGTGCAGTGGGCTGTCGCCTCATGAAAGCATGTGCTACGCTTGCTGCCTCGGGGCCCGTGATCCACAACGCTGAACTCCGCAACAACGAGTTGCTTTCGTTCTGCAAAGCTGTGCGCACTGAACACAGTCCCGCACGATTGAGGTGGCAGCGATCGGCGTTCACAGGTAGTCGCCCGCTGCGCTACGCCGCACACGTAGGTTTTTAGTCGGCGAAAAGTCATACTGGCGCGCCTTTCGGTAGTCGCCGAGCGCCTTCGTTCTCTGTCAATGGTTACCAGAAAAGGCACCGCCGCAATCGCGCAAAAGTTGGAATAATTGATCAGCCGATTCCGTGCATTAGCAGTAGCGCAACTCTACGCAAATGCAGCAGCGTACGTGTACAGGATGGCGACCATCACGTAATATCCGCTCACAATGCGTGCTGTCAACAATACTTTCGGTTTTAAACCCACACTGTGGCACAAATTAGTGAAAAAAAAATACCCTTTTGAAGCAGTACGGAGCCGTAATTTCATATCGGCTTAGGTTGGCGCAGGTTTCCCACCACTGTCTCCATGGCAGCATGCATGATTACCACTGATGCATAAAGTAGTGCATTTAGCGGTGAAAAGATCACTTAAAAATCACGAAATTAAAAAGAAAAAGCTATTTAACATCTCTGAGCTTTCGTGCACATGCGAGAGGAGCCAGGTGGCACGCAATATCCCTACGGCTAAAAAGATGCATATCGCTTCACTGCAGCAGTTAGCTACTACTGTATTGGCTCCTGTTGGAGAAATAGACACCACATACAGAACTACCCGCACTGGAATACTGGTGCGATCTGTCACCGTGTTGAGTGTTTCCGTTAAGTCATCAAATATGGTGCAAACGTTTGTTTGCAGTCACAGTCGTACTACACTTCGGACACATAAATTGCAGTGGAGCACAAGCACATGAATATGGAATTCGGACACATTAGCCACTCTCATGAACTGATCAAGCAGCTTCATCGGCGTAGTCATTCCAGGTCATCTCAGAGTGTGCTTGAAACCATTGAAAAAGTATGTCCCTTGCCATGGCTGAGATGATAGGCCAGTGCATTCCTTTGAGATGCGATCTGGTCGTGGTGCATTGTGTTTTCCCACGAGTGCCTCGGAGTTGTAGAAGACTGTCCATTGCCATGTTCTCGCGAACTGAAGCAGAGCATTGAGTGAAGCCAAGCTTTACCTGCCAGTGCTGTCCTGTGTGTTAAACAGTCATACGTTGTTATTGGAACACTGGCACTTGACTCCAGTGAGGCAATGTGTTTTTGCGTTGTCAGCCCATCTTCCAAAAGCAGACGGTACTCATCTTGAATCATACAAAACCCAGTGCATAAAGAAACAATTGATTTTATTTTTGTTCTCAAGTAACAGGTTCACATTTTTTTTATACCGATCGCATGTACACTTGTAGAACCACCATGCAGAAAAAAAAGCTCACCACACTCACGACACACACACACACACACTTTTACATATAACTTCTTCAAAACAGACATCACTTCAAAGCTCGGTTGGTGTTCTCACTATGAAGAACAACACTAAAAAAAAAAAAGTTTTCTACAGGAAGAACAGCTTGTGAAAGTATCGCTACAACTCGGGGACAGTGCTGAGCAAACAAGTGCACGAAAGCACATAAAGCGAAACACGGCACATCTCACCTGTGCAGCTTAATAAAAGAACGCAAAAAAAGAAAAAAAAACCTGCCTAGACAGTTCTTGGGTGCTCTTCTTCCAGTAAGGCTGCCGCCACTCAAGCACTCCACCAGTGTGTGTGTACAAAGGTTTTACCGAAAGACTGACCAAAACCTGAACTGTGCACAACACTACTGGACGAGCAGTAGCAGTAGTAGTAGCAAAGGCAAGATTTGTTCCAGTAGGATTTCCTCGACAATGCTCCTTCGAGGGCTTGTAGAAATTCCCCCATGAAGCAAACATCAACTCGAAGCCAAAGGAAAGTACGCTGGACAAATGCCAGCACAAAGTGTATCGACTTTGAAGCAGGGTGTTGTTCAGGATACAACATGCACACTGTGGCACTAAGACTGAAAGATACAAAGTGCACACACTTGCAGTACCAAAGAGCTCACTGCGATGACATCGAAAGCCCGCCAACGATCTGTGAGACTTCTCCAATAACTCAAAGAGATTTAAAGTATACAGAAAAGATAAAAGAAAAAAAAACACAAAAGAGAGTGACAAAGAGGGGCCTGATACTGCTTGATGCAGCCATAATGAAAAACTCACTTAGGCGCAGTTCAACTAAAGCAAGGCAATCTACCTGCCGTGTCTCCACACCTCACTTCCGACCATAAAATGTATGTGTGTGACCACAGAAGTGTTTCAATGTGAGACAAAAACGTGTGAATGCAAAAGGACAAAACACTGGAAGACTTTGCTAAATATGTGTGTATGCGAGAAGCAATACGGCTGCTGCCACAGACGGTATACCAAGACAAGTTGGGAAAACAAACATGCAACAGTGGCTCTAAGAAAAAGAGAGAGAGAGAAAAAAAAGAGAAGCCACCAAATAAAAAGTCTATTAGAGGTCCTCAATGTATGGGATGGCATCCGTGTACCTGGTGGCATGACAGGGTCGTTTACACATTCAAACAAAGTCTAATGAGCTATAGGTTGAAGGGTAGTGCATGCTGTTGAAATTCAGCATATAAGGCAGCAAATACTAAGCAAAGCACCATACCGTGTGCACATCCAAGTCCACATGTAATGTCATCAGGGAAGTTTGGTCATTTTACCAGAATAAAGATGCTGGCAATCTGCAGACAGGTTCCATTCCACCAGGCTACGTAGGACAGGAGAGTTTCATTCGCAGACATGCAACAGAGGAGACATCAATTTTTGTGCACAGGTAGCTGCGAACTATGTGATATACGCATGTTCACAATAAAAATGGCCTTCCTATTACATAGCTCCGAATTGAATGACATTACCTGCCTATACTGCTCGGTCACAGTTGTAATGAAAATCTGCCTGAGCACAATGGTGATTCAGTAAACTGGCTAGGCATACAAATGCAAGTCTAGGATATCACCGACGCACTACAGTTGGTGAAACACATATATTTTCAAAGTTTCAACTCGATCCACCAAGGAGGCGAATCAATGTGTGGATGTAATGGGCCGGGGCCGAGGACACGTGGCAAAACTGTTGCCAACAATGCTCAGGAAAGACATCCAATAGCAGGCGATGAAAGAAAGACACTGTGAGCCTTGCCACAAAAGCCAGTACTACTCGTGTTGAGAAATAAAAACACGAAGCAAGAGCACTGACTACAGAAGTGTCTGGTAAAGATTATATGGATGTCATTAAAAATGCACACTCTGGCATCCATAATGCCATTACAGATAACTGATGATGTGCTAGTGAAGTGCCTGGTGAAGAACATACTGGCTCCATAGCAAGTGCACATTCTGGCATACCTAAGCCACGGCAGATCAGGGACGAGAAATGTGCCTAATGAAATGCCTGGTGAATAATGAACGTATTCCATTACAAATGCACGTTTTGGCATTTGTAATGCCTGTATGATTCACTGATGACAGGCGAGCCTAGTGAAGTGCCTGGTAAATACAATATGGATGCCACTGCAAATGCACGCTCCGGCATCGGTAAAGCCATTACAGATCACTGATGACAAACATGCGTAGTGAAGAGCCTGGTGAAGAACATCCAGATTCCATTACAAATGGATGTTCTGGCATCCATAATACCATTATGAACCAGGCGACAAATGTGCCTAGAAGTGCCTGTTAAAGATCATATGAAGGTATTATAAATGCACGTTCTGGCATCTATAACACCATTACGGATCACTGATGACAAACATGTCTAGTGAAGAAAATGCGTATTCCATTACACATGCACGCTATGGCATTCGTAAAGCTATTACAAACCACTGACGACAAAACGTGCCTGATGAAAGACATACAGATTCCATTACAATTGCATGTTTTGGCATCCATAATGCCATTACAGACCACTGATGATAAACGTGCCTAGTAAAGTGCCTGATGAAGAACATATATATTCCATTATGGATCACTGATGACAAACGTGCCTGGTGAAGACCATAATGATGCTGCTATAATTGGAAGTTCTAGTGGTAGTAATAACTTTATACAGATGCCAGAACCAAGCGCCTCCTAAACAACATAAAGGTTGCCAGAACCACCAGAGGATGCCATAAATAACTGAATCCCCTTCGCTACTCGAGGCCCCGTACACTGCATGGACGATTTCGTAACTCTTGCTTGGAATCAAGCTCGAGAGACCTGCGAGACGGCCACTGTAGCCGGAGGCAACATGCGAGCAAGGGGCACGAGACACGGAGGATGCGGGAGGGAGGGAGGGGGGGGGGGACGGCTGACTAGACGACACACTTTGCTGCGGCCGTTGTCTCGTGTCCCAAAAGAGTGCGAGAAGGGGTACAGAAGCCGCAGGACCACACAAACAAAGGTCGAATTGAGCGTCCATAGCAAAATAGTGGTGTCAAGATGGCGGTAAAGAAGCAAAGCAGACAAACTCTCTATGACAGTACATAAACATGAAACGGGCAGAGGCCCATGACAGGGCTTCGGTTGAACCGAAGAAGCGGTGCCTTATTATATTAGCCCATAATTGCAACACATCTGTATTTCCGTATTTGTGCTAAAAACAAAAATTGGTATAAGGAAGACACAAAGGGGGTGGGGAGATGGAAAGCATCGGCAGTATATATACATACAAACACACTCACACTGTTTACTTGCACACTGCTGTCTTTAAATGAATGACAAAAAAACAAATAGACTTCTAAAACAAACTTTGAACAAAAACGAAGAGAATGATAGTACAAGAGAAAGTAAGGTTCATCCCTGGCCCCACAAAAAAAATAGAACAGGATGGGGTAGACGAGTAACGGCGAGGAACACTACAATCGCTCCACGTTGCACGATAACGAGACAGTGCACTGTCATAGAGCAATGCAGCTGATAAGATAAAAGCAGAGATAGGCACAATCTGCATGTAGACCAGCGAGACTGTATGCCTCAGAGGGCTTTAAGCAGACCAGACAAAGCCGTTACAGGTTGCCAAACTGGGATTGAAATTTAAGCTTGCACACCATTACCGCAATGCACGAGCAACACTGCAGCAATGACACATCCGTTGCAGCCGCAACTATTGAGAAAAGCAAGGTATAAAAAGAAGTGCAAGACATCTTCAACTTGTACACAAAGAGATCTGCAATGCTTTCCAAAAGCTCGCGGCACGGAGTCCTCGGACAACCCACCTGTGTCAAAGCCGAACGGGGCGTAGAAGCCCTTTGTTCCTGCCACGTTCCTCCTCTACCACGTCTGGTCTACGCAGAATAAATCGTACAACACGTGAACAGATGGCACCACCACAGCATTTTGCCATACATTCGGCTAGCTTCACACGCGGAATGAAGCAACGATTACACCACGTGTACAGGACGATTGCGGGTTGCCTACACACTCTAGTTCATACAAAGCAACGGACACAATATGCTCTTGTCAATTTGGCAAAGCAAACACAATGCTGGCATCCGTAACACTGAGCTCAAAGGAAAGGCTTTCCCATACATTTTTCGTATCAAAAGTATTATAACATTAGCAGCAGCTCAAAAGGGTGCAGTGTCAAGGTAGCCCTTTCTGGTGGCCACTAAAAGAATACTTGACAGAGTTATGGACTAACCGGAAGTCTCCTGAAGGCAGGGTGTCTGGGGCTTCCACAAACTTTCAAGCAGATGGCACACTTATATGCAAATCTGGAAGGATAATGGCTTATCAGATGTGAAACCAACCCGATGTTTTCTCACCCCAAATGTTGCAACATGCACCGGATTGTCCTTTTCTCTATGCCACAGACAAAAGCTGCCTACTCGTAGAGAAGTATGGCCTATTCATGATTTGGCACAGTAGCTTGATGGGCTTATTTACTACTGCATGCTGTTGGGAGATGTGCCTCGGCGAATGAAGCAATGTGGAACCCAGAAAAGTTGCAGCATTGACGGCATTTTTCTAGAATAGACGATACTGACACCACACAATTTTATGAGCAGATGAAAAACAAAAGTGCAACGATAAGCTGTCAGGATGTGGATTAACATAAAAAGAAAAAAGAAACATGGGCTGTGTAAACTTCACTTAACAGTGCTGGCAAAGTTGTGGCTCCTTCAGAGTTGCTCCTGCCCTTACTTTGTGAACCACAAAACAAACACTTACAATACCATGCTTCCACTTCACAACTGCTGCTATCCAATGGTTCCCGAAGTAGTAGAGCGTGTCCACAGATCCAGTTTAAAGTTCACCCATGGCCATTGCCTCATCATGGTTTGAAGCTTGCACTGTGCGACATGCCAGGTTTTGGTGAATGCTGTGCAAGTTGAAAATGGTGCGCGAGACTCTCGTTCCACAACTTATTAACCCTGCTTCCTCAACAAAGTATGCGGAAAACTCTGGGTGACCCCCCCCTTTCCTCGCACCACTTAGCTACCCACAAGGCATACCTAGGCAATAAGCATCGCGGTCTTCACAGCCTTTCACGTTCTGCGGCCTCCACACGATAAGGCACCCGTGTCACACGCTGCCCTGAGGCCTGTGACGGCAAATACCGAATCCATGTTCGTGGCTGAAAAGATGTTATTCGACCCTGGCGAGTACTAAAAGAGGTAAACCTGTTCCTGTGAAATGTAATCGAGAACATTTCTGCTGTGACAACCGCCGACGAAGCCCTGAATGCGGCTACGCTGCTCCACGTGGCACTTCTGTAACATCACCGAGCGATATTAGCTAGCCGAGGAACCCGATGAACATGCTCTGTAAAGCACAGAATGCAACTACAGAAGTGCTAGCATTTGCCTAACAGTTTTACACCCATGCCTCCCTTTGCCGCAATAGTAGCCTGAAATGCACCGAGCTTCCCCGCGAAGCCAAACTTGGAAGAGTCTCACGACAGGAGAGACTAGATGACCAGTTGAGCCACACCAGCGACACTTGGTATAAACAGGTGCTTTCCGAAGTTGCAATTCTCTTTCAGATAATAGCGATTGTGGCCGGCATCCTTTCGGTGTGGGGATAGCAACAAACACTAATTAATGACCTCGGCTGCACTTCCGCCATAGCTGCAGCGAATTTCACTGATCAATGTTATCGGGAGGATGGCAGGGGGAGATAACTGGCCTGATGTCAAATTCTCCTCAGTACAAAAAAAAAAAAAAGAGCACGACAAAACAAAATGGGGGACACACTACTGGTCCCAACAACTGTCCGGGGACACCCCTAGCATCCCCTTCGTGCATTTGTGGCATACCCCCACTTGACGTGCTCAGTGAGCGACCTCAACTTGGGAGTCCACAAGCCTACCACTTTTCGATGCCGCATTGAGATTGGCCTGAGGAAAAGAGCACCTTGCACTGCTTGAAAAAAAAAAAAAAAAGACATGGCAGGCTTGCTTAGTGGGCTCTTCGAGCTGCTTAGTCATAGCGTGACATAATCAAGACAAAAGAAGCACCCGATAACCAGCACTACACTCACAATTTCAAAGCCAAGTTATGTCTGAGGAAGTTTATCACCAATTGTCACATGGTCATCCTTTGCAGTTTATGCTGTGTTAGTGTAGCGCCTATCTATGCTTCTTTGTTCAGACCATTGCTGCCACACGTGGACTGAAGCAATACAAAAAGCCCAGCCCGTTGAACTGGCATTGCTAGACAAAATTTCACATCACTGCGCGGCAAGGAGAAAGCACCCTCTCCCTTCTCCCTACAGAGAGGTGGCCCGCGCCGTGGGACAAGACTGTGACAGCCGTAGTGGCCTTCGCCCGGCGTGGACTCGTCGGGGAGAGCACACTACGTGTGGTAGGGCACCACGTAAGTGGCCGGAAAGTACCCGCGGCGCGAGCCGATCTCGCCCTCCCACCAGTTGGCATCCGAGCGGTCGTGGACGTTGATGATGTCGCCGCGACGAAACTCGAGCTCCCCGTTCTCCTGGGGCTGGAAGTCGTACATGGCTTGCACGAGGCACTGAGCAGAGTGAAGCAGAAAAAAGACAAGCCTAGTCAGAGGTGGTTGCAATTTCTGTGATGTTTGATGGTACAAGCAGGGACGTAGCCAGAAATTGTTTTTGTGTGTGCGTGCCTGTGACGGGGGGGGGGGGGGGGAAGGTGCTTTGGCCACACATGATGTATGTTTGTGCATGTGTGCATAAATATATATGTGTGACAAATTAGAACAATTCACGGGGGAGGCTTAAACCTATTCCCCTCCCCTCCTGAGTATCACAGGGGTTATAAGCATAAAGTATAGCATACCGGCAAAGCTCTCATAGAATCCCATGTATTGCGAACCACGCTGTTACGTCGCAACTGTGAGAACGTTCCTGCATGATGCGCCGCAACCTTCAATTTTCATGTTTAGAAGTACTGTATAAATGTTTCTGTCTTTCATATATCTTTGACTACTTTACATGGAAGCAGCCACTGCCAAGTTTCACTTGTGGAAGGCCACACAACTGTGGTTTAGAGACCACACTGACTTGGCACTCTATGGCCATTTTACTCTTCGTCATAATAATAATAATAATAATAATAATAATAATAATAATAATAATAATAATAATAATAAATAGTTTGCAGGGACTAAATGAAACAAACAAGAAAACAAAAATTTAAAGGGTCAGTTCACATAATAAACAAAAAATAAGGCTGAAAGTTACAAGCACGACCTGGCAGCTAATAAGAAATGTGCACATATCTCCTTGGCTTGCAAGGCATAAGACCTTCATTAAAAAGAGGGGAAAAAATGCTCTTATGGTATCTACTACAGGCTGCCAATGTATGCCTTCTCCGATAACATTGCGGGAAGCGTAGCTGGTACTTGATACTTGATAATCTGTGCCCTTCAATGCCTCAACGCCGATTACATAGGGGCTAACTCGTGCAAAACCCTCCCGCATTATCAAAGACACTTACACAGACTATAATTTCGTAGTAAATCAGCATGCTCACTGTATAATGAGTTACCTATGCAAAAAACAACAACAAAAAAAGGGTTAAGCCAAATGGTGCTCTAATAATAATGATAATAATGCTGCCATGATGAATATAGTGTTTTACAACGTAAGTGCCAAGCAAGGCCAAAGAGCATTGACTGAAGGGGGGAGGGGTTATCCGCCTCCCCCCTTTGACGTCACTTTAAGAAATAGAAGCATTGACGTCACCTAAAAAAAAATCTTGTAACATTTTTAGTAAGAGTTGCCAAAGTGAAGCGTAAGCATTGCGTTTTATTGTAGATGGAGGCCACCCTTGGTGTGCCCTTTTTGGGTGGCATTGGCATGGCTTCATTGCAATCACTTAGGTGTGTACCATGTACACTCCTGCTTGGACCGAGAAGGTCTGCAGTATACTTAAATAAATAAAAAATAAAAGTGTGCAATAGGGCAAGGTCTTGAATGCTGTCCCATGGCATACACATCCCATGACCACTGAAATAAGCGTTTGACATCAAAATCTCGCAAAGCTTGAATTTTTCTGGTGTGTACAGCTGTTCCCGTAATGCAACACTCGCCTTCGGAGTGTGGCGCCCTCGGTGTGAAACCAAGCCCCAGAGTGAACGCCCATTTGCTTTTACTTCTTTGCAGCAGCGATCGCCTTATGTGATAGACAGATAAGACGGATGAATGGAAGGCCGGTTTTCTCACTGGGTCGGCATAGAAATGCTCATCTGTCAACAAGGAATGGGGGTGTTCTTTGCATACCCATGTGAAGTCAACATGGTGTTGCTGGTCCTTTGATTATTCCATATGCAACGAGTTAAAGATGCCACAGGCCCCTCTCCATAATGTGCCACTCAATCTTCGCTGCCCTAAATGTGTAGCCGTTTTTGTTCAAATAAATGGTAACGTAACAGTCGCGCAGAAACACGCGGCTGCTGTCTCCACCAGCTTCAAGGAGGTGCTGGTCGGACAAAGACGCAAGACAATGATGGCACCATCTTGAAATTCCCGTAATGTATTAGAACCCATCACTGCACAAAGACTGTGTGCACTACCCTATCTTCTGCAGTGCAGAGATCTCTAGGAGAAAGTTCAAAGAAGCCAGTGATGATGACGCCATGGTAAAGGACACTGCGTATGACTGGTTGCATTTCTCGTCCCAGCATAATCACTTATCTCCCCAAAGACATTCATAAGGGAGGCCAGAAACCAATAAAGACGGTGACATCTTAAGAGGCACCACTGAAGAATTATCGTGCCATCAATCACATTGCTGTTGGTCATCCACCAAAGGCTTTCCAGATGCTTCATGTCATGGAGAAAAAGAGCCATGAAAGTTTTTTGCCAAGGTTCACAAGTATAACATCCTAGTGTGTGAGCTCTGAAGAGTTGATTACAGGAGCAGTGCATGGAACGACACAATATTGACTAGCTTGAGCCTGAGAAAAAAGCCTTCTTACGGCTACTGAATGGCTTGTAACTATTCCAGATGGCTCAGTGTCTATTCTTCGCTTGGCTTCATGGAAGTTCATCTGTTGAGAGAGAAGTGGTGCAGTGCTGTAAAAAAGCATGTGCTGCTCCGCTATATACTGGCTCCACAAACCGTTGGTGACATCATTGCCTTAGTCACCCACAGCAGCACTGCAGGCTTCAACGTGTATTTTGAGGCCAACATGCCGGTCTGAGAACTGGCTAACCTCCCTGTCCTTCCCTCTTCAATCCTCCTCCTCCTTGGCTTTGAGGGCTGACTATCTTCAGTGTTCGAATGCACAAAAGGAGTTCAGCACAAAGTCTATATTTAGCCACCTCAGTCAGAGACTAAACAACCCAATGTTTACTCATCGGCTCGACCCCAAGAACAAGCCGAAGGGAGTTCTGAACATCCCACGTGGCCGCTCCTTCACTGCACAACTTTGCTGAAAGTGTAGGCTTGACAACCATGTTGAGAAGTGCAGAAGTCCAAGACTAATTCATGCAAAGTCAACATGTGCAAGTGGGAGGCCACCAATAGTGCCTACATTTGTCTCATCATGAATGAAGGAAAAGCTTAAGATGTGTCACTGTTGAACGAAATTCAACTCTGCCAGCACCTTTAAACCTGCAGGTCTTTGTCTTCTGGAATGGCCGCTGTAGTTTCTAAACGCACATTGCTAGAATTGCCATGGGCCAGAGTGCCTATTACAGATAGGACTGCATGTGGAAAGGACCAGTCTTGAGGCGCTCACAAGCGAATGAACTGGAATTGAAGAAGTCTTGTGTCATCATTCAGGTTTAGTAAATCGTCAATGGGCTTCGACAAAGACTGGCAGTTGCCCTAATGCAAGATACAGCGCTGTGCTGTTGCTGTAATCATGATCATGCTGGCAGCATGCTATCTTCCAGGGCAATACCATTGGCAGAAAGATGACAAGTCTCTTTAGCAGTGGTTTCTTTCCTTGAATCAATAGCATACTAAGAGTAATGACTGGGCATGCTCTACAACACAATCAATGGCATGTCCATTCCAGGTCTCGTTAGGTCACAGTAGTGTCACAGAAACTAAACAAAAGCGATACAAAACATCTGATCTCGGCTTTCGAAAATCAGGCCCACGAAGATCATCCCGTGTGCTGTAGCTGTGTGCTGTACCTTACAAAAGTGCCATGTTTATCATGACAGCTGTAGTCAAAGTAAAGGCAGAAAGACATTCAAACATGAAAAACAATTCAAAAGGTTGGTGTTCTTTCAGAAGCTATTTCCCATCTGCTAAGTCGAGTAGCTAATATCAGCAAGAAAATATGGTGGTGATAGCTTCGCATGTTTGCCGATTCTAAATTAGCATCACCATATGCACGTCTGAAGCAGAGCACTTCTACAAATTTGTGACGTAGCTTGAAAAGCAGTTGTCAGCACATCCAAAATCTGCCAGAAGGTTACCGACATGTGAGCGAAGAAAGGGCACTCCAGCAAAAGCTGCTTTTCGAAAGATGATAACTGTGGCCTTAATGATGCTGCTTGGGTATTTTGAGGACCCTTTGCAATATTGAAAAAATGGGGGGCAAGTGTGCCAGACCTACTAATTTTCTTTCTGTCTACCACATTGTGCTATGCTTCCATTGAAATGTGTCCTCCCTCCATGCCAGGGACTGGACCTTTATATGGTGCTTAACAGCGAAACACTTGGGTTACTATAAGCAGCGACAACCCACATGGCAATGTGAAATGACAACTCACTTTAACAACCTTGATAAAAGATCAAATTTTCGCGTCACGAACAGCCGATTGCCAACAAGCCCCCAATAGAGATAGCATCAAATATTGGAAAACAGTGCATACAAATACACGTGACTGGCGTGTCTTGGACAGTTGCGTTTTGTTGTGCCAGTAGGTGCACTTTTTTTTTTGTCAGTCACACATCGCCACCAACAACTGTGAGGCAATACAAGCTCCACTTAACGGGCTGCTGAGATTGAGCGGGTAATTACAACAACAGGTGCAGCTTAGAAGACTGAGGCCCTTCTCGGAATATGGCCGAGCCCAGCAACCCTCAGCAACCTGAAGCTATGAGGCCAAGCAGCAGTGGAAAAGAAAGAAACACAGCACGCAAACATGGTGACACAACGGAATAGCTACGAGAAGCAGACAACACCTAAGTGCACGCTGCAGAGATTTGCCAGGTCATTCAAAAGAGCATGTGGCCAAGACGAGTGTGAGGCAGACGAAATGTCACGTAGGTGACAGTCTTCCGTCAGAAAGAAAAGTGGCCTTCTTGCGGAACAAACACAAGAGGAAGCATCTTCGGCACCAGCCAAGCGTACAGCAAGCAGTTGTCCAGCAGCAGAAGTTGTCGGCTGGCGAGGCACAGAAATACCTGGCTTTTATCTTCCAGTACACTAGCTCCGACTTGAGCTGTCTGGCTGGCATTGTTTCCTGTCGGAACCTTGAGGGGAGTCAGTACATGCTGGTGCCTCGGCTGAGGTTGGACTCCGGGCGTGGTCTCCTGTGCGTGATGACCCGCGTTTGGGGCGGGGGTCAGCACAGCCTGCTTCGCTGTGGGGCAATGACTCTTGATGCACGTGTACTATTACGCTAGAATGAAGCTGTTTTAGAAGGACCCAGCAACACTTTTCAAACAAGGCCAGAAAACGGTGCCGATCTGCGTAGCAGAGGCTCCTTAAAACATGCGAGCCAAACAGTGTAGCGCACCTTGTGGCCTGCAATTTGCAATTAACTTTTGAAGTTACACAGACATTCTTCCCTTTTCTCTTGATAAATGATATTCACAAAACCAAATGACTGCGTCATAAAGCTGAAGTCCACAGCCATCGGGTGGTTTGAACATCGTGAACAGTGTAGTTATTGCGGCAGCCGATATGCGGACGTGCACTCGCTTGCAGTTGAACTGAAAGTAAACTGCCATGCTTTTGAAGGAAAAAAAAAAAAAAAAACGACTGTGCTTAAGGTCACAATGTCCGTTGCTACCCCCCTCTCACGTCCACATTTGAACGTGCTCGCTGGTACGAAAAGAGAAAGAAAAGGCGCCTAAAGTGCGCAACAAAGCTTTGTAGCTCTGCTCGTACTTCACCGATTGTACGTTTTAGTGGCAGTCAATTCGCGACACAATATACTCCTTTAATTTAGCCATTCAATGATTACTTGGAGAAGTGTTGAGGGTTTCTTTAGGACACAGAGCTAGCTCTCGTAGAATTTGCTCACAGAGTGACACTAAGCTGATGTGTTGCACAGCAGCATTGCCTTGTGTCTGGCTGAGCATTGATTTGTTAACCAGCTAAAGCATCAACTTTGTAGTTAAGCTAATGAAAAAAGTCATAGTTTCATTGTAGGCTAAATTCACTTTAGCCTTACCACAAATAAATGAATACTAAAATATACGCAATTTTCACTGTTTTACATGCTTAAAAATGCATGATTATGGGGCATGCTGTAGTCGAAGGCTCTAGATAATATCAACCATCTCAGGTTCTTTGTAATGTGTCACTTGATCTTTTTTTAATGCTATTAAAATGTTTAAATGAAATGCTATTAGGGAGCATGAAAATGTAATGTCTGTTCCACCCACCACTCTGACACATCTGTGCCATCTAGAGAAGATCCCAGCTGTTTGAAACCCCTCATGATCATCAGGCAAAATGTGTGCACTGGTTAAGTGCCTCGGCCAAGTGGGTAACAAAAGTGGGTCGTAGTGACAGGTAAGCAATGCGTGCAATGCTCCTCACCTCTTCAGGGTGCATGTCGCGAAGCTTGATGTCCTGCGAGCGACTGACGGAGGCCGAGCGATGGTACTCAACCAGCTCGTTAAGCGAAGCGAACTTCACTACCCACAAGAAGAACTTGCCCATCGTGTCTCGTAGAACCTGCACGTCGTAAGACACCTCGGTTCAGCAAAAGGCATTCAGAATCTCAATGCATCAAAGCAGCCGTTGCTTCATGAATGTATGTTACAAATTATACCACTGAAAAAAGAGGATACCATGGCCAACCATAGGATTCTCATCCGCACACGCATGAGAGATGTGCACAAGTGGAACACCTGAAACCACAAGTTCGATAATAATTATTGAGGTTTCTGCTCCAAACTATGATTAGATTATTAAGGACAGTGTAGTGGAAGACTCAGCTGCAGATTTTGACAATCTGGTGTTCTTGAAAGGGCCCATGAACCACCCAGTGGTTGAAATTCAGTTGTGGTAAGGAAATTCTGCACGAGTGTACAACAAACACGGAGCCTTGAGAATTTTTCGAAACGGTGCAGTAATAGCAGAGTTAGACGAGTTTGATTATCGAAACTGCAAACGATCACTCTTTTCGCTCTCTCCTGCGCTCCCTTCCGCTGGTATACTCTCCCAAGCCGCTTAGCCCTCTCGCTGAGTGCCCCTCCCATGTCCTTTCCAATCTCATGTGGCATACGTCATCACTGACCGAGTGCGTCAAAAACCATTTACATCCGGTATCCGCAACTACGCCCGTCAACTCAACCAGTTCCATTGTAGCTGCATGGTTGTTGGCAAACTGTGGCTGCTGTACTCGTGCCAGTATGGACCCTGCGTTGTGCGCATGCCTTCAGAAGATCGCCAACGCGATGGACCTGTATGGGGTCACACCATGCGCAGTACGCGTTGCACACATGCGGGCAATACGACAAACAACAAGCAAGGCGGACAGCTGCTAGCAGAGTGACCAAAAGTCGTAGGTTTTTGCTCAACCAATTGCAGAATATTTGGCTCGACACGTCAGAGATAGGGAACAGCGCGTCACACGGAGGCCCGAAAGGCTCGGAAAGAAGGAGGGATTGTTTTCTGAAATTCGTGGCGCACCGTCAGCTTGTAGCTGTGCCACGTGTAATGATGATGATGTGTGCCGATTTATAGAGCAAGGGCCAATTGATGGCCAAAGAGCGCCATTTCAATGACTAGAGTTGGACAATGATATGTTGCGTGGCTGTATAGGGGCCTTAAAATTCCTCGCTATAATGCGGGTAAAACATAAGTATTATAATCATGACAGTGGCGTGATATGGATAGCAAAAATTGGCGACAAATGGTTTTGATAATAAAAACATGTGTAAAAATATTTTGCGCTAGCACAAGTGCCTCATCAGCGCCCTTGCATCCAAGGGCTGCGAGGCAAGTGCTTTTAATGTAGTCACTGCAGCAGCAACCTCTCTTGAGAGGTCGCGCTACGCATTGCCTGGGTATATGACATGATAAAAGCGAACATCTCTTAAAAAAGCTAGCACCGATTTATGAGTGAACAGTGGTTCCCTACCAACAAACATTGCAGGGTGTAAAGGTATATGTTGTCGGTAGGGTAATGGAAAGTGTTGTTTTCTTACAGTGTCTGATTGTTTGCACTGAATTAAAATGTGAAGAACTGTTAGTGCTTCACCACATGTCACACAATGGTGGATCGCCACCGGACAAAAGATATGAGTGTGTGGTGTATGTGTGTCCTATCCTGAGCCTCGTTAGTGTTACCTCTGTATGATGTGATTTTGATACTGGTGGCCAATGGCCAAGGTGTGGCTTGATAACGTGTAGTTTGTTTTGTATGTGTCTATCCCACTTGCTCTACCAGTAGTCCCTGAGCTTTCGTTAGAGAGACGGCTTAAGATCAAGGGCCGGGATTGATATGGGTGTAGTGGCGGTGTTCTCGTGGACGGATGCAGCAAGCTGATCCGCCATCACGTTGCCTTGAATCTCACGGTGCCCTGGTAACCAGCACACTACAACATGTTGTTTGTGCATGTAGAGTGTGCACAAAATGGAGTAAAGTGAGACAAGGACTGGGTTTTTTTGTTTTTTAAGACTGTGCAGAGCCGTTACCACACTGAGGGAGTCTGTATAAATTACTGCTTTTTGTATTTGTAATTGTTTGATGTGTTTAGCTGCCACAAGTATCGCGTGAGCTTCCGCTGTGAAGGTACTTGAGCCTGGATATAGAGGGCCAACATCCGAAAAGGAAGGGCCAACAGCAGCGTAGGACACAGAGGAGTTGGACTTAGAGGCATCTGAAAAGAACTCAGGACGTGTGTATTTGTGTGAAGTTCCAGGAAGTATGTTCGGATATGAGCGATAGGCGCATGTTTAGTAACTTCTAGGAAAGACACATCGCAATCTATAGTCTGCCACTGCCACGGTGGCGGGTATGCTACAGGAGCCATTAAACTGTGTTCAAGTGACACTCCAGTGTCCTTAGCTAGACGCTTCAGGCGAACTGAGAAGGGCTGCCTCATCGAAGGCCTGTTTTGAAACAGAATGGAGCTCGACAAATTATTAATAGTAGAGTATGAGGGGTGCTTCTTGTCTGCTTTCACCTTAAGGAAATATACAAAGGACATGTAAGTTCTTTGCAGATGAAGCGACCACTCATTTGACTCAACGTAAAGGCTTTCTACAGGGCTGGTGCGAAAGGCACCGGTTGAAAGGCGGATGCCCAAATGGTGCACAGGATCCAGCATCTTCAAAGCACTTTGAGTCGCAGACTGATAAACAATGGCCCCATAATCTAAGCGTGTGCGAATGAGGCTCCTATACAAATTTATGAGACATTGCCTGTCGCTACCCCACGTAGTACGTGACAACACTTTCAGAACACTCATGGCTTTTATACATTTTGTTTTTAGATACTTCATTTGCGGTATGAAGGTTAGCTTGTGGTCCAAAATTAGGCCTAAGAATTTATGCTCGGCATTAACAGACGTTAACCATTCTATTGAATGTCAGGTGCATACCTCTCTTTCGGGAGAACAAGACACATGTGCTTTTTTGTGGGTTCAGTCGGAATCCATTTTCTTCTGCCCAGTTGGAGACCTTGTTCAAACCTAGCTGAACCTGCCGTTCACGCATTGCCAGGTTGCATTACTTAAAGCCAAGCTGGACGTCATTGACATATCTACAATACAACATATTGTGGGGATGGACAGGTGCAAGGAATTCATTTTGATAATAAAAGTGTACAACTAAGTACACCACCTTGTGGTACTCCCGTTTCTTGCACAAATGTTTGGGAGATAATACTGCCCACACGGACACAGAATTTCGCATTGGACAAGTAACTCTCGATTATGGAAACCATTCTACCGCGCACACCCAGGTGAGACAAGTCTCTTAATATGCCAAAACGCCATGTTGTATCGTATGCCTTCTCAATATCGAGAAACACAGAGAGGAAGTATTGTTTGTGGACGAAAGCGTCTCGGATCTGTGCCTCGATACGCACCAGATGGTCGGTGGTGGATCTACCCTCTCGAAACCCACATTGTGTTTCAAGGAAATATAAAGGTCGGCGGTTTATAATTTTTTCAAAAAGTTACAAGGGCAGCTGGTTAGTGCGATTGGCCTATAACTTAAAACTGAGGAAAGGTCCTTACCCTGTTTCAAAATAGGGATAACAATGGCCTCTTTCCAGGAAGCAGGGATGGTGCCAGAAAGCCATATAGCATTGTATAGGGAGAGTAAAGTTTTTCGCGTTTCGAGTAGCAGGTTTTTGAACATTTCATATATGACATGGTCGTGGCCTGGGGCAGAATTACTGCAGGAGTTTAGTGATGTTTGTAGCTCAGTCAAGTTGAAAGGTTCGTTGTATGCCTCGTATTTTGTACACTTGTATTCCAGTTTCTGCTTTTTTATTTTTGCTTTGTATCTTTGAAAAGCTTCAGTATAGTGTGACGAGCTAGACACCTGCTCGAAGTGTGCACCGAGGAAGTTCGCCTGATCTTCCAGGCTGTCACCCCCCTGTGTGTTTAAGAGTGGAAGTGAATGCACTTGTCTTCCTGCTACTCTACCAACCATGTTCCAGACTTTAGCCTCTTGGGTATATGAATTAATCCCCCCAATAAAAACTTGTGCCAGCTTTCTCTTCTGGCTTGCCGACGCGTTCTCCTGGCCTGAGACTTCATTTTCTTAAAAGTGTCAAGCGTCAAGATTTTCGGCTGTCGGTGAGTTTCGAAGCAACCTCCATGCTTTGTTTTGCTGCTAGCACCCATTTCGGCACTCTGAGTTCCACCATGGCACACGTCGTTTTCCAGGGTGTCCATTCGTTTGTGGTATGCTTTTTGTTGCTGCATCAATCAGAGACGCTGTAAATAGTCGACAGCCGCATCAATGCTTAAAGTGCATATATCGCACCAATTTAAATGAGTGATGGTATAAAACTGTTCCCAGTCGGCTTTGCTTAATAGCCATTTCGTAACCTGAGTCGGGCATTCAGTTGATGTAGGTGTGCTCAAAACTACTGGAGAATGGTCACTTCCGTAGGGATTAGTGATGACTTTCCAGTGAAGTAGAGGCACAAGCGATGAAGATACTATGCTTAGGTCTATTGAGGAATAGGTATTGTTAGCGAGGTTATAATAGGTTGGTTCTTTTCGATTTAGGAGACGCGCTTGAAGAGAGAAGAAACTGTTCAATCACTCGACCCCGGGCGTCACAATGAGAGCCGCCCCATAGCCTCTTATGTGCATTAAAGTCCCCTAAATAAAATAGGGTTCAGGAAGATCATCTATCGAGGACTGGAATTCATGTTTGTGTAGTTTGAAAATGTGGAGGCATGTATATAGAGCAAATGGTGACGAGCTTGCTTAGAAGCACCACTCAAACAGCCACTGCCTCAAGAGACTATTCGAGTTTTAAGTGTGTACATGCTAAACCTTGCTTAACTATAACAGCTATACCTCCAGATGATGCCACGGCATCATCGCGGTCCTTTCGGAAAATAATGTAACTGCGTAAAAGTTGGTGTGTTTAGATTTTAAGTGTGTTTCCTGTACACACAGCACTTTTAGTAAGTGAATGTGTAGAAGTTCTTGGACATCGTCGAGGTTTGTGAGAAGGCCTCTGACATTCCATTGTAGAATCTGTGTTTCCATATTTGATGAAAAGTGGTGCTGTGTATACGAAAATGAAGTGGCTGTTCAAGTGGGAAGTTGTAACTTAAGTAGCAAGGCCGTTGTCGGGCCCTGTTATTGGTTTCTTGGTTCTTTTAGCGCGCTCTATGGAGCCACGCCGCGTTTCCGGCACCTGAGGTACTGTGTTTGTGTCCATTGCCTCACGTGAAGCACTGGACGCCCGCGTACGCGAGCTGCTGTTGCGTATTTGCGACCTCGCCTGGTGAGACGTGGTCGGTCGACCCGAAGACCCTGAAGTCACCTGAGTCTTTGGCTTGGTAGATGGAGCAGGCCTGTCTGCTTCCACCATGGGGGCGGCCACCACACTCGATGGCTCACTTTGCGTGGGCCTAGGTAGTGCCATGAAAAGCCAAACACCTTCGGCGTGCTTCCTTGAAGGAGATATTTTCGCGAATCTTCAGTGTAATAATGTCTTTTTCTTCTTTCCACTGTGGACAAGAACGTGAATATGACGCGTGGTCTCCGTCACAGTTTACACAATGTGGGGTTTCATTACATTTGTCAGAGACGTGGCCTTAGGCATTACATTTGGCACAAGCAGGTCGACCACGACAGCTCTGAGAACCATGGCTGAACCTTTGACACTGGTAACATCGGCGGTGGTTTGGTATGTAGGGTCTGATCGGTGTCTTTGTATAGCCAGTTTCTATTTATTGTGGTAGTTCACTGGTGGCAAAGGTCAGTACCAAGTGTTTCGTGGGGGTTTCCCGATTGTTCCTTCAGATGACGATTCGCTTCACATTGGTCAAATTCTGTTCTTTCCGGCCCTCGAGGAGTTCAGCCTCCTTCAGATCAAGGAGGTCTGTGTCAAAAAACAACTCCACGTGCAGAGTTCATGGATCGATGAGGTGTTACACTGATGGCAATGTCGCCGAATGTTGCAAGGTTTTTTAGTTTGTCAAATTGTGTTTTGTCACGGAGTTCTAAAAGAAGGTCGCCACTAGCCATTTTTTGTAACTTTATAGCCATCGCCTAACGTGGCTGTCAGTGACCGCGATACTATGAACGGGGACACTGTTCTGGCTGTTTTGTTGGGCTTCTCACTGTGTACAACATGATAGCGAGGAAAAACTTCTTTGGGTCGGCTGAAAAAGAAAAATTCTTCGGTGCGTACGAGCTTTGAAGCGGCACGATCATTGAGGAGTGGAAAGGTTCTATGCATGATAGAGGAATGTAATTCAGTAACGATGGCGGCCACCCACCACGGAGCCCAACGAGGGGACGCTACAAGATTCATGAGACGCGAAACATGCAGATGCCAGCCGTACACCGCTACGATAACATAATGCGCGTAGGCCATGGTTGGCTAGTTGCACAAGGTTAACCCAAGCCGCCCATGAAATTGGGGAAGTAACCGAAGAAATTAGAAGACAGGATAGATTTAAAGAGGAGAAAAGATGAAGATGTGGGGGGAGAGAGAGAGATAGGAAAAGGCGACTGCGATTTCCCCTGGGTGGGTTGGCCCAGAGATGCCGTCTACGTGAAGCCAGGGCCAAAGGGGTGTGTTGCTTTGCTGGGGGGCCTTAAAGGTCCAATTACCCGGCGTCGGCTCAGCCCCCAGGATCCCCTTTTTCCCGGACACGGCAAAGCCACGCACGGCTAGGCGTGGGAGGGAGTCAAAATTACCCCGTTAGCTCAAGTCCGTGGTGTCGCTACACACCAAACGCCTACATATGCAGGCGCCCCTGCGGGGGTGCCACGTGTAGAATCATTGATCGCGGCAGCATTCTGCACACGATGCATGCGTTTACTTGAAATGTTTGAAAAAAAATATCTGAGGAGTTTTACGGACCCTTTAAAGTGCACTGACATCGCACGTTTACACGGGCTTCTACCATTACACGACCAGGATCGAACCAGCAACGTTTGAGTCAGCAGCCAGTAGCCGTACAACGTAACTGCTTCATGACCACGGTGAATAGAAGCCAGAAGTCCTGAAGCTAGATTGTGCCAGTCATTCAAACAAGATATATCAAACTGTGACAGTAAAAAAAAAAAAAAACAACTAATATGACTGCTAGTGTGAAGAGGGGTATTGATATGCTCCTAATAAAAAATGTTCTTGCTATTTCAAGCTTCAAACAGCAAATGATGTCAGCCCATTTATTCTAGTCTGCTACTGCTTTAATACTAATACTATTCTGTTCTAATCTATTACTCTATTCCTGCTTCTAATACAATAACTACGTAATCAATCTTATCGACTTTACCACTTTCAACACTCCTGCTGCTCTACCCTTAGCTTCTACTAAACGAATGCTTCTACTACTACCACTACTCCACTAATGCTTTATTACTCTGCTCTAGCTATTCAAATGTGTGTAAATCTACTCTAGCTATTAGTTTGGACACATTCCTCCCTGATTACCTCACTGCAAACATCAACCACTTAGAGCACACAACAGCTGTGCCAAGACATTTGGAGATTAATTCACAGGTGTTAACAAATGCCAACAAACCTTGAAGTGCTGGACGCCATCACCACAGCGAACAGAGAGAGAAAAGTCACCAGGTGAGCTCTCGCTGACGCGAATCAGAAAGGCTCCCTCGTGCTTGTTCGATAGAAGCTTCTCGGCGTCGGCTCGTGTAATGCGTCCATAATACCAGCTGCACAGAAAGAAAAAACAAGAAAAACAAAAACAAGCACAAGTTTCAGTTGCAACAGATAAAGAATCCGATTAAAGAACTGCTGCTACTGTCAACTAAATCGTTTGTTATCTCAGTAAATGGCCTTGCATTAAATGAATGACAGGAAGGCAGGGCTCACCACTATTCATGTAAGTTCGTGCAAGGATTTGTTTGTGTGTTGTTATGATCAACACCTGGGCCAAAGGGGCAGTGGCATTTCCTGTTTTTGGAACAAGTCACCGAAAAGCTGCTGGCCTGCAGACAGGTGTACCAGCACGTGCACTGTGCTCACGAACCGGAAAGTGAGGCGCCATGCAGTCCGACAACGCAACAGTTTCCGGTCATGACACCCCTCTCGAGAAGACAACGACCCTCAGCATGTATGACAACCCGTCCCACTAATCGAGCGGCAAGGTACTTGGAGATGGCGGACCTTTCAACGCGCCGGTTGTCAGAGTGTGTGACCCATCATCCTATGGCCTTCACATGCCACCTTGGTGCCACAGGTGCAGAGTGCGGTGGCCACGCCTTAGTGAAGGACGATGACCTGGGCAGGTATGAGTGGCTAATTAAGAGTGGTGTGTGCCGTGATTGGACAGTGAAATTCGGATCCGTTTCCTCATCTGTGTAACTGGGAAAGAGAGACTCTTAATAATCAGCCCCCTCTGGCTCTTTTGACAGAAGACTGTCATTATGCAGCAAAATCTCTATCTTGTGTCATGAGATGTTTTTCATGTAAAAAATTTTCACCATATAAGTAATGTATTTAAACCTGTTTTAAACTTTCCCTTCAGCCACTTCATGCTGTCTTTCCATCTTTCTCCAGCGTCTCCAGTGCCTGTAACGGGCAGTTGCAACAGTGCATATATACACATGCGAAATTAAAATGTCCGGGAAGGATGTGTTTGTGTGGGTGTGTTGATTCCACTGGTCCCTTGTGTGATGCTCCAGCGATTGCTTTTTCCTGCCATAAAATTTGCAATCTACTGAGTATTAGCATTCCTCTATCCTGTTCTATTCCGGAATAGTCTTCGTAAACGTGCTAGAAGTAGCCAACTGTACAGCTTTTTCTGTTAAGCTACCGGAGCGAACTACCAATGCCTTTCTAGATGCTCCAGCCCCCGTAACTTCCTTATTGAAGTACATATTTGCAAAATTCTTGCAGCATTTGGTTCCCATGACAAAGGTGAGCATATATTCTCTTCATTAATTTTTTTTGGACCTTGGGATTGTTCACTGGCCTTTTCACCACAGAGTTCATCCTGATAAATCAATCACCGATGGTAGGGTGACAGAACTTTCCATTTCAACCTTTGCACCACAATTACAACACAAATGATGCAAGTGTAATTGCCTGAATTTTGTTGAAATAATACATGTGGCTCCTTGTTCATTTGTGTTTAATCCTTCACTCACATTACAACACATAGAAGCAGTATCTAATGCGAACTGGCTTCAGACCAACCAATACCACATGCAATACACCAACATAAAAAAGGAACTTTAACAAAATAACTGCAATAACTGTCCACCAGGGAATGGCTTTCCAGTAGACCTGTTGAAATGTTCGCTGGGGAGACGTATATGAGTAGCTTTATTTTAAGTCAATGTTTTTATTTTTGTACTAAAATAGAAAATAAACTAAAGAGTATATCTAATAATTACTTGGCTATGGCTATCCTTTTTTACTTGATTGTTACAAAATAAAGAAAAAAGACAAAATAGCATATATACATAAATACAGTCCTACATAGGTGAGAGCAAAAGTTCTCCTATGGACAGTACAAACACGTAGTCAACACGCTCACCTTTAACTATAGACCGCTCACTAGTGGTCACAAATCTTCGTTTCTTCAAAAAAGTGTTGCAGCACCTTCATTGCTTTGCCATTTGTTTTAGATGGCCATGGGCCATTCAACGTAAATGGCGGCTTGGGATCTAACTTACGGAGTTCCTGTTCGAGTGGCCTTTGGTGTGTGTCGTGTTTCGGACAGTCGAGTTTTAGACAGTCGAGCAAGAGATGATATCTTCGTCGTTGTAGCCGCATGAACATGCTGACGAGCTTGTACGCTGAATACGAAGTAGGAAGTGCTTTGTGTAAGCAGTTCAGAGTCTTAGGTGATGTATGAGTATCGATATGCCTTGGCAGGTCACGGTCTCATTGAGATTTAAGATTAGGATCAACAGTATACAGGATCGACTCCTCTGTTTTGTCTGTGAACCAGGTAGACAAGCATAATTCACGTTTCATTGTTCTTAAAATTCTATTTACATCATATTGAGATACAGGAATGAGGCACGTTTGCATAGAATGATGAGCGGTTTTCACAAACTCATTTGTCATTTCACTTCCCTTGATTCCGCAGTGACTTTGAGCCCACTGAAATTCCACTCGATGATTCGACTTTGTACCTTCTGAAAGCTCTTTTAGTATAGCGTATACGATATGCATATCAATGTATTTTAAAGTGACATTTTCCACAGATGCGAGTGCCGCTAGAGGGTCTGAAATTACCCCCCCTTTTCTTGGAGTCATTGACATTTTAATAAAGCTTATCGCTAGCAACATCGCTACGAGCTCCGACGTTGTTGAAGACGAGAGATGGCCCAGCCGACATGCATATTCTCCGCGCAATTCTGGAATTATAAATGCTGATGTCGCTGTCTCTTTGACGATGAAGCCATCAGTGAACACGTGAGTGTAGCCTTGGTACCTGTCAAACAGATGATGTGATGTCAACTGCTGTGCAGCAACAATCGGCACTTCATGATCGGAATGTGCATTAAAGAAATGTTTTGTGGCCTGGGGGCCCCATTTTGGTTCTTACACACGCTGCGATCATTGCAGTCTACGTTGCATCATGACTGCCATCGCCTGCAAATAACATTACCTCCTGCTGCACACAGCATCCACCATCATTCGATGTCTTAGATGACATTAGATACGAATGTCATTAAGCCTTCTCATGTTACAGTGGTATTAGTTTGCTGTACATAAATGATGTATTGGGAGCACCCCTCAAATTCATATACTCCAAACGCTAGATGGCAGTTGGGTGTATCAAACCTTGAAGACAGCACGAGAGCTGTAGACAACAGAGATGACCGGAGAAGTGCAGAAGCACTCACAGAAGTAGGAATGTAACACTGTCTGCCCCCAAGCGCGTGACAGAATTGCTGCCAAGTGTGAATAGCCTGCTACGTGTGAGCTTAAACATGGCTTTTAAGCGAAAAGGCTCACGTGCATACTCACTCGTGCTTCTTCATTTCAATGTAGTTGCTAGGAATGAGGCCCTCCTTGGAATCCAGCTCGGCCCGGTACCAGTTCATGTCGTCCTCCATGTTCAGAACCTGGAAACAACGACCCACATTGAGTGGCTTCAGCAAAATATACTTGTGACTACAAGCTGTAACAAGGCAAAAAAAAAAAAAAAAGTCATTGTCCCAAAGAATGATTTCAAAGACAGGACCCAAGTAAAGGCTTCAATATGAAACAGATTTTCCTCATTTTTCACATTATAAACCCAGCAAATATCAAGGGTCCGAATAAACATTGCGTCCTATGACTGATGAACAAGATGGATACACAGGTACAATCACCCAAATTTTCAATTATTGTTTACGGGTGTGGAGGGACAGTGTCATCTCAGTACCTCTTGTTAGCTATGTTTTAAAGAAGACGACGCTCGCAAAGGATATAAAAACGAAAGTGAAGCAAAGGTATGGTTTAGCCCCCCCCCCCCCCCCCGAAACTAAATCAGGCTTCTTAGGGGGTGAAAGTGGATAGTAAATAGTTCTTAGAATTTAACATTAGTTGTTCTAGGCTGACATAATCATTAAAAGCCTGTAAAGCCACAATTCCACACTGCTGTTCTAGCAGTGCCAGTTTGCTGAACGTTAAGTACAATAATGCTGTAACATTATAATCTGCTTGAAGTTTAACTGTGTGAGCATGGCCCAATGCGATGAAATGATCAAAGCGGTTTAGTAGAAGACTTGCCAGCCTAAAAAAAGTGACATGTCAATCATGACCGTGCAGTATTATTGTACTTATAATACTGTGAACCACTGCTGGTTCACGGTGGTTTATGTATAGCCCCTACTGGGCCATACATATGGCCCCTGGTTAACGGTATGGGCCGTATGTATTATGGGCCATATGTATTTGCAAAATTCTTGGGGCAGCATGTTCACATTGCTAGGGTGTGCATATTTTTTTTCATTAATTTCTTTCGGCTTTACACAGAAGTCGCAAGGGGCCCATTAGGCACTGCAGCACTTTCACCGCATGCAAGATTTCACGTCTAATACTTCTGAAAACATTTCCTATCATATGTTTATTATATTAACTATAATTTATTTACACCAAAACCAGAAAAAATATTTTGGCTTTATCACAGGCACGTGCACCTAAGCAAGTTGGCAATAATGTTGATAGGAATGCTGGCAACACTGTACGTTTGTCTTGGCACGCGTTTTCTATATGTACACCGATTGTCAAAAACACTGCAAGTTGTCGCCGAGCTGTTTGAAGTTGCACTACCACGTAGAAATCATACTATTCTTTATAATATCGGATGAGAGCAGGTCTTGCACTCAGTACATGAAGCCCTTGCTGTGGATGGGTCACACAACAGTTTGCATGTAGTGCCAGCATGACTACAGGCGTCAACGAAGAACGAAGAAGCCCGCGTCAACTGCTGCTATGAATTTTGGCAGTATTGAAGTAGAATAAGGAGCAAAACAATAAGAAGCGAGCGAGTTTGCAGAGATGTAAACACCACTGCGTGCACAGATGGCTGGCACGAACTCGGAAAAACTTTTTCAAATGGCGACATCATAACATTTGGCGAGCGATTGTGTGTAGAGTACATACACTTGTGCTCATATTTTCTTTTCGTTATATGCACATTATGCACGGACTATGCAGTGAAAGAACTTTTAATAGTGATAAAGTTTACTATTGGGTTGAAAGAGCTTTTTTTGTGTTTGCAGTTTTTTTCCCTAACTAGCGATTACTGGGGATGGGAGTACTCCCTTCAGCTGCTAAGAAAGATCACCAAACTCTCTTTAAGAAAAGGTTCATTTAACTTCCTTGACGTAAGGGAGACCATGTGATACCCCATGCGGGTGCCCGTGGGTTCCCACGGGCACCCGCGAACATTGTTTAACTCCCTTGTCCTTACGACAAGAGAGATGCGGTCCATGTCACACGGCCACCCTTAAGCAAACGAAGGTAAACAGAGAATTTCGCAAAGGACGTTCGACGATCTCCCTTTGCAGCGGAACGAGGTATTCTCGTCCCCAGTATCTGCAGGTCAGAAAAAGATTTCGAGCACTAAACTGCCGCAGTGAGAACCATAACACATTGTGGCAGTATTAAATGTTTTTTTGTTGCAGTACCGATTTCATAACGCATTTCTTAACATACATATATAAAAGCCCGCCAGGGTGCAGCTACTCTCCACACCTATGCCCTCCACACTGTGCCTCGCGAGTCAGGCCGGGCGCTACCATTTAAAAATAATTCGTTCGTGCATGCAATTCTTGTCGTAGCCGTGTTTGCGTTTGCCAGTGAAAGAAATAATTAACAGCGCTGCATCATCGTCGCCCGCTTCAATGGCTGCAGGTATGGGTAATGGGACGCGACCTGATTAACGTACGGGCTACAAAACAGCTAGTCGTCAAGCACAACGCACTTGTAAACAAACATAGCGCTAAGCACAAGTTGGCTAGCGTCACTACACTTAGAGAATCGGTTTTCATTTGAAATAGTTTTTAATGCCTTGTTCCCTTTTTATTACTGTTTCAGTAAAAACACTATAACAAAGATACAAGAAAACGCTATTAGAGATGAAATTAGGATACTTCTGCGAAAATCAAACAGCGCCCGCTGAGCCTCCTGGCGTCAACTATTACAACCTTGTCTGCCGTGTGACACTGCCGCAGCTACATTGCCGTCGAACTCCCTAGGGGAGATTTACGTTGACGGAGTTTAATTTAACAGGGTTCGGTGGTGGCCGTGTGACAGGGGTATGACACGGGCCGCATCTCCGTTGTCGTAATGACGAGGGAATTAAACGGAGTTCGCTGGTGCCTGTGCGACAAAGATATATGGTGACTTGAGAAGAAAAGAAAGGTGCCCCCCCCCCCTCCCCACCCCACGTTCATGCTTCCAATTCACCCTTTGCTTAGGCCTACTCAGATTCCACCTGCACCCCCACGAATCCCAAACTGCGGCCGCGGAATTGAAAACCGCGACCTTGGCGACCTCGTAAGCTAAGCGTAGTAAAGTCCTCGTAAGCTAAGCAACGGCGGCGCGGCAGGCAGACATTTCTCATTAGAAGTGGACACATGCGAAATGTGGGAAGTAAGCAGAAGCCGAGACTAGTCCCCTTCTCCCTGTAAGCCTAAAGGCTTTAGGTTAGCCCAGAACAGCGCAGACGTCCAAGCCAGCGCGGTGTGTGAGAGAGTGAGAGAAAGAGAAGACAGCCCTAGTTCTCTAGATTTCGAACCGCCCGCGGGCCGGCTGCCGGCGCCACGACTTCCCGAAGTGGAGCTTTATTTTTAGCACAGAAGCCGGCCGGCTCATCACTTGCTGCTAGAAGAGTCGGCGGGAAGAAAACAAAATAATGAACGCCTCACACACTACGACAAGAAACAAGCCGCTCGAAGAAGAAGAAACGGCGCTAAGAAAAGAAGGTCCGCCGCGAACCCGCAACGCCGGCGGCTTCGCACGAGGAAAAAAAGGAAATGGTCTTTCTCGGACGCTGCGCCTACCTACCGACCGAGCTAGCTAACGAGAAACCTAGAGTCGGAGGAGGAGCGAGTAGCAGTGGGTCGCCACGGCTGATCGGTGCAACCGGTGGATTCGGGGAGAAACGCCCAGCCAAGCCTCCCTTCCATAGCGCGCGGTTGATCGTTACAGGGACACTCGAAAGTGATAAAACAGATTAGTTTAGGGCCGGTAATCTGCACTCTGAAAACTATTGTGCCGTAACTCTCATCGCAACAGCTTCATTATTACACGAAAAAAAAAATCCACGTAAAATGTTTTCCGTTGCATTTCGGTCACGTAGTCCCCACGAGATTTCATAGAACTTTGGTACGTTAGGCCCAACGTGATTAAGCCTTACGCTCACTCGGAAGATATGTATCACCTCGCTCGTATCCGTTAGGAAATCTGTAGAACCCTACAGACGCCGTCAAAAAGTTTGACGTACCGGCGTTTCGTGCGGAAATTTCGAGGGGGAGTAGCCACATCAATTTCCTTCTTTTCTTTTTTCTCGCTCACCAAGTGTCCCATTGAGGCAAGCGCAGCGATTGTAGATTTGTGAAGGCAGCATTTATAACACGATAACTTTTTTCCTTTTTATTTTAACTTTAACAGCAATCAAGCGGGGCTATATAAAAAAAAAGAAAAAAAAACTGAGGGTAAAGCATCGAGTCCGCTCCTGTGATTGCAACCGAGGTAAATAAACGAAAGGTGATGCATAAATGAGCAAAGTTTGGTAACAACAAATTGAAACAAAGTGCTGGCATAGCAGGTAAAAGAAGGCAGCGGCCAGCGCTGGGAATCGAACCAGTGACCTCGACACAGACCAGGGGCCTAGCCAGAAATTTTTTTCGCGGCAGCGGGAGGGGGGGAGGGGGTTCAACCCCCTCCCCCCCTTCATGTTCGTGCGTACTTTTTGTATGTGAGCCTGTACGCAAGCAAAACAAAGATTTCGGGGGGGGGGGGTCTTCAACCCCAATTCCTGGCTACGCCTTTGCCAATCGACAAACGAAACTAAGCGCAAGCCGACGAAGGCGCGGCTACTACGACTGGCATCCACGTTGGAAACTCAAACGCAACTTGTGGAATGGCGGCTGCCGATGCGACCAAAAGCAACAGTAATGGAAGTTTTATTTTTAAAAAGAGAGAAAAAAAAAAGAAAAAGGCACTGGGTGTCCTACACGGAAAACAACACGGGAGGTACTTGAAAGGCGACTGGTCAGCAACCCAGGCGGAAAGGCGTGGTGGGTAATTGCAACTCACATCCAGAAGTCGCCCCTTTAAACTAAAGGAGCGGACACTTTGACGTACGGGTAGTTTGAATAAAAATTAGGTCATCGTTTTTTTTTTTTTTTCAGGAAGGAATACCAACAAGATAACCAACACGCAACTGCGCGCGTTCAAGAGACGTTTCGGAAATGCCGTCCGCGCGTTTAGATAACGGCCAAACGAGGACGAAATTGCATTCGCCGCCATTTAGATCACTGCTGTCACGAGCAATTCTAGTAAAAAAAAAACAGCCTTCGCCAGATCGTTTCCTGTTACATCGAACGTAAGTAGTATTAAGCGTCTTCCCAGAGGCAACCCGGAATTACTCAGACTTCTTTCGTCGCAACGGTTTTTTTTTTTTTTTTCAATATCTAAGACGGCAAAAAGTGGTACTTGTGCTCGCTGCTGCATGATTTCCACTTCCTCAGTTCGTCCAGATGACGCATGAAGCGATTCCCAACTGAAGACCACTAGAAATAGGTGACCTAGAGAAGACCGCCTAAAATGGTGTTGCGCCAACACCGCAATCGAGGTGCACACAAAAGCACGGTCCTTGAACACCGCCACCTTGGTGACATTTAGACTCGTGTCAGCACCACGAAACAGAAAGGGAGTCGATAGTATGCTGGATACGGCTATTTTCACCTTCGCTATTTTCGAAATTAGCGACCGCTGCTTACTGCATCAAATTTAGGCGTAAATGTGTACATGAGGTCCCTCAAGCGAAAAGAAAGTTTACAACTAGTCCGTCACTTTTAATCGTACTCATGCCAAGACCAGAATACATTTACTCCATCGCTGGTATCACGCACAAAATGAGTCGATCACGGCCGATAAATTTGATCGTGGTCGAGCTCAAACGGTATCGAAAACAAGTCGCGTGACACCCATACGATATCTGCGAAGAAGAGTTGTCAAAACGGCGGGGCAGCCGAAAAAAAAAAAAGTTTATCAGCCGCATATGTATACCGCAGAGACGAGCGTTTTCTTTTTTTTTTCTTTGCTTAGGGACACTACGTTGACGCCAATAAGAGTTGTGCCAAACAAATGCGGCCAGATGTAGGAAGGTTTGTTTTTCTCGACCAATGGAGACGTTCGGCCTTGTTGGTCCGACTTACAACCATGTTTGTAGTTTTCCTGTTGCCCTTGACCTTTCAAGGTTTGGAACAGCTGAGAGCTGAAAAAAATCAAGTTTTCGGAGCAGGTGGACTGTGCTTCTGCGCTTTGGAGCGCCTCGGTAAAGAACCGTTTTGTCGAAGTATAACTTCAAACAGCGTCTGCTTGGTCATGCTGGCACAAACAAGGACAAACACAGCCTGCATCGCGTCGCTTTTCGTCCCCGTTCGTTTGACCGCTGAAAGACAATTACCGAAGTACACGCGCAATATGAGAACTAGACAAAAATCACAGGATATCCACGGAGTGCATGATGATGAGTGGGGCGAAGTATCCGTGAGTCCGTCTGCGCTGCCGTCCATCCGTTTGTTCTTGCTTCCGTCCATCCGCGTGTCCGTCCGTATGTGCATCTATCCGTCCGTCCGTGCATCTATCTGTCTGTTTCACCTCTCGTGCGTCTGTCCAACCGTCCGTCTATCTAGTGAACACTCCCAAGTACCGCCATCACGCATCTTTTCATCATATATTCATCATATAAAAGTACCGCCATCCAGCGGACAATCCTAGGACTAAACGAGAGCTGGCACGGTCGGACTAGAGGAGCGGCGCGCGCGCACTTTCTTACGGCCTGCGCTTAGGCCGCGTTCACACTGAGCATTCCGGCCGCCGAAAGTGCTCCGAATCCGGTTCGGCGGCGGCGAGATCCGCCGAAAGGGCCCTCTCCGCGCCGATCGCTCTCGGACCGATTTTTGCGGCGTCTGCCGCCGAATCGGTCACCACGGACCAATAGGAGCGCTAGTCAAGGAATTTTGAAAAATGGCGGCCAAGCCCTACTCACTTGTTATGCCGCAGTGCACGTAACTGAATGTTGAAACCAACGGGAGTTTAACCTACTCTGTGCCTACTTCGCCTCCGTATTTCGTGAAAGAGGTGACCGAGCTTGCTGTTGGCGTGACCGAGCTTGTTGTGGTCTTGCAGAGCAAAACGAACCCACCAACGCCGCTGGCGTCGGTGGTTTTTCTGCTCTTCGTGCATTACAAGACAGCCACTTGCCAGCAAAGTAAGCAGTACTGTCTTTTTCTTGCTTCTTTGCGTACGAGAATCGTCGTTGTATACATCACCGGATAGCGTAGTATCGTTTGCGAACCGCGACAACAACCGGGTGACAGCGAATCCAACCCGCGTTTGCCCCGTAGTAGATGGCATATTCGGCGGTGCTGGGCGCGTCCAGTGCGAACGACGCTGCGTTTCGGCGGCAGGGGAATTTAGGTCGCTGTAGAAAGCGGACGTTTCAGTGTGAACTAGGCATTAGTGTCTAGTTCTCACCTTTCGCCGTTTCTAGTTCATGGAACTGCGGCCCAACACTCGCTAAACCTTGCTAAAACCAAGGAGATTACGCCCAGCGAGTTCAACGTGGCAACCAAATAGTGCTCAAAGTGCGCCCTTATGATACTAGTTTTTTTTTTTGTAAGCATCAAAGTCAAGGCAAATGTTATTGCAGATTAAGTCACCGATACACTTCTCTGTAGGTTATTTAATCAGAAACAAGTATCTATTTATGATTAACATGCGTGGGTTTCCTCCTCAATTGTAATGAGTGCACGCGAGCTGCTCCTCTAGTCTGGCTGTGGAAGTGGCGACGTACTACAACGACGCACTACTACTATACTACATACATCGCGGACGCACGACCCAGGGCCTAAGGAGCTTCGCCCCTAAACTCACATGACCCTTAACGCATTCGCCCAAAACGAATCAAAGGCCAACTTCATTTCTTCTCGGTCCTCCTCCTCCCTTTCCAACAACTTTCTGCACCTAATGTGCATGGCCTCCGTGATCGGCACGCCCTCGATCAAGCGGTGACGTCACGTTATGGTGACATTTTTAATAGTCTTTCTTGGGATACTTTGACGCAGAAATTTCGGTCTGTCTGTCTTTCTTCTTCTGTCACCCGATTCGGTGGAATCGGCAGAAGTTAGCTCCTTCCTAAGGAACCAGCCATCTTGATTTGGTTTCTGCGTTAATACGTGCTGGCAATGTCAAGCAAATAAACGAATATTACGAATATTTTGGCGCAACATCAGTACGGGGTCATTAGGTAGTGAGTTACTTTCTTTCTAAAATGCATAGATACGTAATTATAAAGACCACACTGCTTATTACGTGGCACTGGCAATGCGACGCTATCACCTAAGGAACGGGTGTTTCCTACGCTTCACTAAATCTACAGGTGCTGCCACTTACCAGCGACTTTGCATTCAAGAAAAACTTCGCTTCTTCAAATTACTGCTAGATGGCGTGCATATCTCACGGAGCGCCTACACGCCAATTTTCTCGCGCAGAACGTCAAATAAACGTTTTATTCCCTCTCTCCAGACAGAAAACTATCGTCTTTCAACGACCTTTGCTAGCGAAGCACGCCGATACGCCACCATTTTTTTTTTGCATTAACTCGCGTCGACACCACCGACAGCTAATTTTCGCGTTTGATGAAGCGTTCTAAGGCTTCTCGCTTTAAACATTGCAGAGCTATGACGATCAGATAATAGCATCTGAAGTTTTGACATCCCAAAACAACGATATAATTACTAGGGACGCCGTACGAATTGGAGGGCTGTGGAAATTTCGACCATGCATCTGGTTCACGTGCACCGACATCACACAGTATGCAAGCCTCGTACCATTCCGCCTCCGTCGAAATGCAAACCACCACGGCCGGGATCGAAACCGGGACCTTCGGGTAAACACGTGAGCACCGTGGCCCCAGGAGCAGATCCAGCCACTCATATTAAGGGGGTGAGGGGTGGTCGCTTGAAGGAACAGCCGTAAGGGGGCCGTGGTCATTCCTTTTTTTTTATTTTTACTGGCAGATAACTCTGTCATAGAATAAATACTCTTAAAGGGGCCCTGAAACACTTTTTTCAAGTAACCGTGGTATGAATTCACTGCAAGAGCTTTTGCCTTATGAATTCAACGCCGCAAAAATTTCAAGAATCCGTCCAGTACGAGCGGAGTTACAAAGATTTGTCACACGCGGCAATCGCATTCTCTCTTTGCACGTCCTGACGAAAGCGCTGGAAGCTAAGCAGAGGGGGGGGGGGGTGGCAGGGCCACAGAAAAACGTCACATGCGCCCCGTACGGTATGGAGAACTTTATTGAAGTCCTGATGATCAGTCTAGGACTGATGCTGGTTGCTCCCACGTCAGGACAGAGAGGTCAAGCCCCTCTGCTGCCACACGGGCCCTCTGGACAGCCCAGAGTTGGTCCGCCAGCGCGTCACTGTGCAGCATTCGCTGCCACCACTGTTCACCGCGAGAAGCCGCCCCGTGACCTTGAGCACATTTTCTTCGAATGCGCGGCTTTTTTCAGTGTGATCGCGCACGCACGAGTGGACAAGTTGTGGCCTCCCGCGGCGATCTCTGTAATGAGCGAGCGCGCCATGTTCAAATCAGCCAATAGCTGGTAGGTGGGCTTGCTACGTGTGATTTTTGGGCATATTGCGTGACTTGCCGAAAGAAGAGAAAGCAATTTTTAGCTGACTTTGATCATTTATTGTGAACTTCAGGCCGCGTGCTGCGCGATAATATTTGGCTCGCATGTTGTCGGGAGCCTCTACTACCGATCGGCAGCGCTTTCTGACCACGCTCAAAACGTGTTGCCGGGCACCTTTAATGTGTCCTCAAAGGGGTCGCACTCATTTGTCCTAATTCATGATAGCAGGTAGACGGAAATCACTGAAGAAAGGAGGAAGGGTGCTGACAGGCTTTGAGGGAGGAGGGCGATCGCCCCTCACCTCTCTGGATCCCCCACTGCGTGCGTGACCCACGTGTCAACTCGGCAGACAACAGTATTAGCAATCAATACGAAATATACCTACCATGGTCAAGCATAAAAACATCTTGTATTTCTTGATGACGAGGCAGATAATACAAGGAGACAAAGGCTGGGAGGTCAACTGGTTTAGTAGGACACGGTTCGCTACCCTACACTAATGAGAGGAAACCAAATAAAGTAACATAATATTTGTTGAAAGAAAAGTGTAAATTTGCGGGCTCTTTTTTTTACATGAACACAGTATTGAGAACAAAACAATAATGCCAGTTAGAAGTAATTGTAATGTCAATGTGAAGAACAAAAAGTGGACGAAAAGATAATTTGATACCAGCAGGATCCGAATCTGCAACCTTCGAATAACGCGCCCGATGCTCTACCACTGCGCTACGGTGGCAGTCTTCCCTCCGTCCACTTTGTGCACTCGTGTTGACAGCCCCTCTGTTAGTTCTCATCAATAATTATTGTTGCATTTCAAACAGTGAACAAAGGCACTGATGCCGCATGCAGCGAAAAATATTTACTGTTCTGAAACTTAAGGCTCTTGACAAGTGCCACTGTAGTACTGAGGAGCTGCATTGCATTGTTGGTGTGTTTCTGCAAGATTTTGCGACGCACAATAGCCGTGTTACCACATGCAACGAGCAACATATTTCGCAGTTTGCAAAAACCGTTAGCACCTCACTTCTGGACGACACCAGTGAAAGATTATAGGTCTCAATCGCAGTCCATCTTGTTCAGCCCTCAACACACCCACTGCGTGAGGTGGCTGATTGTGCAAAAATGCATCTGATTAAATTGATCACATCGCTCTGTTGTTGGCCACGGTGACAACGCAATCACTTAGTTTATCAATAACCGTAAAAAGTGTTTGTTTAGAAGCAGACGCGTAATTTAGAGGGAAACACACGCAGCACTTCCATTCCCGAGTTGTTTTAGTTCTTCAGGGTCCCGGCTCGTCCTCCCATCTACTGTGACGCCAGCATAGTCACGCAGTAGTCAGCAAAGCTCTAAATCAAAGCTAACAATGCTCAAAACAAGTGCAACACGGACTAGCAATGCCTAAGATAGTACAAACTACAGTAATAACCAAGAATTATTCGCAATTATGAGCTTAACGTTACGAAAAACGCTTTTTAGACATCTAGCTAATACCCGCGCCACGCGAGAGAGGGCGCCACCGTTTCGACAAGCGGGCAATCGCCGAGGCGATGGCAAGCGCGCTATTGCCGAGGAAATTCCTGGGTGTGCCCGTGATACGCACTCTCTAAGAGTTGACTCTAGTGGAGCTGCGTGAAGTGCAGGATTTAAAAGTACGCTAAGGCCTACGCAACAACATTAGCGCAGGATTTTTTTGTTTGTCTGTGCGCGTTCAGTGCGGTTCAGTGCGACACCGTGAAGGTTTCACGGAGCGGACCGCCAGCGAAGAAACACAAATCTCAGCCTTGTCACCGAGCAAACAAGCACTACGTTCGAACGATAAAAAAAAAAAGGCGGTTGGGGGCTTGGTTTTTTTTCTCGAGGGCCTCAAACAGATAAAACTAGGGGGCACGCAATGCGACACTTCTCCGGAATTAAAAGCGGGCCATGACTCTTGAAGGGGACGTCGTGTCCAGATAGCCTCTCGCGTCGGTGAAAGATTTCGACGAACGCGACACTTGCCGAAACAAAAAGAAAAGAACGACGAGACCGCGTTTATTTTATTTTTGAACGTCTGCCCCGAGGTCATCCGGTCCTCCGATCTGCAGAAACAAGTTCCTTGCTCCCTCAACGCCGGTTTTGAACTGCGTTTTTTTTTTTTTTCAAGAATTCGGAGGACTGGTTTCCTGTAAGCTACATAACGTGGAAGTAGTTTTGGCAAGATTGTACAACGTGATTTCAGTATGAGACAACAAGGGACTCGAGTTAGGCAAAACGCTAACCAGTAATAAACGATTTCTGGGGTATTACGCACCAAAACAACGATGCCATAAGAAGAAACGGCGTAGAGAGGAGACTGGGTTTACTTTAACCTGCCTGGTATTCTTTAATGGGCACCTAAATCTGAGTAGACAGTTGTTTTTGCATTACTAACGTACAATTGAAGATCATCAATTGAAGAAGCACGCTACATTCTTGCACCTTCAACGATTAAAAAAAAGTCATGTAAAAAGTAAGGAAGAAAGAAGTACAACGCATGCGCAAAAAAAGACAAATATGGAGAATACAAAATCGATCGATCTCTTTCTGCAATTAAATGGCAGCAAGGCGACTGAAGGCTCGCTGACGATCGAACCCAAATGTCCGAAACTTCAACAAGTGCGGATGAAGTTGACCTCTCTGATGTTTCACGATCATGATACATTTAAAAACACTGGCAAGCAAGCAACCGTTCTTGTGATCAAACTTCAGTTGAAAGTCGGAGCGCTCTGGCTCGTAATTTTCTGCGACGCTGAATCCCCGAAAGCGTCGTGCAACTTGACGAAACGGACTTCCATCAACACGTGCGTTAAAGCATACAAGAAAACACCGCCGGTCAAGCAGGTAAAAGACCACTTGCAGCCTTAGAGCTCTAGGTCAAAGACCCACCCCGCAGTTCGCTCGCTCGGGGTAAAATCCCGCAATAGGAGTCGTCGACTTATTGGCTGGCATGCCCGGTCGAAAGCGAAACAGAGAGAACCAGCAGGTAGACAAGGGAAAAAAAAAAAAAAACGTTGATGTGCTGGGCAGGCGTTACGGCACGTCGAGAACGAGCTCAGCCGTTTCGACGCACTAAAGCAGCCGCGACGACCACAACAGAAAAACAGAAAGCGCTTTCCTTTTTTTTTTTTCCTCCTCAAATTCGTAGCATCGTTTTCGCGTGCAACGGGCACGGCTTCTTGTGTAGGAGCAACTAACACGAACAAAACAACCTCTCGCAGGGAGGGGTCTGGCCGGCCCTCCGGGAAGTCCTAGCTTTTTCTCCCCTCAGAGCGGGGACTTGTCGCGACAGATGCCGAATCACGTAGTACGGAGGACAATAGTGGCGACAATTGTGGGCGAGATCCAGTCAAATCAGACTGTCGAAAAAATAAAAAAAAGGGGGGTCTCGACATATGTCACCAGTACTGTACTAGCAACGAGAGGAATTCATCCTCCCGTTCCAAGGCATGCAACAGCTACCGATATTTTCGTTCTTCAGAAACATTCTTCGCGACGCCAGAGGGTCGTACACGCCATCATAACCGAGCTGAAAAAAAAAAAGAAAAAAAAACGCCCATCTTTCGACCCCCGCAGGCGGACGAGTCTTCGTCGTCGGCCCAGTTATCGCGGCGATAGAAAAAGCCATTCACGTCATGGGCTCGGGAGGAAGCAAAAAAAAAAAAACACAAAGGAAACTGAAGAGAACAGCAGTGCGCGGAGCGGGCGAGACGGTCTGATCGGCAACAACGGGATCAGGGGAGGGTAAGGAACGTCAACCGGCCATCCCGCAGTCGTAGCACACACATACACGGGATGAAGCTGATCATAAGCGAGTCGAAAACGCGCTCGGCTGCACACCAACACAACAATCAAAACATCGCTGCCGCGAGAGCTGCTCGCGGCGGAAACCTCACCTTCAACACTTGGCCCTTGCGAAAGCTCAACTCGTCGTCGGCCGTCGCCGTGAAGTCGTGCTTCGCTATGGCTTCCATGGTTTCACAAACGCCGACTAATTAGTCTGACTCGCGAAAAAACGAGTCTTCGTATCTTGTGCTCCGGTAGCGCAAGGCCTAGCGATGTGCACCAGTTCCCCCCCGACGGGAACGCGCAAATCACGACCCCCGAGCGACGGTCGCCTCTGCCTCGTTTGTGGAGTGCGTCTCTCCTCGTTGAACTTGTTATGCACAGAAAAAAACACTTCACTGATAACACAAACACGCACGCGCCGATTCCAACGACGTAATCCGAGCTGCACGAAACTTGCGAAGAGGTTGATGAGGGAGAAATACCAGCACACTCCCTCTACTCAGCGCACACTTTTCATTTCGAGGAACACCGATCGCAGCAACAGCCACCGAGCGCGCAGGAATCACTGCGGATGAACACCTGTCGCGGTTGAAAGTAGGTCTGAGTCACACGCCGGCCTCAGCTGCACGCTGCCAACGCTGATATTTAGGGTGCAACATATATCTGCAGGAAGCAAGCTCACTAGTTGCCTTCAGTACGTTTGCAATTGTTAATCGAGCAGATTGTATTGTTCTTGTTGAGTATACTACCAAGATATGCGAAACTACTTCGTGTCGCGGACGCAATAAGGATTTTGGACTTTGGGATCTCCCAAGATCATGTGCTTGAGGCTTCTCAAGGCCTTCTCAAAACACAAACATGCGAATAACTTGTTCTAAGTACGTAAGATTTCCTGATTGAAGTCGGTAATTATCATGATGTACACATTTAAATAATTTACAGCGTTCTTTATTATCTGTCCAGGTACTTGTTTATCGACGCAATGGACAAATTTATGCAACACGTGCATTAAAGCTTGGGTAACAACCTAAGAAAAAGTCAATATGCTGCTGAAGAGAATAACAATGCCTGTGCATTCACCAAACTTTCCAAGTTTTATCACATATTACAAAGCAGTGAAACAGCAACGCAAGTCGAATGGTAGTACAAAACCACAATATATTGTTTATTATTTTAATAGAGCAAAAAACAACTTGAAGTGCTATAACTTTAATTTCAAGTATCTTAAGTTATGGTTAATAATCAAAATCAACACGTTTATTTCGGAACTTTTTTTTGTGTGTGCTATACACATCTCGAAGGCTGCGCTTTTAGCAGCGCAGAATGTGCTTTCATTACGTCATGGCAGTCAGTGTGTAAACTTCATTGACTTCAGCGCTTCAGCTATTGTCTTGTGAAGTTGTAAGTCTAGTAGTCGTGCAAGCTAGCTTCCTTTTTCGCGTTTCTCCTCCCTTCCTCCATGTCCCAGGCAGAGGAGGTCGTGCCCAGGCTATGCTCCTCCCGCCCCTCTTTGCCATCGCACCTGATCCCACTTCCGGCGCCGCGGCGGGCCGCGCCGCACAGCTGACGACGCCGTGCATCGTTTTGCGGGGGCATGGTGCACCGGCGACGAGCGATGTGCTGGCGATCCCTTGACTGCTTCTAAAAGTCCGACGACCTCGAGGTTTACCGTCGTGCTAAAGGAGGAAAGCCGGTCGTGCTTTTAGGTGATGGCTGGCGACGCGGCGTTGTTCAGAAGAGCACGCTGCTTCCGAAGACACCGCATCTCCTGATCGACGATATTGTGGTGTCTACATCTCGGTCGTCATGGCGGCTACCATCGCCCGAATCCCGTCCGAACCGCGATACGTCGACAGCTTTTTCTACAAGTACGCGCTGTCCGTGGCCGCCGCATCTGTGGCCGAGACGAGTGAGTGTTCCCCTGCCTCCCAAACGTGGCCTTTTGCGCACGCCGCCTTGCCGTAAAACACTCTTCTCTCATCGTGGATCTCAGCACCGTTACCTGTGAAACTTGTAGCTGAGCGAGTACGTTGGTGTATGATTCTAAGAAAAAGTGGTTTGCGCGAAATGATGAACAAGGACATAGACGAAAACAGTAAGAGTGTGCTCGTCCATGTTTGTCTGTCTACCTGTCCATCATTTCGTGCATACCATTTTTCTTTGAAGTACTGTTACTGGATGTGCGGCGCGAGCGCGCGTGTTTTGTTGATCTTTTGTTTTTCAAGTCCCGTCTCTGTGCGCTGAATCGGCACCTAAAGTACCTCCTTGTGTCTCGTCTAGAAACGCTTGGGGGAAAAATGTGCGGGCCCCGATTGCAAGGTCAGGTTGTCGCGGATACCTTCAAGGATGGCGCGAAGTTCCCTATAGCAACAGAGGAAGTCGCGCTTGGTTACCGATTGTGTAACGGCACCACAGAAGAGAAGCGCATGAGGTTGAGCTATGTGCCCGAGTGCTTAAATTAAGCGGCATGCACAAGGAAAGAACTTGACTGAGTGCGTGTCCTAACCTTTTCTTGTCCGAACACTTTGTCGTGCTCTATTATATACCCTTAAACCAACTTTCCTCGTCGCATGCCGGGTGGCATCGTGCGCTGTGCTGAGAGGCATGTGTCGCTCGCTGATATGGAGGCGAGTTTGGCTCTCTTGGGTCAAAACAAATAAGGGGTCTTTTGCATGTTGTCGTTTCTTATCTGTGCCCGCGCAATATTGAGCGGCGAACGCGCAAGAAAACATAAACGATCTTCATTCCCGAGGATCGGTTGGTAAACAAGTGTGGCTAGAGGGGCAACTGTGACAAGATTGCAGCCTAGTTGGTCCATGAGGACGTCTTATCGTCACTGTTTTTCTTGTGTCGTTTGTGTCACTCTTGACTCTTCCGATGCGGCTGCACCAAGTTGCCCTAAGAGAAACGTGGAGGGGTTCCAAGATTTCGTTTGCTAGACGAACGAGGCCACGAGGAAGACTTATGTTACCTTAAAAAAAAAAAAATCTGTAAGCAGTGGTTGTGTTGAGCTGACATTGCGACACAACCCCTGTTTATGGATTTTTTTCATTGAATGCTTCCACTTTCCCCATCTTGCTGTTTCTAGACTTTTATGTTGTTAGTCACACACTGAGAAACATCTTAAAATTTGCTGCAAAGCTAGTGAGCTGTTGTGCCTGGTTAAGTAATGGTCGAGAACGGTGCATCACCTCCCATAATGTCAATTACACCGTTTCAGAGTGGAAGCTTAGTGAATTGAGGTGTAAAAAACTTACAGTGAGTCACACCATCTGAATGTCTGGATGGCGATGGCATGAGCAACTTCCAAGACTATTTCTCTATGTTCCTCATATTTGAAACAGTCTGACATCCTATGTTTTATTCATGTGCGTAGACTAAGTTGGCAGTGTACAGGGCCTAAAAGGCTTATCTGTGAAGCTCGATAGACACACAGCAGACTGCAGAGTGACTTCTAGGAATTACACCTGATTCGAGATAGCCCACATCTGAGCATGTGTCATTGGTGGCATCATATGCTCAAGCGTAGGCCATATCAAACTAATTGTTTCCAGTGGATGCTGCTTGTGCTGTCTGTGGCACATCAATCCAGTGTGTTGATCTGTGTGCACTGCCAATAAACGCTCACAATATTTGCAGGCGCTTCATGAGAGCTTGCAGGTACCAGTCGCACAAAAGAGACTGTCTAGAAAGCCAACAAATAACACTGTTTTGTAGACTGAATTAAGTAAACGGTCATAATGGCAGTGATACCATGTGCATCCTCTGGCACTGAAGAAAATATTAAGTGTAAGCATTAAGTGTCATAGAGCGGCTCCTCTAAGCTTTGCTATGAATGCTGACCGACTTGGTGTTGGAGTGCATGCGAGTACTTAGCAGGTAGTGTTGTTCTAAGCTAGAGAGCACTGGTTCAATTCCCAGTTTTGGTCGGAGAATTTCAATGAGGGCATGATGCAAGAAAACTTGTATACATAGATTTAGGTCTACACTACAGAAGCCCAAATAGTCAAAATTGATCAAGAGTGCCCCACTGTCACTCAGTTCATATTTGTATTGTTGTTTCAGGATATAAAGCCCTAGGAATTGATTAAAATTAATGAGAACTGAATTACATCTGGGGTTGCATAGGTATGGCTTTTGCTTGATTCTACACAGCTGCTTTGATCAGGGATAAACCTTTTAGGCCTCGCTGATGCTCTGTTCTTGCTCAAATTTTGCAGAGCAATCACACGTCGTAGTCTTTGTTGTTTAATACAACACTTGCCACTATTATTTGCCTGGCTTTGGGGAAGAAAAGAAAATTCAAAAATTTATTCAGTTGATGAGGAAAGCTAATTTCCATCTAAATGCCATTGGCACAAGCCATTCTCTGCCTGCCAGCAGCCGCAGAAGGCAGCTGTTCCGGGCAGGGCTGCAAAAGAGCTAGCAACTCATGACAACTCTCCCTGAACAGCTGGTTTTCTTCAAGCTAGTCATGCATCTGAATTATTTGTGGTCAAAACCTAGTGATCATTCACACATGGTTTAACGAAGCATACACGCAATCAACATTTTGGGCCCGCTTCTGGTCCTTCGTTTGCTGTAATTAGTTGCCCAATAATTGTTGTTGGAACGTCATCAGCCTGCAGTTTAATCGCCGGTACGCATCAGACACAATGAGAGGCACCAACTGACTCGTTTTTTTCTCAACATCTATGCTACAACTAGAGATAGCCACCGATTCGGTGAGGAATTTTCGCGTAGATTTCTGCCTAAAGCACGCTGTATCTCTCGACATTGTCTAATCTGAAGCATCCACAGAGTGCAGTCTTGCGGGATGTGAAACAGGGTAGATAAGAGTGAAGTGGACGAATGTTGCAGTGACAAGATATGGACTCTACCTGCGCTCGACTTCTCACCAAGCAGCAAGAACTCAATAAAAAAGAAAGAAATGCACGCGATGCAGTTCGCAAGTGTACCTGTGTCTGTCGCTTACCGTCAGTAACAGAAATTTTCGATACAGCTTTGAAAAACCTGGTTTTTCTCAGTCTTAAATTGCATGCTCAAATAATACCATCAATAGCTTGTAGATTTAATCTAATCTGGTGATCAGAAATACTACATGTGTGAAAGTACAAGGCAATCTCGTTTACAAAGAAGTTTACTCAGAAGAGCAAAAGCACAGTTGGGAAGTCTGTGTGATATAGGGTAAAGAAGTATGTCGACAGAGTTTTGTGAAACACCACATGATACTGAGGTGGTATGGCAAACTGGTTCCCATTATAACGAAGAATTCAGGTTGATTTTAATTCTCTCAGTATTTGTGCTTAGTTAAGCTATTTTTAGTAAATTGTGTTACGAGAGGTAAACCCAAAAGCATTGATTCTAAGTTTCAGACTCGGAACTCAGGTCATCGTATGCATGTCTTGTGTGATAATTTTCGAAAGCCACATTGATAGAGAAACGAAAAAAAGGGGCCTGGAATCAAAGAACATTGTTATAGTCAAATTCAATAAATGCTTTTGGATTTTGCAAGAAATCTCGATTTGAAGAGTTTGTTGTGATGATGGCTGCTGGCTTTTTAGAGGTGGAAGTACTGAATACGTTTGTGGAAACGCATATGTTCTGCTCTCTTTTGCCGGTATCTTATGCAGCGACCTATCCACTGGACATCGTGAAGACGCGATTGCAAGTCCAAGGGGAACTGACCGCCAAGGGTCAAATAGTTGACCGACGAGGATTCTTCAAAACTGCTGCAGGCATTGGCAAGTAGACAGTTCTGGCATCTTTACTTATTTTTAAAAATAAAGCAAATATGAGTGAAGTATACAAATTTATTCTCAGATGTTCTTCTGGCTTAATTACAGCATTCACCACAGAATGGTGACTGATAAGAATTAGCTGGCAGAAACACTAACTGCGCTTGGTTACAATCTAAGAAAATATACCAGCTCCGCCCACAGGCGTCGCTGTCCATCCCACAGATAATATTCTCCATCCAATTGTGTTTACTCATTTTGGTAAGGTCAAGCAGTTCCAGAGTGTTTCATATTGTTCACTTCCCACAGACACACGATTGTGTCACTGTATACTTAGGTCGGGAACATGTCATGGTAAATTTTGCGAGGGACTCTGACATAGCTTCTCAGCCAAACTTAATCCTTCAGGTAATGACGAGAAACCTTTAACTCATAATACATAAAGTATTTATGTTAGCTGAGAAAAATATGTATGGTTCAAACATAAATCAGCTATCATAACTATCTTTCACTGGTGAAGCGCAGGTGCACAGAGGTTTTGTGAGCAGAGCTTACACTTTTTACACCATGGCGTTAAGGAGCTCGTTTCACAGTGATTCCGGCTTCAGTGTCTGATTATGGGTTAAAAATTGATGTTGTCTGTGCGTGAAAATTCAGGATTCAACAAACCCCATAACTTATACTGTTGTCGACAGGCTCTTTTGATCGCCTTGCATCTTTGTACTTTCGTATCCTGGCCTCCACCACTACTTCTGGTACCGAGCAGCCGCAGCCGATCGTGGAGGTCGCATTTATGACAATGAAATCTAAGTGCGAAGTGCATCGACCATAAAGTTTCTTATAAATACCCTAAAGAGAATGCTGGCGCTAGTGCCTATGGCGCAACCGTCTCGCAGCGATTGCGCCAAGGCAGTAGGCACCAGCAACAATGAGAAGGCAGGTGAAGCGGCCTCGAGAACAACACTCAGAAGAAAGGAAGCAATTTACTTCAAGACTATGAAATCCAGCCTCCACAAACCTCTAAAAAAATTACAGCATTTCCCGCCAAATGCAACCATGCGTGTGTAGATGTGAGACATTGGGTGCTAATGCTTACACTGGCGGTGACGTTGATGCTGGCGCTCATCGCGGCATTGCGTAGGAGAGGATCCTGGGGAGGCACAAAGGGCATAGCGATGGACTGGTGTTTCCTACTTGAATATGCCGAATGCATATGCCGATTGGGCACAGAAACTCGCAGTCTGCTTTTAGTTATCGCACACACTGCGATTTTTTATTGTTTAACAATGTGCTGGAGAAATCTCCCACTGGCACTACGTTGGAGGTCAAGGTCCAGTGCTTACGTAAGGTTTACTATGGTATATTCACTAGAGGGAACTCTGGTACTAGTGTCTATGGGAGCTGCAACGCATGGCGCTTCAGTGAGCATGGGAGTGATGGGTAGTACATGGATTTGCCTAGTCTTCGTACTTTGCGTGGCTTGGAGCTGCTTTGTGACGAAACAGCAATCAGCAATAGTTTATCAGTTACATTTCATCACCTTAATTTTTTAGGCTCACCAACTCAAATCCAGCCATAAATTTCACAAGGGTTTGCTCTTTTATTCGAAACAAAACCAAAACACGGCAATAAACAAAGCCGCAAGTGCGATTAAAGGTTCATCATTTATATGGGTATAGCGCACCACGACAAGGACACAAAAAAAGCGAGACACACACACACACAGCGAAAAATTAATGTTTTCCATATAAATTATGAACTCCAACTAACTAGCCCGGCAACATGCCTTAGCCATTAAAGGCCCGCAAGCACCGTGTACTACCTGTAATTCCCATGGTTGCTGAATGATCATAGCTTTAGAGTCCCCTCTAGTTGATTTCTGAAACTCTGTGGTGTGGACTTGCACATTTTGCTGACTGAACTTGCATTGCATCCACAGTGTCCACCTGATCTGTGAAATAGGGCACAGTGCCTATGTCTGGAAGGAACGGTCGCCATTCTCGTGGGAGAGAAGCAATGGCCCATTATCTTAGGGCAGATTACAGTGAGCAGTCTTCGATTAGGTGCCTGTGTTTTGCACGGGTGTTGGAGTTTCAGTTGCTCGTGTGTGAGCTCTGGATCACAAGGGTGCTCTTTTACAGCAAGCACACTGTATGAATCCATCCTGTGCATCCCTTCTATTTTCTTGTGTCTCATTTCGCTTCAACTATAGTACATAAAAAGTGAGTCAGATTTTCAAAGGTGGACACACACGTACGCCTGCAGTGCTTTAAGCTGCGAGTGTTTCTCATGCCCCTTTCACAATTGCAGTGAGAGAGGAAGGTATGCTGAAGCTGTGGAAGGGGCTGCCGCCAGCCATCTACCGGCACCTCAGTAAGTAACCGCTTAACCTCTTGAAATCACCGGGGCAAACAGTTATCCAATTGATTTGTCTTAGAATCATACCTCCAGAGATGTAAGTACTGCCAGTATTCTTATAAGGGCTTTGAAAGTACTTGAGTGAAAATAGAAAGATTTGGGGTCGATGTTAAAGTTAAATACAAGGTACGGTGAGGGTGTATGCTCGCATTATTCTTTTGTGCAATGTGAAATGCTTAAAGTTAAAGTTTACATTAGAAAAAAAAAGTTTGTGTTGAATGCTCATGCTATTATAATTACTATTGTATTAGTGCCACTGAGGATGTTAGAGAGCCTCAGTATACCATCCCTACCTTAATGCCACTTTTGTTACTTCAGCCTAAATGTAAGTATATGCAGTTGTGAATGTTATTAATGATGCCACCTATGCAACTAACTTAGGTATTTTTTAAGTGTTCCTCCTTGCAATGCACCTTTTGGCACTGACAGGCACTCAGGAGCAGTGACATCAATTTTTGAAGGTATAAAATCTCCAGTCTGTGCTCTTTGCTCGCAATATGCCTAGCTCAGTAAGTATAGAAGTTGCAAAATCTGTTGATCATGTAAAAGGTAGTGTAAACATCCCGGATCTACATATCGGTGAGATAGGGGGACAGAGCAAAATTTGCTTATGACTTATTTGGGTATTTGAGGTTAAACATATTGGGGCAGTTAGTCGTTTTGAATTTGCATAATAAATGGAGAAGCACTTAAAGAATACGGCAATAAACAGCATATACAGCCTAATAGTGTTTGACATGCTTTGCAGAAGCTGTTGTATGAGAAAAAAGATGTTTTTTTGAGGGCTTCAGTTTGCTTTTTGATCAATGATAACATCTTTTTGGTCATTGCACAGTCATGAGCAAAAGTCTAAAGACCACAGTCGCTGATTAAATTTAGCTCTTATTTTCAGCAGGCACACGGTCTGAAGTTGAATGGCACATCTTACGTGCGCCCGTACCACCTATCTAACGAATGGTTGTCGAACTTTCTTTAGTTGGGTGCTGCGGTCTCTAGGCTATTGGCCCGGATTGTTCCTTTTATTTGACTCGGTGACACTTGTCTGTGCATGTGTTTGTGTGTGTGCGTGTGCTCAGTCTACAGCGGCTGCCGGATGAACTTCTACGAGAGCATGAGGGACCGGTTCCTGCGGAACAAGGACGGCACACGCGCGCCCCTCTGGTGAGGGGCTCGTCCGCCTGTCTCGGTCGGAAGTCGGTCTATAGGAGGGAACTTGCACTGCTAGTCATTTTGTGTGTATGGATAGCTGTTAGCACTTGCCTCTTTGTCTTTGGAAGAACGCTTTCATTGCTGAAAAGCTGGTGAGGCAGTGAAGCTGTTCAAGGAAAGTTCTGCAGTGAGTTTCCAAATGGGTCTGAAGGCAAGTGTGTGATATTCAAATCATTATCAAATGCAAATCTGATGAAACACCAATTCGATGAGCATCTATAATAGAAGCCGTACTTATACCACATTCGAAGCGAGAGCAATATACATGCACAGTTTTGTAAACGAGCAATTCTTAGTTTTCGTTTCTTGCATGCCATTATATAGACCACATAAGAGGTCGACAATGAGTTTGAACAGCTGCGACATGGAAAGCCGACACTGTGCTGCAACACAGCCTTCATTTGAGTTGCAAATAATAACAGCCAGCCATAATTGTGCTCTAATGAAATAGCAACGTCTGCTGCTGTGTTAAAGCGAGGCTATGAGCCAGCAAGCAAACACTTGCAAATCACTTGCAAAGTGCGTGTGAACTCACTTGCACAGCTTCACTGGCTTATCGGTCGCCAAGTTAGCATGTCTGCAATGGATCGGAAAAAAAAATCTTTGCTCAACATACATTAGAACTCTCGACATAACGAACATGGACATCACGAAATCTGTTATAACGAAGTAAATAAAAAATATTCTTGCAATAGGTACAGTGTCAGTAATATACCTTTAAATTGAAATTTCGGATAAAGTAAACTTCATTTTGGTGTGAGATGCAACTTTGTTATGAGGCTTTAGTGTAGTGCAATGCTGAAGTTCTAGCTGTGCAAAGTAGGAAAATTCTGACCTAAATTGGCAGGTGTGTAAGACAGTATCGCCGTAATTTCCTTTTGCGTTTTCTTCTGGGCTCTCGCTTTCTGGTCTCATGCAGCTAGTGAATGTTAGTTAATGCAAACTAGTGCTCTCAAGATAATCCTGATCGATACATCTTGGGGAGTGCCTTCTATTTTATTTTGTCAAGTACCAAACCTAAAAAGACGGCGTAGTAAACCATTGGTAGTAGCACATAAGGTAAGTTCCATGTTTCGGAGCCTATTACATTTTTTTTTAAATCTGGTTGTGTATTGGAGTTAGTTTTTCTGGTGGATATTCGATGTTTTTCAGAGTTCATTTTGTAATTATAATGTTCTCCGAAATTAGAATTTTAATTTTGTACTATTTTCAGTACTTTTGTATGTTGGAGATTAAGTGCTAGCTGAATGTGAATACATCCTAACATTCGAGGCATGTTTTAGTTGTCTGGAAAATTTGAATTCACAAGCATATGCACACAAGTGCACTTAAATACAAAACACCTATGTCAGTGCTTATTACAACCTTAAAGGAGCCCTGCAATAATTTTTTTTCTGAATTCTGTAGTGCTGGAGCGTATGTAGTGTGGAATGCTCAGATGAACTCGGTAACAGAGGTTATCAACATTCAAACTTCAAAACCCCAGCGGACGAGAAATAGCATTCCCTTTCACACTTCAGTCTCCCACTGATGTTCAAGGCTGGTTGCAGTCACTGCGCGCCGTATGATTACTGTGGGTGACTTGTAGTTTCCGGCCAATCAAAACGACCAGCCTATGTTGTCATTCCTACGGGATGAAGCGTCACTTCTACTAAGAAAAATAGCCATTGTGTGTCGCTCTAGTCCGAAAACAGTGTGGTTTCTACGTTGAAATCAAATAACAGCTTTGTTTTTGCCGTTGCTTCTCGTGCATTGATATGAGTGCATTCCACAGTTTGCTTAATTTGTGCCGCAGGGCCCCTTTAAAATTGTTGTTGACACAAGCACACTCTAAGCTGTTTGTATATTCGATGTCGTCTGGTGCCAGTGCCACCCGAATACAGTATTTCTCACTGTTGTATCGCACTCCAGGCGTGACTAGCCCTTTGTTGAACCTAGGCAAGGTGTGGTTTGTGAGATGCTGTGGATGTTAAAAAATGTTTATACTGGCCAAATCGGAGCTGATGTATCAATGACCCCTTTGAACATGCCCTTTTGATAACAAAAAACAACAAAAAACAGGACAGGGTCATACTGGCTATTGAAAGCGAAGTTTATTGGATAAATCTGAATTGTCAAAATTTTTATCGTTGAGTGTTCATTAAATTTTAAAACTTTTATCAAAAAATGCGGAGAGAGACTTGGGTATGAAAAAATGTGCCTTGCGACCTCGTTGGATTGGGAAGCAGTGCACCTTTGAGGTACGTTATTTGCACTGCGTCTAAGGAGTGCCATACTTCAGCAGCAAGCAGCAGTGGTTGAGAGGAGATGAGGGAGGATAAGAGACAGAACACTGTGTAGCTTTGCTCATTGGCAGAGTACTTTGCTGCTGAAATTCATTATAGAAAGCTTGCTTGTGCTTGAGAAGCTGCGGTGGCACCTTCTTGTATGAATAACGTAAGCCACCTTGTGTTTTTTCTGTTTCAGTCTTCACGTGAACAGTTTCGAAAATAGCTCTAAATATGTGCCTTTTTTTTTTTTCAGTTCTTTCTTTCTACTGTAAGTAGACATCAAGTCCAGATGCATGTCATTACTAGCACTCGAAGCTGCCTTCGTACCTATTGGTGTAGTCTGTTTCCAATGATAGCCAGAATAGTAATGTACCTATTGCTTCAAAAACTGATGTAACGCTTGTCATTACTTTGCTTAGACTGCACTGCAATAGTGTTTTAGTTCTAGCGATAGCGTTCGACTAAAAAGATTTTAATATGAGAGCTTTACGAGAGCTCGATCAGCTGAAATTTCAGTGTCAGGGTCATTGGTTATTAGTGAAAAATGAGCCTGTCTGTGACCGAAAAATCAAGAAAGACGAAAATAAAATAAAAAGTAAGTATCTTTGCTTCAAATGAGAATTTAACTCAGGCCTCCTGTCAGGCATATGGCTGTTCGAAGACAGAGTTATGCCTTAGATTGAAATTGCTTCAAAAAAAAAAAAAAAAAAAATGCTGTATGTGTGTCGTGTACTGTAAAGACTTTCCTTTAACGTGTGTAATATTGCGTGGCAGGACCATAAAATTGTGCCAGGCATCAAAACATGTTAAATGCGCAACGAGTGGGGTGTTTTAAAGGGCCTCTCACCAGGTGACAAGAAAAAAATTTTAGTTCGAAGCTAGAACTTGTGTGTCCAATGAAGAGCTTCCGGCCACAAGAATTTTCAAAATCAGTTCATTAGAAGGCGAAAAAAAAACAATGTTTTAAAATGGTGCAAAATCATAATGCGAGGAAGCGAGCCTTAAGCCCTTGCCACTCGTCCTGTCTAGCCTTCACAAGCCGAACCTCTTTCCCGCCCTCATCGGCGCGCGAGCAGGAGGATCACTAAGTGCATACACACCAGCACGTCACGCGCAAGCAAGGTTGCGAGGGCATGACCTGCCCGAACCAGGTCGAGCCCCCGAGACACAAGTGGTGTTATGTCGGCGTTCCCTGCGCTTCATCTCTGCAAGCTGTGCCGAATGCGGTTTCGCCAATGACTTGGCTTTCAACCCATTACTGAGCATGAGAGCTGCGACATTTGTGTGGACATGAGACCAGCGGTATCATCAGCCAGTGCCTTAGGAACATTTGGTTCGACGCGGGAAAATAAATGTTTCAGTCTTCAATGAGTGCTGCAATGCGGTAGAAAAGTAGTATTAAAAGAGTTGATGTTTGCATGATGCACTAAGTGCGAGAATACGAATGCATGTGAAGCAGAAGCAGATTGGTCTCTCACCTGGCTGCGATTCACAATATAAATATAAAAAGAGAACATGTACCAATTCCATTTGTTTGTTTTATTATTGGTCAAAAGTTTTATTCACTTATTCAAGCAATAAATTACTTGAATTACACATCAAGTCAAATGTAATTATTGCAGTGGCACTGTGGGTGATGGTAGAGCACAGGTGTCTAAGCAGAGGAGTGGCGTCATACTACCACCTTAAAACCATTTCTTTTTGTACATCATACACTCGTTCACTGGGCATGTGCCTGCGTGAAGAAAGGCAAGGAGCCTTCAGCTTGAGATTTGACCCATTTCTGCGGCACGTAACATTTTGAATTTTGGAAGACGGGATTGCAAACACCCGGTGTATGCATAGCCTTTGTCAGTTCAAAATGGTCGACACTGGTGAGGGGGCCCTGTAGAGTCCAGCCATAACGAAAACGCTCAGACATACTTAATAGTCATTATCAGCAAACTCAACAAGAAAGTGAGCACTTGCGTAGGTTGGTGTGTAGCCTTACGTATGCGTAGTAGGCTTTTCGCTGATCGAAAGGAAGAACTATGGCATTGCGGGCACTTACAACTGTACTTTCAGTAGGCATTCAAGGATAGCTTAAGACCGGCAGTGTTATGTGCAGAGGCGTTTGTTTCTTTACGGCACGGTTGAGGCATTCACTAAGAACCAAAGCCAGGCTGGCATTAGGGAATGCAATGCTCATAGGTCCTGATTACACTATTAATTATATTCTTCAACACAAAGCTCTAACGTCCTCCAAGTTTTAAAAAAATAATTTGGTTGTTATATGGGGTGTGCGCAAGTCTATTTAAATCACTCTTGTCGTATCAAATAGGTGCTAAAAACACCACTTGCTATCCTTTTTTTTTTGTACATAAACTTTGGCAGGTCATTCACGCTTGACTCGAGAGAACCGAGAATATTACCCTGATCACACCTTAAAATTTAATCAACACTTTCATTATTTTATTTACTCTTGATAGAAGGCTTTCTTTCTATTCTTGAAAACATAAATTTGTCAAGTTCAGGATACCATATTTCATGTGCCATCTTTCACATTGGTAGAAAAATAAAGTGCATTGTAAAGAATCTCATTGTCATCAAATTTATGAGAGTCAAAAATAACTTAATGTGAAAGCAACCAAAAAGGTAAAGGGCATTCACAGGGGAGCTTTCAATGATTCAGAAGTCAGCACTTACTAACGAACGAAATTCAGCATGTTTATGCGGAGTTACATGGGCCAGTCATACATTGGTGATAAATATAACACTAAAATAGATCGGTAGAACAACACTTCTCAGATATGAAATCACATCTCTGGCTGTATTAACATTGTTTACGTAGCCTTTTGAAGTATAACTATGTTGAACTTAGGTGTATGTCTCAAATCAGCAACTTCTGCAAGAATGACTGGGTACGTTATAGTATTGTGAAATTTAAGAAGTTGGGCACTGGCACCTTTAGCACAACTGTGGGGATGCAAAAATATAAATGGTGATGGTGTCCTTAAGTTTTTCTGATAATACCTCTTTAAAATGAACGTGAATAGTGCTCTAAAAAGTATCAGCTCTTTGCATTTCATGGGAGGAATGCGAGGGGGAGTCTTTGCTTGGTCACGGCTCCAAATATCAAGATGGGGTCAGAGCTGCCATCTTGGATTTTTATCTGTGATCGAGCAAGGGCCACTCCTCCAAATCCTGTTGGATTATGTTCGTCATGTTACTGTTTAGCAAAAACTAACCGTCCTTAGTCCTGCCAAAACAAATGTAATCATAGCAGCTTAAGCAAACAAAGCTTTTTTCACATGCTTTTCTGCAATGCAATGTGTCATTGTCAGCTGCAGGTCTGTCTCACTAGAAACCATTGCTGGCAGCTATATTATCGCTCTATTATCGCGGCTATAATATCGCGGACATGGCATGTGCAGCCAACAGCTTTCTTATGCTGTGCCAAGCTTTTTCCACGTAGCACCAAAAAAACCTTCAGCTATGTGTGTCAGCATATCTAATTAATGAAACTAACAGACAATTAAGCAAAGATCATAAACAATGTGAGTCATTCTTTTTATTAATTTATTTATTTCAGCACACTCATGGCTCTAGGACATTATAGAGGGGAGTGGGTTACCTTTTTAATACAATATACTTCAAAAAGAAAAGCAAAAACTTGGAGGTTACATAGATGAAATGAAGCAAACCTACAGTAAACAGTGCACAGTAGAAGAACAAAAGCAGTTGATGAAGAATGCGAACCATAAAAAGATCCCGTTATAACAAGTAATCAACATGAACAAAACACTCACAAGCATGTGCCCATGAACCAAAGAATTGATCGTTGCAGAAGCATGTAAAAACAAGGAAAACAAAAGGGCTGCCCAAAAATATCATAAGCATATAAAAAGAATACCCTTATGACAACAGCAGGCTAGTTACAGCAGCCTTGAACTTGAAATTATCAGTAACCTCGGTGACACATTGGGAAAGGCGATTCCAACTTTCCGACGTACGGGAGCTGAATGAATTGTATAAATGGTTGATGTGTCATGTCATAATACCAACCTTATGAGGATGATTATTGCGAGCAGTTACGCAAAAAAAGGGGTTGATGTAATGATTATGACGTAAAGTACCCTTTCTGTTTGTGGCATTCTAAACAATAAACTTTAAATTATGCATCTGATGCTCTGCCGATTGAGCCACAATAGAGGCCACTTCCTCGTCCACTTTGATTGGGTATTTATGAGTGTTTAATTTCTGGGAGTGTTGGCCAGCGCCACTCGTAGCCAATGTGGTGAGGGGGGAACGCTCTTTTTGCCAGAGGGCGTCACATGCAATAAGAAGGTTGTCGCTTCTATTTTTGCCGATGCAAGAGGTGTTTTCTCATTCTCTTTAATTCCTTTCGATTAAGGTTACAATCATTATGCCATAGCTACAAACAACTCATGTTAGGTGCGTTCAACAGAGACGAGACCATTGAACGGTTCTTCTTGTGCAACGTGTCCAATACCAAAGCATGCAAAGTCAGGCCAGAGGTGATTGTATCGCCGATGTTGATTGCTTGAGAATATAGCTTCTGAATAGAGCTCACCTTTGCCGTGTAAGGAACACCACCATGACTAATGACTGTTGCGGGATGCCTCTGTGGCCAGTATTTGAAGTTTATTTGTTGTCATGGTGCACTGTGAGTCTTGCGAGCTCGCTAAAAACTTTGCTTGTCTCGATTCCCATAGTTCGTAGTGTCTGCATGAGTTTCGTTATGCTGGGATGGCCACTGAAGTCATAAGAAGATGTGTGACAAGGTTTCCATTCCTTCCCCTTCCTTTATCCGCAGGAAATCTGTCCTTGTGGGGGTGGCGGCGGGTGGCATGGGCCAATTCCTGGCCAGCCCAACAGACCTGGTCAAAGTGCAGATGCAGACGGAGGGTCGTCGTGCTCTCATGGGACTGCCACCCAGGTGGATGAATCAGCTGCTTTTTTACTTTGAACCTTCTGAACCCCATGCAAAATTTGAAGGGTCGGAAGCGAAATTTCGTCGGAATGCTTGAGTTATTAATGTACTCATGAACACTCTTTCATCCTATTTATGGAGCATTGTTAAAATTTATTGCAGAAATGCCATTGATTTTTATATGTTGCAGCTTTTATGGTGCACAAATGTATTCTCTAAAGGGTGTATGGTAGAGGAAGTACAAATTACACCTTTTTGGGGGTGTGTAGCGTGCATCAGTACACTTTCACGCCCTTGGAGGTCTTCTTGTTTGCCCGACAGTGATGTTGAATTTCTTTTCACAAATGTTCGCCCCCCTAAAACACAAGACCAAGCACTCTGCATGCCGACTTATTGTCGTTATATTTTGTCTTATTATAAATTGTTATACTTACTTTCCAGAAGTTCGCACACTTCTTGTTTTAAGTAGGAGTGTGATAATATTCGAAATATTGAATAATTTTCAAATATTCTTTGCCATTTGATACGATTCAGATTGGAATTTGACTGCTAGAAGTATTTGAACTTCTGGAAAATAGATATAACTTGAATATTTTTCAAATAGTGTTTGCCATTTGATTCGATTCACATTGGAATTTTACTGTTAGAAGTATTTGAACTTCTGGAATATAGATATATTAATTTATAAGTGAAAATAAATATGACGACAATATAACTTTGCGTGCAGCATGCTTGGTCTTCAGTTTTGGGGTGCTGATGAGTGAAACTGCTAGCTGGTTCCCCTGGTGCTACGAGTGGTCACTGTGCGACGAGCTTGGCTGGCGGTTCCGCTGCAAATACGTAAAATGTGCATCGCATAGGTGCCAGCGGGCGATGCGATTCGTTACTTGCAAACAAAGCACATTGCGGCTTCTTTGATTTAGCATGTCTGCTAGTGCAATGTTGCCCACAAAGTTCTGATTAGTCTCGTACATCAGCGCCATGAGCGGAGTTGGGCCTAGCTATGACTTCCAGCAGTAAGCTTGATAGCATTGTGTGTGGCTGTAGTGCCTGAAGTTTCAAAGCACGTCATGCTCAATCACGAATACAAAGGGTCCCATGATGGTCTTCGTCGTGAGGTTCAAAGTAGTGATATGCAGAACCTCATACCGCGAGTCGTTCCGAAGCGTGCGTCAGAGCTGTTTGCGGTGCGCTATTGCAATTTGAAAAATGAGCTTGTGCTTGCAGCTGCTGAACTAAACTATAATTATTTTCAAAATGATCGTTGAGCCGCGCACACCAAATGAATGCGAACACGTCGCTATGTAGCAGGATTTTTAATAAGTGGGACTGCGCGAACAGCAGACAACGCTCTTTTGGAGCTACAATTGATGGCGAGGCGGGCTGGAGCAGCCTGGTGAACATAGCCAATAGGAAGCCTCGAAGCAGATTTCAAACATTTGCTTTTTACATGCTTGTTTCTAAGTGGACAAGCTAGCTGAAGTTGGGAATTTGAATGCAGAGAAGTGCTTTTTCTAGCGAGCACAAAATGGTGGCACGCAGTTGTGCCGTTAGGGAAATATAGTTTTTTTTAAAAGCAGTTTCTCTTTATGTGATTTTCAGAATGGTTTTTGCCACCTTGGCAGGCACAATAAATTTTTGGCAGCCTTTCTAGATAGTTTTCAATGAACATATTATGAAATCAGATAGGTAGAAAAGCTACATAAACTTAAAATGTGATTTTGAAAAAATCGATATTGGGGGTGGGGAGGGGGGCTATTTATTGAGCACTCGCACTCCTCTGGCGTCTGCAAAAGCCAAACGCAGAAAACAAGTGATGTCCTCCCACATGCACTGGCACCTGCACCAATGTGTCAACACCACATTGGTCGAACCAAGTCATGTTAATAAACGCAATCTGGCCCCCACATTTTCTCGTTCTTTAGAAGACGTCTAGGGAAGACGACTTAGCAACACTCTTCCACTGCGTCACCAACCTAGCCAAAAAAAAACACTTTTTATACCCCATAAGAAGATGCTTAGGATGAATCCTCTGCAACTTTTCTTCTGTAATTTGGCTTTGAAGTATATCAGAATTCGCTTTGCACTCGACATTTTGCTATTTGCACAGCTATAATGCTAAGAAATCTTTACTTGTTCAAGATAGTACTATGCTTTAGGCCAATTTATGTTCAAGATTATGTTTGCACATCCAAATCGCGAGTTTCTTAATGGGTGATATGAACGTCTGGTGGTATGCTTCAGCAGAGTTATATGGAGATTCCTTTTTTGGTGATGTTCTAAGAAATACAATAAATATAACAAGATGACTAGGGGGAAAAAGATAGAAGGAAGAAAAGCAAGTGAAAAAAAATTTTTTTGCTTTCAGGGTGACAGGCACTTGGCAAGCACTCAAGAGGATCGCCTCTGAAGGTGGGATCCGGGGCCTCTGGAGAGGGGCCGCCCCAAACGTCTACCGTGCTGCACTTGTCAACCTTGGCGGTCAGTGTGCTACATTTGTGCTATGTGTGGCAGCTTTCTAGGTCTAAAACTAGACATGTGCGACTGTTCGAGCACTTTGGATACCCAAACCAATATTACAGCATTTGAATTTGCTTTGACACGAATTTAAATTGACAGAAATGTTTAAGTGTTTGATATGAATGAGTAGGCGTGTGTATGACTGCATGTAATATCTGTAAACATGGTTTCACTGCAGCATAGAAATGCTACACTGTCATAACATCTATCGAGAACCGAGAAAAGTCCGCATTGCTGTAAAGTTTCACTTCAAAATAATTGAACATATTAAGTACCTCTGATATCGATAAATAAGTTTTCAGTTCAAAGGCTTGTAATACTAGCTTCTGTGCTTTAAGTGTGGTGAAGTTTAAAATGTAACCTCCTTTGCTGGTTGTCACATGCATCCTATGAGATCAAAGTCCTGCTGCTATTCAGAGTTGCCTCGTCTTTGTTTTTCTCTTTATTTTGAATCAAAAAGAGTGCCATTCGTAGCAGCCTTGCATCTATAAGAAAATATATTTGTATTGTGGAGGTTGGTTGGATCACGACAAATATTCTTTATAAGATGTCTTTTGTACTATTCAAACGATTCCCCTCATATTGACTTGGAGCCTGAAATTTACTATTCGCACATCCTTATTAAAAAAAAAACATTGTCAGCAGCTGTAGTTACTGCGTGAAAATCGTCCAACCCCGTTCTTCAGTCATTTCAGGTGTGCATGCGCTGAGCTATACTGCTTCTTTGAAGCTGAATCACTGTAAAAGGTCTTGTAAGGAGAAGCTTCATTTTTTTAATCGCTGGAAACATTGGAATCTTCAAATGTTTGTGTGGCTCTGAGAACATTGCCTTAGGAACTCCTAAGATTGTATTATAAACTGAATGAATGAGCATATCAACTGGTATCCAACACGGATTCTCATTCAGAAAGATTTTTGTTAAAATGCCACATAAACTAGCCTTCCCCCCCCCCCCCCCCCCAATGTTGTACATTAGATCAATTCCAAAAAGTCTTTGGTTAATGACTTTGCTATAATTGCATTAGTTGCCTGCATGCAGATGCAGCAGTAATGTTTAACGGCGCAATTATGTACATCATGTATTCAACAAGTATCGTAACTTGGAATGATGCAAGGAACTCGTGTGAGCTAGCGCGAAGTTGTAGCACATGCTTTAATGTTGCACAGTAAAAGCTTATTAATTTGACACCTGTTAGTTTGTATGATTTGGGGCAGATTTTGCTGGGACCGAAGTCCTGGCCATAAAGCATTATTATTCTATGGGACCAAACCTTCGTTAATTTGTCGAAATTGTACTTCTCACTGCTCAATTTGGACAAATGCTTACGTCTGCCACTACACACTAGTGCTTTAAAGCGGTGCTGGCATCACTGGAGTGAAACTGAAACCTGAGTGGCATTGCCATCAATTAGTGGGGGCGATCGCAGTGTCGCCAAACATCGGCGTCTTCTTTCTTCTATCTGCTGTGCCTGTGACACCATTTTTCCATGTGTTGTTGTGTCGGCACTGTCTCTTGACCGATCAAGAAATTATTAATGATGTAGCGAGTGCCCAGGAAAACCACAATACTGATGAAGAATTATGCGACGAAATGCAGCCATGACCTCATAGCACCTCATGGGAATTCTCGGAGGTGCTTTTGATATTAGAGGCCGTTTGCCTGAACACTTCTGACAGTTTGTGTGCTATTGGCCATTCAGAAGAGCAAAGGAAAGTTGTACTTTTGGACGGAATGTGCGTGAAAAAGCAGATGACTGTTAAAAAATACTTGAGCAAATAAAGATATGCTTCTCCAAGTTGATTTTAATGCTGTTTTTCCTGTTGATTAATTAATTTGGCTTTCAATTAATTTGGACATTTTTCCAGCCCCATGAAATCTGCATTAACGAACTTTTGGGTAATAAAAAAAAGTCTAAAATTAGGTCTCAAGCTTAGCAGAAATGGTGGAATGGCTTTCCAAATGAGCTTTGCAGAAATGCGATTGAGAAAAAGGTCAGCAAAAGAATTGAAAGCAGTCATTCACAGTACAGCAGATTGAGAATTTTAAAAATCTCTTGTTATTGCATGTGCCAGGCTGATTTGCCATGTATTCACTGAAATGTGCACTGGAAGTGCGCTTTCGGTGCTCCCACTTCTAACCGGTGCACAAATTCCAGCCGTTACACCACCTGGAATGGTTGTCCTCTCATGACTTTTCCTTCCCCTGTGCAGATCTGACGACGTACGACACAGGAAAGCGGCTACTTTTGCAGCATACGAGCCTCAAGGACAACTATTTCACCCACTCACTCGCCAGGTGAGCTGATCGTTGCTGTTTGTAGGACAGTTCAGCCATGCACTCTGCTTTGTTTTAGCTGTTAAAAAGGGGTGCAGATGGTGCGTGGGCAGAGCAAGGGCTGCTACTAGCTGTCTTATAAGCGCTTCAGAATTTGCACGCTTCACATACTTTGCTGAATACAGTAATTAATATCTATCGGCCAGACACGTCGCATAACTAAACTTTGATTGGTAGTATGCATTAACCAACGAGTGTGAATTGGCATTTCTGATGTGTGCTATTTGTGCCAACAACAACAAAAACTAAATACAGCAGACTCTCAATAGATGCGGCCTGAAGGGGCCAGAAAAGTGGGTTCTATTTAACAAGCATTTCCTTTGTGGAGAGATGAACTGTAGTGCGGAATGCAAGTATGAAACCAATCATATTATAGGCAATTGTTTCATTTAATAGATTCATTCAACAGCAGTTCTGTTCAACAAATTTGCATTTTGTGAGAGCCTATCATGCAGTATGACAGCAAAATATTCTTAAGTACGCAACACTAAGTCTTTTCTTTCATTTTGCCAAAGTACTGAAAAGATTCATGCTCGCTCGCAACAGCATCCGATGGCGTACAGTGAGGACATAAAGAAACCTTTCAAAACCATTCTAGGGTCTGGAATTTGCAGCGACTAACAAACCAACAAATTGATTGATGATGATTGATTAAAACTTCATTTTTTTTATTGATTAAAACTTGATTTAAACCAACAAATGGTTTTATCTGGCATCACTAATATGTGTATGCCATTAAAGCAGCACAAAAAGACTTGGACAAGGAAGGCACAAGCTCAGAACGAGCATTTGTGCCATGATCTGTTGGTGAGTTGCTGCTGCCTGCTGTACTGTGTGTGCATCTTTGCTTTGGTAGTGTTCTTAGCCACCACTCCACTCCCGACCGGGCTCAATAGGTGGTGAATACCTCGTTGAATTAATGCGGCAACGACAAGCTTCCTGCAAGTGATGCGTACTCAACGTCCTTGCGATGCTCTAGCAGTCCCAGCGGCAGATGGAGGCGCGTTTGAGTTGGTATCTAATGAAACTGTGTAGTAATATAATTGCACTAGCTCTAGCCTTGCTCTTCCATACATTCACGTTTGGCGTGGTGGTGTCCTGGTTTGTTGATGCCCGCGACATGCACCGCTCAAATCATTACCCGTGAGATGCGCACGCTGCAGCTCTTTTTTTTTTCAATTAGCACAATGCGCTGTGATGCACAAAGCAAATGAAAATAAAAGAAGAAAAAAATTAGGCATATTCTGCGTAGCTATGGAATTGATGTGATGCGAAGCGTGCGGATGAAAGGTGACTGTGTTGTAATTATTTTGTTGAGCAGAAAGAACACTATGTAGTGGTGCTAAAGCTAGTACGAATGCATGCACAGACATACATTAAACAGCCACATATGTTTTATATAACGAGTTTACAGTTGCGTAACAATGCCAAATGCAACATGAATATTAGGAACACCTAAAGCAGTAAGGATGGTAGCCCTGTACACTTGTACATAGTAATCAACTTCAGCAGATAGTGGCTAACTACAATTGATGTTAATCTGGTGAGGTGGCTGTATCATAGGAGTACATGTGTAATGTTTATAAAATTGGATTGCCAGCACTGAAGCCACAATTGCCATTTCATGAACATTACGCCTGAATAGGGTCTTTTTCCAAAGCGGTTCGGACACCTGACATAAATCTGTGGTAGAATACTTGATTGCCTCGCACAATGCTTGGGTTTGATTCCTGATGGGACCATGATATTGTTTTTTGCATTTGGGGAAACGCTGCTGAAGTTGTTTTAAATCCGAAGCAGTTTATGGGGAGGGGAAAGGGCTGTGTCTGTCCCTCACTCAGTCCCACGGCGCCCACCTCCCACTGTGCATGTGTGTTCGCTTCCTTCTCTCTCCCCTCCAACGCTTCCCCCCTCTCTGTCCCGTGCTGGCGGTGCAGGCAATGAAACGCTTCATCAGAACACATGATCCTCCGGCAAAATGTTGTAGGCCTGTGTGCTCAGATTTGGGTGCCTGTTGAAGACCCCAGATGGTGGAAATTTTCGGAGCTCTCCACTACCGCATCTCTCATAATCATATGGTGGTTTTGGGACGTTAAACCCCACATATCAATCAATCAATACACATGATCACTTCGTAGCCGTTGATCGTCGATCTTGCGACCTTCCACGTTTTCATGAGACCGAGCACATCTGCTTTGTTTTGCATGGGATCATGTTCGATGCCTCTGGCGTGTGCGTTGAGGGACCGGCTGTTTAAAAGAAGTGCTATAGTCATGGTCACCAGCAGTGTTGGTCGCTGGCAGCATTCACGCCAGCGGTCACTGGCATGAAGGGATGGTCACCAACAGCGTTAATCAGGTAGAGGGTCTGAATGTTGGTGCATTTGCTGAGGGTGACGTAGACGAGTTTCTCTGGGTGCCGTTCATCATCTCCCCGCTGCTTCGCATCCACACATGGTTCCCTTTAGCGGGAGACTGTGTAGTTTTTCTTCATGCTCTCGCATTTAAATTGGTAGACACAAACTGACGAACACCTGTGGCACATACCCACCTGAAGAGAAAGAGAGAAATAACGTTCACATACCCACCTGAAGAGAAAGAGAGAAATAACGTTTATTTGCACCCGTCTAGAATGACGGGGGAGGAGGCTTCGGCCTCTGTCCCCAATCATCCCCCTAGCCATCCTCCGGAATCTCTTGGGACTCGGCAGCGATCAGGGGGAGACCGATGACTTGGCGAGACCTTATTACACAGCCGTGGGCGTCACGGCTGTGTAATAAGGCCTCCCAGGATTCTGTGTTTCTACTTGGATTATTGTAGGATGTGCAGGTCCATACCATGTGCACTAAACCCGCAGTGCTGTTGCAGTGCGCACATCTGGAGTTGAACACTTCCGGGTGCCATTTACTGTACAGGTGAGGGTTTGGAAACACACTGGTTTGCAATTTTCGCCACATAATTTCCTCCTTTTTGTTCAGCTGTGTAGCTGCCTCTGGATAAATCTTACGGTGGAATTTATAGTGTGCGGTGAATTCCTGAAACGTTGGTAGTTCGTCTCTTGTGGAAAGGGACTGCTCGCGCGAAGGCAGCGGGTCAGCGTCGATCGACCGGAAAGTGAGCCCTGAAGCGATCGCGTGCGCCTTCTCATTCCCCTTCAGACCTTGATGAGCTGGGGACCATACTAGTGAGATTAGCTCTGCGGGTACTGGTCCTTGTTTTAGAATTTTGGCGGCTGTAGCTGAGATCCTGCCCATATCGTAGTTTTTAATGGCCAACTTAGAGTTGCTAACAATCACTCGTGTGCCTTTTTGAGCTATTGCCAAAGCAATCGCAAGTTCTTCTGCCTCTGTGGTGGTTGTGTTCTTGGAAGTGCAGCACGAGACCAGGTCCCCGCTCTCGTGAATCACTACCGTTGTGTATGCTCCCTTTCTTTCGTATTCTGCAGCGTCCGTGTAAAGCACGCCAGTCGAAGAATATGGGGAGGTGCCGCACATGTCCGGCGGAAAGGGTTTCACACGTGTGGGACGTATGCGACGAGATGGCCAGCGAGTCATATTCGCCCAACTATCTTATCCTGCCAAACTATTTTTTGTTTACCCAAGTTAAGGGGGTGATCACGAGGGCATTCAGTCGTAGGTGGCTAGATAGATGGATACATAGAGAGATGCTCAAAGTACCAGCAATACACTGAGTTAATGTTTAGAACTTAAAAAGGCAAGTGGTAGGCTTTGACAATGAGCTGTGTGCCATGGTGCAGTGGGATGTCGGGCCTGATAGCAGCAACGCTGGGGACACCTGCTGACGTGATCCGCACGAGGGTCATGAACCAGCCAACGGACAACCAGGGAAGGTGAGTAGCGCACACCTTTTTTGCATTCTGAATACCATCATAGCCTTGAAGCCACTTAATGTAGAGCCTTCTTGACGTTGCTGACCATGATGCAAGTTTATCTAGCCTGGCATTTACAGCAACTTGTGCTCGTGATCAGTTGTTATGGCAACCTTGAACTTATCCGAGCCTTATCCGAACTTATCCTGAAAACCAGAGGGTAGGGCCTTTTTTCTTTATTAAGTTTAACTTTCATATAACAAATACGAATATAACAAATCATTGGTTATGAAGTTATAAATGAATTCTCTCAGCATTAATGCAGTGTTGCAAATATGCATTTGCATATATGTCGAATATTTAGATGAATGTGACAGTTTTGAATTAAGATGTAACTTGTGCATACAGTTGAACCCTCACATATCAAAGCCACATATGTTATATTATTGTGTATCTCAAACAATCGTAAAATAACCCTGGGTATATACCATATTTACTCGCGTAATAGGCACACTCTTTTTTCAAGAAGTCTGGCTCCGTGTTTGGGGTGTGCCTATTACGTGGAGTATAATTTCCGAAAATTTTGTTTCAGACTACAGCATAGACCGCTGATGTCGTATGAGTTGCTGGAGTCACGAATATTCGCGCCTTAGTCAAACAACCTATATTTCATAAACTACACTAGCGCAAAATGTGTTGAGCATGCAGTCTTGCGTGTTCGAGAATCGAGGCGTGCGATGCAGTGGGCATTCAAATTTACAACAGTTGACATCAAAAGACCCGCATTGCCAACATAACGAGTGAAAAAAAAAAAAAAAACACGAAAAGAAAGTGCCATCACGAAGTTTGCCGGTTACGATTCAGGCCACCTAGATTATGCGCATGACCGCGACCGAACTTTCGTGCGCTGAACGGTACCGATCGTTCAATTTTACGGACTTGCGCCCCATATCGAAGATATTGCAATCGAATCGCAAACCACCATGCGAGTGTCATAAGTGCCACTCATGCCCTCTTTCTTTCAAGTAAAGCCACCGCAAAGAGTTACATTGATTCAGTACAAAATCGCAACTGTGATCGCCCGTGACCGCCACTGAAAAGCAACCAGCTCTGATTAAGCCTAGCGTACAGTTCGGCATGTTGCCGTGAGAAGTTTGTACAAGACTACTTGAAGATAGGACGTCGAAAAGATCACCCCCAAGCACTGATCCAACAGCGGCCAGCAAGTCAGTGGTCGCAAAAGTCTGCCGAGCTTGTGCAAGTCTGCGTTGTGGCAGCAACAGTGAAAGCTTGCATCGAAAAGCCAAAGAGCTTCTAAATTTGCGGATGTGGTAGCAAACGTGATAACGACGTTCTGTTTGCCAACAGGAAACTCAAAGCGCGCTTGACGAGGACGCAGTCACACGTTTGATGCGGAACCCACGCTGCCAGCTAGAGTGTGTGCGAAGGTTACTCCGATGACCAGGCAACCGCCCTTTTACCTTACTCGGCGAGCCCGCACAGTTTACACATTGCTGCCATGGTATTTTTTCTTTTTCTTCTCTTCAGTGAACCAAAAAGGGCGTCGAATTGCAACTGTGCAAATACAGGACAGAACCACTGACCACGGCCAAGTTCAGGGTGCACCTATTTTGGTGTAAATAAAGAAAACCTTATTTCTCCCGACTAAACTGGGAGTGTGCGTATTATGCGAGTAAATACCATAGTTATGTAAAATATTTTAGTTATCGAATTACCTTTACATAGAACTCTTTTATAATCCCTTTCTTACGCGCTTTGATTGTTTAGTGGTTATGGGCTGGCACGCGACTGCTGACCTGAAGGTCGCGGTATCAAATTCAAGCAGTGGCGACTGCTTTTCGGATAGAGATGAAAATACGTGAGGCTTTGGTGCAAGTTAAAGAACCTTAGGTTGTACAGATTTCCGCAGCCCTCCACGCAATGATATTGTGGTTTTAGGACGTTAGACCCCAATAGTTATTATTATGTGATATCATTTAGATTTGAAAAATATGGACTGTAACAAGGTTTGGCTTTACTATCTGCACACTTGCAGAAAGAGCTGCAGTCTTTATGTTTGCCACTTTATTCTGGAATATAGAGAACTAAATGTTCCAAGAAATATACCAGGTTAGAGAAAAAGTTAGGTTTGAAGACTGAAGAAGGGTGACCACGGGCAAATTTTGTGGAAGTACTTTACTCACTGCGATGTGTTGCTTGCAGTGCTTTGAGCCGTGTTTAGCTGGTAATATATTATGTAGTGCAAATTTACTACAAAGACGTGATTCAAAATGAAAAGCTGGGAGTGCTTTCTTCTACTGAACTGTTGAAAAAAGCACGTGTGGTTATTGCTCATTTGTTTGTCTTTGTTGAAAACTTGCACAGCTTATTATTATTATGGATCAATACTAGTTAGCTCAATCTAGCTGTCTATTAAGACCTTACTAGCTCTTTTTCTCTTGAAAGCTTTCCCAAATATTCATGGAGCTGTCATTCACATATTTCTCAATCTCTGACCTTAATTCAAACTCCGTGAAGCACTGTCAGTCACTGAACATCTTTTGTGCATGGGAGTTTGTTCAAGCATTCACATATGCACGTGCCTCGTGTGGCTGTTAGATTGATTTCGGCAACATGTAAAAGGGCTATGTATTGTGCCACTTACTGTACAATTTAATCTTGTGCAAGCCCCTCCCCCCCCCCCTCCGTGCCTTCAGTGAAGGATAACCCAGCAAGATTTGTACAGGGAACCCTTGCTCGGTCGTGGATGAAAATTCAGGATGGCAGCGGAAGAGCTGTTGAGAATAAAGAAGGTGCCCTTGTGACTCTAATACAGTGCTCTATTAAAATAGTCATGCATTCACTGTTATCATTTGCCCTCGTCATGCCAATAAAAGCAGTCAATGAAACCATAGAGCTTATCAAAATTAACTAGAGGGGGCTCTGGCACTGTGATAATTCAGCCACTATGGGAATTACGGGTAGCAGTACACGGATTTGCCTGGTCTTCGTGCTTGCAGGCTTCAAATGCACCTGTGGCTTCGTTTAATGCTGTGTTTTGCTTTTGTTTTGAGTAAAAGAACCAACCATTTTGAACTTCGGGACTAAATTTGAATTGGTGAGCCTAAAAGGTCCAGATGGTGAAGTGCAACTGCTGAACAGTTGCTGATTGTCGTTTTGTGACAAAGCAACTCCTAGTCATGCGAAGCCGAGCGGAGCCACAAGTATGAAAAATAGGCTAATCTGTATACTACTCCTCATTCCCATGCTCGCTGAAGCGCCATGCGTTGCAGTTCCCATAGGCACTAGTGCCAGAGTTCCGTCTAGTCTCATCATCATCATCATCATCATCATCATCATCACCACCACCACCACCACCACCACCGTCATCGTCATCATCAGGCTGACTACGCCCTCTGCAGGACAAAGGCCACCCCATGTTCTGCCAGTCAACTACACTTGAGAGCAGAGAAGCGGGGCATATTTCTAATTTCCCGAAAAACTAGAAAAGGAAGGGGGCCGGGGGGCGCTTGCTCGGGATTTTACAGTATGCAGCGTTGCCAGGTTGCCATCATAGTGTTGTTGTTTTTTTCTAAAGACCACTGAGCAGTCTAGGAGCACCTACACTGCCTGTCTACACAATTGTGGGGCTAGAATGCCAGCTATACTTGTTGCTTTCATGCATTGCAGCGAAGTCAAACATTAGAAGTAGTGAGAGAGTGTAGCGCCCCTACAGTGTTTGTTGTTTAGGTGTGTTCAAGTTTTGAGATATTTGTTTCTTGTGCAGGGGCTTGTTGTACAGCTCTCCTCTGGACTGCCTACTCAAGACCGTGCGGGGCGAGGGATTCAAGGCACTCTACAAGGGTTTCTTCCCCATCTGGGCACGCATGGTTAGCCCATGGTTCTTTCTTCCGCCCACTATCGCGCAGGCGGTTGCATGTTTGAACGCTGGCTATAGTGGCTGCTGTTGAGACAGAGATGAGAGCACGATCTGCGCAGCCCTGGTTGAACACTTAGCTTTCTTTTTTTGCGTTCTCATGAGCAGCCTCGCCTTGCAACCGCTTTTCGGCGCCTTGTGCACAGCATAGCGTTTCCCGCCAACGTTTTCCCGCAATGATTCAACACCTGAGTAAGAATTGCCGTCGAATCGAAAAATAAAAAAATGATATCACATCCACGGAGCGAATGATGATGAGTGAGGTGAAGCTTCGGAGGGTTGTTTCGGTAAACTGGGAATCGTTCGTCTGTCTGTCCGCCTGTCTGTTCGTCCGTTCATAGAGCGAACACTCCAAGTACCGCCATCTCGCATCTTTTCATCATGTATTCAAATATATAAAGTACCACCACCTAGTGGACATTCCAAGAACTAAACCTGAGATGGCTACCTACTATGTATATCGAGAACACAGGAACCATAGCGTACAGAGCTTCGCCCCTAAAAACAAGAGAAAAGGTAAAATTAGGCAGAACACGTCCTTTGGGCACTGTCATTCGATTTGATGTGGTTAGCGACTTGACCAAGTGGTCGTGCTTATGTAATTTTGGGTTGGGAAATTGGTAATTGGTACTAATGTTAATGATTTTTGATCATGTTGTGCAGTCATGAAGTGAAGGACTTGATTTACACCGCTGGTGAGTGCTCAATGAAATTGCCATTGCACGTCAGAATCCTTCATGTAAATACATTGTCTGGCCAGTGTCATATCTCACGTGGTGTGTCACTGAAGTTGCCTGATGCTTTCAACATTGTAAATGTTCTGCTTTTAAAGCTTTCAGTGCTGAGAAAACATTGCGCTGCATCTTACATCAATGCAGGCGAGTATTGAACGGCTGTGTGAATTTGGCCTAAGTTGTTTGTTCAGATATATGCACTTTGGTGTATTCCCAGTGACTCGTGATAATCTTCTAGTTCTGACAGCGGCCAATGGTAAGCTTCAAGTTTGACAAGCACTTCACCGTGGTGCCTGTCAGAACCATGGCACTACTTTGGAGTAAAGCTGAGTCAACAGCAAAGCGAATATGAATGATAGAGTATGAGTGCAAATTGAATAAAATAATTTTTGAATATTTTTTGAATAAATTGAAGCAAAATTACAGGAAAAATGGGACAGGAAATTTCTAGACATATTTTAAAATGCGATAAAATATTGCTTTGCCGGGGCATGCCGCCATTTTGATGATTGATTGGTATGTTGGGTTTAACGTCCCGAAATCACGATATGATTATGAGAGACGCCGTAGTGGAGGGCTCCAGAAATTTGGGCCACCTGGGGTTGTTTAACGTGCACGCAAATCTGAGCACATGAACCTACAGCATTTTCACCTCCATTGAAAATGCAGATGCCGCAGTGCCCTCATTTTGGGCTTGCTAGAAAGAGCATTTCTCCGTCTTCAAGTTTCTCGCTTCAGTTAGGTCCTCCATTAAGAAAAAAGCATATAAAAAGCAAATGTTTAAAGTGAATTTCGAGGCCTCTCATTTGCTGCATCTGTTATCTTGCTCGAACACGCCTTACCATTGGTCCGATGCTTGTTACGGAAGGGCATCGTTTGTTGCTTGTGCATTGTGAGGTCACGGCTATCGACCATCGCACTACTTAGTGACGCGTTCGCACTTGTACTGTGTTCATGGGTCGATTATAATTTAGAATATAATTATGCTCTAGTTTGGCAGCTGCAAATGGGATTTATACAATAAGCGTATGATAGTGCGCTGTGCTCGTTGTGGACATCGCTGATGCATGTCTTGAAACAAATGTACTCGGCGTTCACTCGTGGGACCCGCGGTTAAAGGCTCTACTTATCAGCATTTGAAATCTTGTGATGAAGACGATAGCGAGGCAACTTTTTCTACTTGTGATAGAGCATTACATACTTTGAAACACGGGGCATCGGGACTAGGTGTACCGTGACTGAAATTGCTGCTCAAAGTCGTGGTTAGGCACAACTCCCCTCAGGCTTGGTGATGCATGAGACAAATCCAAACTTTGCGAGCAAGAAAATCTTGCCAGCGGACATGTGAAAGCAATGAAGGCGCAGTGTGCTACGTTATGGGTATTTTACGCATTGACAGCAGACCCAGGCAAAACTTGTTATTGCCCAGTGGCTGCTCAAAGCATCGGTGAAAGTGGCTAGCAGTTTCGTATCTCGGCACCCTAAAATGTTTGGCCAAGCATGCTGCATGCTGATTCAAGTTCATTATGAGGCTTGTGTGAATAGAGAATGTTAAGGTCGAAGTGAATGGTGATTTGGTTCAAATAATTTCGAATTGAATTCGAATATTGGTGTATATCACACTTTGTAATGAAAAATGAGCATATTTTTTATGACCCAACTAACCTGCACATCTTTTCAAGAATTGAAACAAGGCCCGTGCAACTTCCATTTTTTTTGGTTCAAAGGAAGTGGAAGCAACTTTGAAAAGCAGCAGGATTTGACTTTTGGTAGAATGCAAGTGATGACTTATGTAAAATGCTACGTTTTAAAATTTACAATACTTAGAGTGTATAAGCCGGTATAGCAAAAATACCTGTATACTTAAGTTACTATGATGAATCAATGTGGGGGTCATATAATACGTTAATTTAATATTGAAGTGGTGCTTTGCGACTGTGCAGATTTTTTTTGAATAGGTGTTTTCACAACTTAGGACCTCTCTACTACAGTGAAACCACCCTTACAGGGGGTTTCATAATATAGATTGTTCGTTTCGAATACTTAGACATTTTTAATATTGTAAACCAGAATATAGGTCGAATTAAATAAAAAAGCACAATGAAATGTCGACTCTTGTCTTATATACCGTTCACTGGCAGAAAAAATGCGGAAGTCTTGTAACAATGGGCAGCCGAGGTCGAAAGCCTCCATAGCCATCGTGAGCGTCAGCAGCAGCGCCGTTGGGCTAGACTAGGAAAGGCCAACAGTGTTATAGCAATGCCATTCTGCCTCGGTTATCTGCTGTCTGTCTGCTGTTTCTTTTTTTCTACTTCCTTCGGAAATGAGTGGTAGTTGACGGCAGTTTACGATAAGCTCTAAGAAAAAAGTTATCGAGTATGCTGAAGTGCACAGCAACCTGACGGCACAATGGGAATTTGTTGCATCGGAGAAAAGCGTCTGATACTAGAGGAGCAAAAAACAGCGCATCACATTCTGCAGCAAAAAAAAACACACACACACAACGTTTTGTGGGTGAACTGCAGTGTACCCCGAACTGGAAACTTTACTTGCTGAATTTGTCAGGAAGCTGTGTGCAAGGTCGCTACCCATAACAGCAGAGTGCATCCGCGTGAAAGCTCTCGATATAGCGCGCGACTCAGGGCTCAAGAGGGTGTCATTCAAGGGATCGTCATCGTGGGTGTGCCGATTTATGAAGTGGAAGGCTTTATGCTGAGGCGGCGTACTTCTGTCTTTCTGCAAATGCTGCATCAGTAACGTATTGGATGGAACGGAGGACGATGCACTCTGGGACGTTACTAGTGAAAAACAGACGTCGTCGGACTCGAGTTTGGACGAGTCTGAGTGACAGCATTTTGTGGCCTTCTGGTGTTTAACTGCATTAGATTGGTGTCCAAATAAAAATAAATGTCACCACAGTGCAGCTGGTTGTGTGGGTGTATTTAGCAAGGTAAGAGTACTTTGCAATTTTTAAAAATTTATTTTTCAGAAATTCGAAGTTTGGGGGTTGACCTATATTCCGGTTTTATGGTAATTCACATGCGAATCGAAGAGCATTTAAATACTGAATAGAAAAATTCTGGTGTTAATCAAATAGCAAAAACTATTTGAGAAATAGTTGAAAGTTGAAATATTCACGTACCCCTACTCTGCAGTCATCAGGGTGTGCGACCATTCGCATAATGTTTTCACTTGGATATTCTGCACCATAAACTTGAAGTAGTAACATTTTGAAACCTAAATAAATGGTGTAAACATAAAGGATAGGCTTTTCGTATCTCAGGATTTGACTGGATGGTAAGTTATGTTAGCATGGGTAAACTTTTAAATTAAGGATAGATTATGAACAATTTGCCATGACAAGGGCCCGAACTTTCATTTATAAAGGTGAGATGCTTGAATTGTGTTTGTGCTTAATGTGAAACATGGATTCCACGCGATGGTTGTGTTATATTCCACTACCGCATAATTTCTTAATGGGGTTATTTAAAACTTTTTATGACGAGTATGCATTTTTTTTTAACTGTTTCTTGCTTACTTGTCTATCACTGATTCTCACCACTATTATTAACTTTCTTCCTAACGTATTTTGCAGGCACCATGGTCTTTCACATTTTGGGTCACGTACGAGGAGTTCAGGCGTTTCGCCGGCGTCCGCTCATTTTGAAGATGAGCCCTGTGCTGACTCCTTCGGACCTACAATCCCATGTTCCTGCCTGTCTTTGTTTTGCGTTGTTTTTCATTCTTCTTATTGGAAAGAGATAAGAGCGACGTGTTGCAGCTCTTCATTGGGAGCTACCGTTGGCACAAAGTGTGTGCAGTAGTCTACAACCTTACGTTCGTTTCATCACCCCATTGTGCACTTACAAGAATCCACGCAACCCATCACAATCTATTCAGTTATCATTTTTCCCGTAGTTGTTATTGTTAGTGTTGTTTCGTATGCGTATGAAAGTTTGCGGATGATGGCTTGGTTGTGGCAGGTGTGGTTTATACGGCAGCAGGTGCGTTTGCCTCCTATTGCGAAAGCTCTGCTGCGTGTGTACGATGCGCCTGTGACGCTAGAGCACTTGGTGGTATATGTGGAAGTGACGTAGCTGTTTACTTGAAGTAATTGTGACGTTGAGTATGATCAATTTTCGTTGGCCATTTTCTTACTTGGAACCTCAGGAAGCATTCACGGCGTTGTGGCAATCGATGATTGAAAATGTTCACAGTATTTTTGCTTTGCTGTGACTGTAAACGGATGCAGGTGCTGCTGCAGGCTTTTATTTTTCTACTTTGTGAGATGCCGACGGGATGGTTGAGTGGCGTTCGAGTTCTTCAACACGTCTGGCAACGATGCGAGTTATGTACTGTTGAGCTGTTTCTTGCCATGAATATGTGGCAGTGTGATGCTTCATGTCTGGGAACATTGACGAGGGTTTGCTTTGATGGGCTGGCAGTCGCAACTGAGCTTTGTAACATTCAGTTTAGAGCACAGTGTCCTTTGTTCCTGTAGTTCTGTGTTTCTTTTGAGGCTTTGTGTTTCTTCTGAGGCTTGCTCTTTTTTATCTTATATTGCATCCTGATCGAGCTTCCTGTAGTAGTCGAAGTTGTGACCGTACTGAAACAGTTGCTTCTGGCATTTTGCATTGCACGCAACACAGCATTGTAAAATGTCCCTTCTGCTTGAATATGAAGAGGTAGCTGTCCTCTTAGGGAGTACTATTTAATGCCAAAATGTCAAACTTGTCAGACTGGGAACACAGTCATTATCATACAGCGTATGCACAGATGAAAAGTAGGGTAAACAGGTTCAATTCGAATGAGCAATGTTCAAAAGCTAGGGATGTTTTGTACAATGCATATGTTTTTGTGTCATATCTTGCCTATCAAAGTGTTTCTTAGGGTTTACATTTTTTCAGTGCTCATAATTCCCATATTGAGAGCGTTTGTTGCTGGATGAAATGTCATTTCAGTACAACTGTTTTGTTCAAAAAACGTGCCTGTAATGTTAAAGGCGGCTTGTCTATGCCATGTTCTGTGGTGCAATGATCGCGTGGGTAGTGTTTCTCTTCTGTTGTCCTAGCTACGAAAGTGTTATAAGCAGTATATGCCAAGCTGAAAGTCAGCGAAGTTAAATGCCTTACTGTTGAAAGCGTAAGAATGAAATCTCTCTCTGCAGCTTGTTTATGTAAGCATGATAGAGGCACTTAAAGTTAGCCTGTACTTCACTCCTCGTATCCTGAAATGTTCTTCACTGGAAATCGAGTCGCTCGTGAGCTAAAAGAGGCTGCTTGTATAGTCTGGTTAATATAGATTTTTATGACACTAACATCATAGAGAAGGATGGGAAGCTTAAAGGTATGGAACTAGAAGGAAGTGAAGAGTATACATAATACGTTTTAATTTGTGCTGCCATGAAGACCGCAGACTTTCCTGCGTGTCTTGACAGACCCAAACTTTTTTTAGTTGGTTAGAGATGAAAGTCACGCAGCAAACCTGGAAAAAAATTTTTTTTGTCTTTGTTGGGTAGTCAGGTTTAGTAATGAAGCTGTTCTTTAGTTCTGTTAACATATTTTGAGCTGCGTGCTTGTTTGAGTTGTCGGTATTTTGCAGCGATTTACACTTGTTACAACTACATAGATGCACTACCAAATGTATGGGAAAAAGGTGTTGCTTCAGACATGCTTTAACGTTTGGGCCACTGCTTGCTGCCGATCTCAAAGTTGCATGGTGTATGTGAGGCGTTTGATACGAAACTACCCGAGAATAAAAAAAAGAAATGGTTTTTAATCGCAGCGTGTATTATAAATGTCTGTCTGAACCAGCATGTCTTTCAGGGAAGTTTATTTCGATGTTTTTTCATAGACGAGGCCGCCCGACATGTTCTGAGACCAGACATCTTGTGTGGCATGCGTAAGTGCTTAAAAGTGCATTCAGTGTGGGTTGCAAGCAATGCTTTATTTCCAAGATGTGTTTGTTGTTGCTGTGTTTGGCCAAGTGCAAAGTTATATGGCAGTTCCTTCATTTGATGCCCACTGCTCTGATGGTTAAGGGGCCTACCATTTGACTTGCTTAAAACATTTCTGAGACTCATAGTGTGAAAAAACACACAAAAAATTGATGCAGCATAAAAAACGTATGATGATAGAAAACGTATTCTGGTCTTACTATTATGCGTCGTATTTTCGCAGCTTTTCACATCGTGAATCAGATTCATGACTTAAAATTTAAAGGAGCACCAACTTCACAACTGTGCTATGCGTTCATTCGGGACAAACTGTGCTACGTGGATGCGGGGATCTAGGTCTTTCCTTTGCCATATCCCTCCGCTTTTTCCCACACTTATGCTCATGCTTACTCTTTTCCTTGCACTTTTACTCTCTCACTTAGTGAAGCGCCATCTGTCTAGGCACACAGAAATCATTGTGTGCATGCTGTGTGCATGTGCTAGTAGCCGGAGGCATGTTGCAGACAACAATATGGACAAGCAAGCAGACTCGGAAAGGTGGCTGAACACAGAGACCCCACCCGTGGCTCTCGTCTGAATGCCAGCATTTTTTTCCCTCATCTTTTTCTTATTGCGCCATCTGGCAAAGATTGTGAAGCAAGAACCAACATTGCAGAATGTGTTCCTTCCCTACGAGCAGAGTCGCTCTTCTTGTTTTATCTTACTCCGTGGTCAAAACCCAACTCGCCCAGCTTTCCATTGTGCTGATTACTATGACATCTCTCCATGTTCGTATGCATGTGCAAGCTGCAAGGCATGTAAAAATCAGCATAGTGTGTATGTGAACTTTACACATATCTTGTGAATATGTAAATTCCCAGTGTTTGTGTTACTCTTGTGAGAAGTGTAAGATTACAGAGGTATATATATATATATATATATATATATATATATATATATATATATATATATATATATATATATATATATATATATATATATATATATATACACACACACAAGCCTTGACAATGCAGTGCCTAGACAGAAAGTGAAGTGAGAGCATTGTCAGATGCGCTTAAATGAACGGCAGTGTGTTTCATTTTTGAACGTACTCGTTGGAACATGGTGACGTATTACGAGAGAGCCTTTCGATTGTAGCACTCGCATTTCCTTTTTGGGATAACCGAGATTCTGGAATGCATGGATCGATAAGACTCTCTACATGACAGGCCATGTTTTTTCCTTTTTTCAACCGACCAACGGTGTCTTCAAGAGTGTTTTCTTTTTGTGAAAATAAAAAACTGTCAACAAGTTGTGTTTAAATCTGCCTTGTCTGTGCTCTGTTCATACCCTGATATATTAGTTGTTTCGAATGCCTCGCGATTGTAGTGAAGGAGCCGCTTTTTGACATGTAGAAATTTTCTTTCTTCTCTGAGAAGTTGGTGAAGGCTAAGCCTACAGATGTGATGAGCATACCTGGAAAGATTTTAGTGTACACTAGTTTATTAACCCAAAAGAAGTTTCAAGTGTCATGACACTCGACCATCTGTTAGCTTTCTTGTGAAAAAGTTTCAGAGAATGCTTCGTGCTGGTGATGCACGACAACATAACTTCTGTTGGAAATACCTTTATAAAACTCGCACAAGCTTGCAAAGATGTGTTTTGAACAATTTTGCGAACCGTTTCACATTTTAGCATACTGTGTGAGTGTGCTTATAACAAGTGAGGCTTAACATCCCAAAACTGTGATATGATTACAAGAAATGCCGCAGCGGAAGGCTTCGGAATTTTCGACCCCTAAAGTTTTTTTTAACGTGGATCTATGTCTAAGGACACGGGCCTGTGGCATTTTCGACTCCGTAGAAAATGTGGGTGCCGAGGCCGGAATTCGATCTCGTGACCTGCGAGTCTGCAGTCGAGCATCTGAGCCACTAGACCACTGCGGCAGGTTGCATGAGTGTGCTGTGAAAGAGCTTGTGCACGTATTCACATCGGTGACATGATTGCTTTTGCTGATTTTGACAAAGCCCTTTGATCAACTTCGCTGTTGCTGGCTTCCGCATGCCACACGTGACCTAGTGGGGACGTGTTTGACAATGAAAACCCTGTAATTTGACCTGCCATTCAGTCACATTCACTTCATAGCGAAATATGGAGTAAAGAGAAAAAAAAATACAATTGCTTTGGGAGGAAAATCGTGGCAGATAATAACTTCTTTCAGAGCGTTTTAGAACGTGTAGGTCGATGGCAGTGTAGTTTTTTGTGAGCAAAGCTCGCGCTTTGTCGATTTTGTTACAATTACTTGTTAACAACAGTTTCCAAAAGCCAACTCATTTAACCAATAATGATACCAAAAAGACAAAAAAAGTTTGACATGCCACTTTAGGACATTAATATATAAATGTACAAAACCTGCTAGCACATTTTATTCCACCAGAAATCTGTGGTGTGAATGCTATTAATTGCTAATGTGCTAGAGTCTAGCTGTGAGTTGCATTTAGAAAAGAACTTTATCATTGTACATTTCTGATAATGGCTGGTTTCAAGGCCAATACCCCATATTGGGTAGGAACCAGAATGTCTAGGTGCAAGCAAGCAACCAAGCTAACGACTGGTCAACACAATTAGATTAAGCTTCCTGATTCAGCACCTACGGTAGGCTCATGCTCTTATCTCTATGTTATTTCACTGGTTGACTTGAATTGTGTAAATAAAAATAACATGTTATCTATAAAAACAAATGGCTGCCACGGCAAGATGAGTGTACTCCCTTGTAATTTTTTCAATATTATACCAATAATGATGTCAAGCAGATAAACACACACAATGCATGTTGTAGTAGACATATTTATTCTTTGAATGTCCTAACAGTTTGCCAGAAAATTCCTAGATCTGCGAAACAAGCCGGAACGTCTGTCCCTGGGGTTCGGGAATGACGTGGAAGTACTTCTTGTAGAGGGCCTCCGTGTTTCGCCCTTCGTAGAACTTCTGCACGCGCGGGTGGCTGAAGTCCAGGTCCACCTTCTCTCGTGTCAGCATGACGCGTCCCTCAACGGCCGCGATCAGTGTCTGTCGAGTGTGCCCAAACACCACCTGCGTGCATGTGAGGCATTGGGTTTCAAACCTGGAATTACATGCTTCGAAGCCGAGTGTCTTACCAACTCCGTTGAACGAGGGTGCTAGCAGAATATCAATATATTTGAACCATATGAATGCATTGCACTGGCAATGCAAAAAATCTAAAAGAACAACATATCCTATCAACTAGGGATGGGCAAATAGTAAGTAAGTTCTACGTTTCGAAGCGAATTCAAAGCTCATCGTGACTTGGTTGAATAACTTCAAAACGAAGAGTACGAATTTTATATACAGAATGTTATAAAGAAAAATCAGCATTTTTGTCATGAACAAACGAACTTGCACAGTATATTCAAGAATTGGAAGTAGGCCTGTGTGAATGAAACTTTTTTTTGTTTGATGTGCAGTGGAAGCAACTTTGAATAGTAGCAAGATGTGTGTAGCAAAAAAGAGCAAGTTATAGCTGATACTATACTGTACGTTTTAAAATCTCCGTTCAACTCTAAAAGGAGATTTAGACATCGAGAACCTCAATGTCTAAAAATTGTTATAAAAAGAAATATGGGCGCTTGTGCATTGTGAACATGCTGCTGAAAGAATTTTACAAATACGTGCTATATTAAAAACGTTACAGGGATTAGAACATCAGTTTCAACTGGTTTTAAATTTTTGCGCGGCCTGGCCACACTTTCTTGTTACAGGGAGGGGAAGGCGTAGCCAGTCGTCGTGACTGGTTTGGACCAATCGAACCAATCGACGAGCTGTGGTGCTGCGTCAAGTGGCTGATCGGCAACTTTGCATCACTGTGCGTGAAACGAAGATTTTGTCAGAAGTAGAAAAGGAGCGCGGGAATCGTTTCTCTAAATGGAGGCTCTGTGCGGGCACTCTAATATTCGGTAACGTCATCGCTGCGGTCTTCTCTACGAATTGCCGAGCTTCTTTGAAGAGTGTATAAAAAAAGTCGAAACCTGTTGACTGGCTCTTTAAAACTTAAAAAAAAAAATGATCAAGAGAAGTGAAAGTAATAAGTGCATTTAACAATGAACTGCGGTCTCGCAACAGTGTGGAGATTACCTGAATGGGTAGTTTCACGGCACAGCACCCCTAAACTGTGGTTAAGCCGTTTTTTACAAAAAAATATATGCGCTCAATTACACATAATCTGAATTGGCGTCGTAGCGAATGTGAATAGTGGGTGAATTTTTCCAATATTCGAAGCACCCGAATATTCGCCCATCTCTACTAAGAACACATAGTTGGAGTGTTTTGTGACAGTAGAAGAAAAGCCCTCTCTGGGACACATGTAAAGATGTCAATGCGCTTTACCAGCACCAGAAAAATTCTGACTTTTTAAGAAATTCAATGCCAAACATTCGTCGCAATGCTCAGGCAGATTACCATCAGGCATGCATAAATATTTGAGTAATCTGAATATTCGAAGAAATATTACAGTATAGAATCCACTACAAGATGAACCTAAAGTTTCTTAAATTTCTAGGAATCCTAAACGAACTAATTCAATAGTCAAGAGTCCGACGAAATCCCGTCTGGTCGGGGGACAAACATTGTGCAAAATAACAAAAATGCCGACCAGGTGAACTACACAAAACTTAAAAAGGCGTTTCGGCTTTGTTTCGTGTATTTCACCTTGGTCGGCGTTTTTTTGTTATTTTGAACTAATTCACTACATGCAATGCCACGTCCCCAAAAAGATGATTTTTCTGCAGTGTGGCACAGCAATACTGTAAACTGGCTATTCAAAGGCAATCTGCACTGCGGTGAAGTCACATTCGAATTCGTCCCCTCTCCCCCCCCCCCCTTTTTTTTTTGCAGTTTAAAAGTGTTATACGGGCTTGTATGTGCTAAGCAGGGCAAATTTCAAAACTTCACATTTTTCGACTTTTAACTTGCCCACTACTTTTATTCAAATCTGTTACAATTCAAAATTGCACTCACTTTACTTTGAAAAAAAAAAAAAAATCCCCATTTGCAATAGCCCAGTTATAATATTTAAAAATACTGTATAAGTTGTCTGTGCAATGGTGATTTGGTAGAACAATTTTGAAGTGAACTGTGTATGTCACAAATTATAAAGAATGCCCCATTTTTTCTTTAAAATATGTGACACACATAATTAAATATAAATTATTCGACTGAATCACTATTCAATTTTAGTGTAAAATGTACTGTTTGCTCAGCCTTAATGCTGATGAATCCAGGGTCTGTAGAGGTTGTGCTTAAGTTACTCAAAATTTCCTCTGTGACTGGGGAATGATAAACCTGATCAAACCAATTGAACAACAGACTGATCGATTGCCAGACATTCTGCAAACTGACATGGTTAGACAAATGCAAATATAATTCTTGGAATTTCCCACTCAATGAATAAATCGATCAATCAATCAATCGACCAATCAATTACTGAACTAACACTCAGGTAATCTAGCTAGAAAATGACAATTTTAGTCCCGATTTCTTAGAGTTTTAATGTATGAATGTATGAACCAATAACTGAATCAACCCGTTACCAGTGATGTTTCTGAAGTCACAATGGCTAGACAAATGATAATACGAAGTCCTGACTTCTGGGCATTCCACATTTTAAAAATAGCTGTACTGTTTTTTTCCAATTGATTATTATGTGCTCTGTGTCTGCAAAGTATATCAGTACAATAGAACAATGTGTTTAGATAACGAAACAGTGAAACCAATATTTGCTGTCCTAATGAGGTTCTTACATTTAGTCCCGGGTGAAACCTAAGTCGGTTCTGTTTGACAATCATGTCTCCTTTGTGCGCAATCATGCCATCGTGAATGTAGACATTCAGCTTCTGGCCTCTTGCCGTGGGACCCTGGCGGCAGGCACGGTTACCCTTGGCAGCACCTCGCACGCACTGGAGCTGCACAACACTGGTGCCGGGCACTCCGACTGATGCTGCAAGAAAAAGGTCAGGTTGACATATAACCATGACAGCATAGGCCCAAGGTAACGTTACACCTGTTAGGCTTTCAAACCCTAAAGAGACAGTCAGATAAGAAATAAGTTCAAAAGTTAAGGTTAGCACGTTAAGTGAGAGAGCAAAAAATATAAAATTAGGGTAAAGACACAAAGGCTAACGAGAAGAAAAAAAATTCAGTTTGCTATCCTACCTGGGCCTGGGCAGCTTGAAAGTAGAGAGTTAGACAGCACACACACACTCACATTGTGTAACTATAAAGGCGATATCCTTAGATGCCTCATCAAACGCGAACATTGACGATCGGCGTCAGCAGTGTCAACATGAGTGATGCATAAAAACATCGTCATATGACAGCATCACTACACGGCATCACTGATCATCAGATTCTGCGACATCACCACACGACATCATTGCTTGGAAAAACGTGGGCCAATAAGGGAGGCAGTGAGAAACCAGGCGAGGTACGGAAAGCTTGCAATGCCTTCAATCCTGGACGCCGTGCAAAACTACACTAGGTGCAGAAAGCTTTCGGTAGTGGGTAGGGGAGAATGAATACAATCAAATCTCATTATAACAAACTTGCACCTGCCACAAAAATACTTTGTTATATCGGGAAATTTGTTATAAACATATGTTTGTAGCATTGTATCTATGACAGAGCTATTCTTAAATTACTTGTTATAACCAATAATTCGTTATATCTGGGTTTCTTATATTGACGTTTGAGCATGCATTGACTGAGAAAAAGTAAAAGAAATAGCTTTTTCATTCGAGTCGTCTTAGACGTATGCATAAAGAAGCTGTGAGAGTTCAGGCCAACTGTCTGCCTTATAATTTGTGGACTGTGACAGCCAATTCAGGCTTCAGCAGCTTTTACGGGTGCGTTACCATTAATAAAAAGGGCATGATATTTTTGCTGGCGAGAGCTGCAAAAACTTATAATGCCTGCATCTCAGAATGGTTTTCTCCAATAGTGGTCTTCCGTTAAAATGGGCTAGTGCAATTGTATCACAGTGAGGGCCGTCACACACACACACACACACACACACACACACACACACACACACACACACACACACGCACGCACACACACACACACACACACACACACAAAATGAGCTAAACAGTTTCCTCCGTGACTACAGTTGTCACACAAAGCACTGCTGGCTGTTTCAAGTCGAGAAGGTCGATGTGTAGTAGTTATTGAGAACGGAGCCTTCATTCTGAAAAGCGATATAATTTGAGAGTGGGACAAACAAGGCTTGCTTTTCTTTTGCAACACTGGATGTCTGAAGTATCACAAAGCAGAGTTTCAAAGCACCACCGAAATTTCCATCCTTTTTGTATCTGTCAAGATACCTAACTTCACCCTTACCAATTTTTGTCACCCGTCTAGCACGGAAGCAAGGTGGCCAAGTTGGTTGAGGTGTATTCTGGATGTGTAAAACAGTACAAGTGAACAGGAACAGAAATCAAGAAGAGGAAAAAATGACCGCTGGGTGGTGTTATTGGGTTTTGTGCTTGCCACTGGTGTGCCATTTTTTTGCGTTCATGTTCCGTATTCAAAATGAAACTTGCGTAGCACCTACATCTTTCAGGTTGTCAGTTTACAATATGAGCATTACAATGTCCTAGTCACCTTAAAGGGTCCTGCAACACTTCTTCAGTGTGGTAAGAAAACGCCGCCAATCTGTATTCGGAAGCTCCTAAGAACACACCAGCCAAGCATTATAGCGCAGCATGCGGCCTGGAATTTAGAATAAATTTTCAAGGTCAGATAGAAATACTTGCCCACCTCTTTCTACAAATGATACCACATATCTAAATAACCATGCCATAAACGAAAATTCAAGTCCACTGGCTGACGCGAGCATTGTGTGCTGCTTAGTTCGGGCAGCCGCCCTGAGAGGCTGCAAGAAGCCCACACTCGCAATCACATCGAAAGGTATGCTGCACGTTCAGTGAGAGAGAGAATAAACGTTTATTGTGCGCAAACGCACTGTGTATCCACAGTGGGTGGCCTCATTATTCTAGGTAGTTGTGGGCCTTCGCCATCTCTCGCGCATGTTGAACCAGGCTTCAGCTAATTTCTCAGGTCTGGGTGCAATAACTGGCCTCCCACTGCTGCTCGGTTTAGTGTAGCTGTGCTATGGTTTAGCATGCATCTCCATATCATATGACATAGGGGTCTGGAACATCACAATACTTGCAAATGTACGAGTGCTCAGTAAGCGAGACGTGGTGAATTGAAGTAGTCTACCGTGGGGGAAAAATAAAGTACGCTCACGGTCGTGAAGCACGCGAGACGCGACCGCTTTCCTCAGTACCAACCCTCACCGCTTAACTTTCAGTGCACTCGCCGGGACGAGAGAAGATATACAGAAATCACACCATGCGACAAATATTTTTAACTCCTCTCATACTCTACTGGATTCTAAATATTTTTGCAGCGATCGATTCGTGTGGCAATAAAACTCCTTTAGTGGAAGCCATTCGATGATACTTGGAGCAGTGTTACAGGGCTCATTTCAACACAGACCATCGTGACTCGGAGATTGCAACCTCCTTTAATGTTGCCGAACTTTTTCTCGGATGAGACAATTGCCTATGGGCAATCGCCATATATCACAGATACATGCGGTGCTTTTTGTTTTTCTGTGCAATGCATATTTTTACTAAGCATAAGAGGTTACCTAGTATGTATTTTAAAACAATGATCAAGTGCAGTAGAGTAAGAAACACTATTTCTTTAGAATGCTTCCCCTCTACGCATGTCCAAAGTTTGAATGTAGTCTCAACACGAGAACAAGGATGCATTGCACTACTAGTTGGGTTGACATGATGGTACCGTATTTGCTCGATTGTAACGCGAGGGTCGACTTTTGTAGCAGAAATCTGGAAAAAAAGACTAGTAAATATAGCAATTTCCAGTGTAGAGAACGAGACAATCGAAGAGTCAAGGTAAAGCACTATAGTGCTACAAAAGCTTTCTTGGGGCATCTTGCAATGCAGTGCATGGAGTGGCGATCCACCATGAGATTTGACAAAGAGACGCAAGTTGTGATACGCGGGTGTGAGTAGTAAGAGAGGCAGAGCAATGCTTGCTGATAGGTGTGTAAGTGTTCCCATGGCTTAGGCGCTATATGGAGGCCTTGAAGGAAAGAATGTTTAGAAAACTTACAGGAACACCTAATCGTTGGAATGAAATTCCTAAGTAATTTTTATCCATGACTTTTAAACATAAGGTTGGTAAAGTTAAAACTTGCAGTGGTTTTGATATATTTATTCCTGGACATGATGCAGGAAGGGAAGCCTCAAACCAGATTTGTAGAGATAAAAGTTCGACAGCGAAACATCACAGCGCAATTTTACAACATGGCTAAGACAGTCAAAGTATGTCAACTGAATTGACAGTTTAGTACAATTCTGAAAAAGAGAAAATTTTCTTAATTTAAGTAACCAAAGCAAAAGCCAGTAGAGCAGACATAGTAGGGTCTACAATGGCACAGTAGTGTGTGTAGCCCATACCGCACCCTCTTTTTGTCTTCAATAAAAGTATACTGAGGCACTCATGAAGAGTGTTCTGACGTAAACTCAGCAAAAGGAATGGCACCGGCACCATGTTTTGAAAAAAGGAATTTCTAATGATTTAAAAGAAAAAAGAGCAATAATTATTTCAAAGAGTTTTGAGAGGTTTGGCTGCAGAGGTACAAAGATTGCCGCACGCATACCGCGAGAGTAGACAATGCAAATATGTATAAGCTCTTCATAGAAGGCACAAGGGAAAATGAAGAGGAAGTAGCTAGCGCGTGATATTAGAATCACCGACTGTTGCTTTTCCTCTCAATCGACCCGTTAAGCACCGTTTTGACGTTGAAGTGGTACAGAAAATGATGTGCCTCAACAGATAGGAAGACGGCAGTACAGATTATGATCAAGACGATGGCTTAGATGCTTTATGTACTGAGTACCGATGCGTATGGTACACGACCACCTTTTGCATGAGACGCATATATCGGCGAGTTAAAACTTTTCCTCGCAGATGCCCACAGTTTGTAAGATACAGAAGCAGGCCCTTGCTTTTCAATGGTGCCCTGCTTTAGAGAGGCTTTTTTAACGGACTACAAGGATTGTAGTAAAAGAACAAGAAGAAAAAACACACGGTCGCAATTTGTCTTCTCTCTTCTCTGATGTGTGCTTAGTGGCGTTACTTCCAAGTTTTGAGACAAGTACCCAACCAGAACAGTTTCACATGCTACTTTGAAAATGTCAATGTACGTAAGCAAACCTCGGTGAGTCATACGGTGCTTTACACAAACGAAAAGGCTTTAAATAGGAAAAGAAACAACAGCCTAACCTTTACTCAAGCACCAACAAGGAACCTCACAGAGGAGACAGGTGAAAGCGTGAATCGAAACAATGAATGAGCGTAGATGATGTGGTGACTGCCAGACTGTTTACGCATGCATCCATTGTAAGTCTGGTTCTATGCTTTATAAACCATACGTCAGCAGCTGCTTTCTTGTGCACTGTACTTAACTTTAAGCATGTTTTCACCATGAGATCGTCATTAGTCGCAATACGAAGTCCGGGAGTGCAGACGTGGGCCGCGTCTGCTCCCGCTTCTTTAAATGTTTTCGGACATCTTCTTGTGTTCTCCACCGATCCATTGGATTTTCCTAAACCAGTTTTGTGCAAGCTATCTCACGACATCGTTCTCGTTGGGGTGAGTGAACTTTTCGGCGAGTTATTGAACTTCAAGTGTGCGAGGCGAGGGACGCGTCTCTAGGACTAACCCCTCGGCTACGAGTACGGAGCTAGGGTTCATTTTCGAGGCAGTGCCGGGCCTCGTCAGGACCCTGCCGCACCTGACTAGGCAGCGAGGATGCCCGAGATGGTGACAGTTGAAGGCATGGATATCACTCCGGAAGAATTCGACGGAGCGGGGTGGACCACCGCCCTTGGCGCCCCGGCGGAAACGAGATCCGGCAAGGAACGCAGCGTCTTGCTACGCTGCAAAGTCTACGGCAAACACAGCAAAGAAGCATGGTTTCAACGCTCGCTCCCTCTCAACAGTGCAGAAGGTTGTAGCCGCTTCGCGACTCCCTCGGCTGCCGAGAGACCAGATAAAGGTCATTGTACGGCCCGCGGAGGGCTGACGTTTCGAAGACGGACATGGTACTGTGTCGAGAGCTCTGGACTATGGCAGCTGGGCTCACTGACAAAGAAGCATCGGAAGACACAGTCTGCCCCAAACAAGGTACAGAATATTCTTGTTATTTCGACTCCGGTCAGATCCAACGCAGTCGCATACGCTGGATTCAGAAACTTCACACGAAAGTCGGCGCATTTGATGTTTCTGCCTACTTAGCCGCCCGAAAAACACTTGTAAAGGCGTCATCAGGAATGTTGACCCCTCGATAGAAGAGCACACCCTCAGAGGCATGATTGTCAACCAACGAAACCCGACCGCCATTGAAGTCAAGAGAATCAAAAACACGCACGTTGTTGTGATACCTTTGATGGGCTTCGAGTTCCCAAAAACGTCATGTGCGGAACGGCCTTAGTGCCGTGTTCCCTTTACAAACGCCAAGTCGATGTTTGTCACGCCTGCGGCCGAGTCGGCACCGGGCCGACGTATGCCACCAGAGCAAGGCAGAGAAAAGTAAATGCCACAACTGCGGAGACGCACTCTCAAACGATGCTGCAGAAGCCCACCGTTGCACTCCGAAATGCAAGCTCTGTGAAGGTGATCACCCAACAGGTGACCGTTGCTGCAGCAAAAGATACCACATCCCATATGTCGTGCGACGACGCCGAAGACAAAGACGCCACCGCTCCGAGAAGAAGCAACGCTGACGAGGTTAACGACCTCGCGGACATGCAACCGGAGATGGCAGATGGTTCCACTCCCAAGCGGCGCTCCAGCTCCAGAGGGCGTTCCCGTTCCAGAGGACGCTCCCGTTCCAGAGGACGCTCCCGTTCCAGAAGGCGCACCCGTTCCAGACGGCGCTCCCGTTCCACAGCGCACTCCAATCCAGCGGGCGCTCTTGCTCCAGGGGCCGATCTCTGGTCGAGATGTCCTGGCAAGAAAATGACCTGGGCCGACATGGTTCGCGGACAGCGGCTCTGCAACCGACAACACCGACAACTTCAAAGCAAGGTAAGGTACAGCCAGAGCATGTGGCAGATCCACGAATACACACACTAGAACGGGAAAACAAAGCACTCAAACAGGAACTAGCTGAACTGAAGGCAACTCTCGCCAGGCTAGAAGGACGTATCCTAAAAGACACACCGCCACCCATCCCTCAATCATCAGGATCTGCGGTCGCGTCATGTAGCCAAATAAACGCAGAGCCGTAAACACCGAGACAGATGACGACACACAGAAGTAGACGACTTTATGTCCGACGTCAGCGAAGCTCCTTCTAACGCCTTAGCTAGTGACAACAAAGCCAAAAAAGCACCGCAAGACGAAGAGTAAGTTCAGTAAATTCCAATCAGCAATTGCCGACATTAAGAGGCACTCATACAAATTTGCGGTAGACTCGATCGTCTGGAAAGACCAATTGCTCAACCCAGCCACGAGAAGAATTCCCACGCCGGACCCGGGGTCCATGTCTTCCCAGGGACCCCAACCTGCGCTGCCGACATCCCCTCAGCCACCAGGTCCAATAGGTAAGCGAACAACAGGGGGTCATGCCAAGTCAGCACCATGGATAGCACACCACAATTTTTCAAGATCTGGCAATGGAACTGTAATTCATTCAACAAAAAGAAAGCTAACCTAACGCAATTAGTACGATCATGTAAAGAAAACCACATGTCATCATTTTACAGGAGTGCGGGGCGGAAAAGTACATACAAAACATGTCCTTTTTCGGGGGTACAGGGTTTCCAGGCCAAACCTGGACCCCGACTTCAAACAAGCCAGGGGCATTGCCACCCTCATCCGTAAGGACATCAGCTTTATGGAAAGGGACACCCCGACATACAAGAAAGGCCTGGAATCCATGATAACAGAATCATTCCGAGTCGAACTCTTAAAGCCACTTTACATACTGAACGTATACAGTTCTCAGACCGACCGATCAGGAACTTTACCAAACTCCTATCATCGGCGGTGTC